>BPTQ01000001.1:120787557-120802983 GCA_019973895.1 Chrysanthemum seticuspe | reverse complement strand
TTATGATGTAATGAAGTTATTACAACCTTTGTTTATGACTTTTAATCACAAAATAAGTGATTACAATTCCTTGATCCTAACAGTTAACAGGTGAGACTGATTTTAATGAAATGTTGACTTTGTGCTATTGCAGACCTAAACTAAGACCAATATGAGTTTGTTTAGAGATAACAAACATGCACCAACAGGTATGAACCCCTGAACTAGCTTCTAGTGCAGTTTAGAACTCAAATCCAAACACCCTTTTGTAAACTGATTTGACAATTAAATGAGACTAAACACTGAGCAACCTAGCATCAATGATCAATCTACATTTATATAACCTAATTACAACTTATAGAACAGAATTGAACCAAATCTAACTACAATGGAAGGTAATGCAGATAAGCTTAAAAATTTCACTTACAAGTGGTCCTAAGCCACTGTGGCTTGCAAAAACACCAAATGAACCTCTAGCCTATTTATCAACCCAAATGTACTTAAATCAACCCATTTCAACATCTGAATCACCCATTCACCAAATCTGCACCCTTTTTGCACCTGTTTGACTTTTGTTGACCAGGAATCAAAGTGAATGTAATCTTGAATTTGAGCTTGTAAAAAGCTATGCTAAGCTTATTTACGCTCAATGAAACTGAGAAACAAGTATTAAGAAGCTTTTGAGTATGATTTGGAAATAGGAAATTTCAACAGTGGCTTTAAACATGAACTCTGATCATAACTTTGAATTTATCACTGGAATTAGTTTATAATGAGTACAAAACACTTAATTTGATACAAAGAAACATAATACAACAAGTTT
The DNA here is from genome assembly GCA_019973895.1 of Chrysanthemum seticuspe. Classification (NCBI taxonomy): domain Eukaryota; kingdom Viridiplantae; phylum Streptophyta; class Magnoliopsida; order Asterales; family Asteraceae; genus Chrysanthemum; species Chrysanthemum seticuspe. The sequence goes on along the minus strand of BPTQ01000001.1, from coordinate 120,802,181 downwards.
TACTCTTATCTAAAGCTTTTAACATAAAAACGACACTAAGTTAAAAATGAAAAACTACTAGACTCCCTTATTTGCTCCTTTCTCTGTCTTTTTATAATCCAATCTTACTTTCTCTCACTTCTGATTCTTTCCCATCAATTCTAGCCATTGGATGGCCTTGAAATGATCTCAACCATTCAAAATGGTTTTTGGCGCCAATTTTCTTGTCTGCAATTTGAGGGTTGAGTGAGGGGTTAGGGAAGCTTTAAATGAAGTTTGGAGGTATGCTAAGGTGGAGGGGACAGGTTTGAGTGGGATTGAGGAGGGGGGATGGGGTGTAGCTAAGTTTCAGGGAAAGCAGGTAAGTGGAGGACTTTGGCGGGCTTGAGTGGTTTGACCAGAGATTTTGACCAAAGCAGTATTATAATAGGGGGGTTCATAATTCAAAATGACAGGGGGTCCAAAGGATTAAGGCAGGGGTCACTTGGGTTGATAGGGTCCAAAATAGGTTTAAGGTATTAAATAAACAAGGACCTATGTTGTACTTTCTGAAAATAGAGGGACCTATTCTGCCAATTCTGCCAAGATGTTTCAAGGGACCAAAAGTGACAATCTCAATAAGTACAAGGACTAAACTTGCCATTTTCAACTTTTCAGGGGCCATTTCTGCCAAAATTCAAACTTGAAGGACCACTTTTTGTAATTTTCTCAAACTTTTCATATTTTTCACCAAAGGACTAAATTTGAAAACTTTTGATTTTAAAAGGACCTTTGGTGGCTTTTCTTTTGAAATTTTGACTCAGGGACTATTTATGACAACTTTTGAAACTTGGGGGACTAAAACTGCAATTTTTGCAAATTTGATACGTTTTTCATCTGATTTTGATATTTTTGCATTTAAAACACATAAAACACTGATTTGTGATATTTTGATCATTTTGATGTGTTTCTGAGTGTTTTCAGATGATTTTGCAGTTTATATTGTACAAAAATGATGAGTATTTAGACACTCATCAACTCCCCCCTTAATAAAGCATAATCAATTAAAGGGTTTTAAAGGGAGTTATCTTGAGCAGAAAATATTTTGAAAGATTTTGAAAATCTTTTTGAACAATCTTGAAAAGGTGCTCAAGATGATGATGATTTCTCACCATTTTTAAATGTAGTGCACTGAAGCGTACACTAGTGATTTTTCTATCAAAGCACGAGTTTTGATTTGTAAATAATCAAAAGTCATCATTTTCGTCCGGGTTTCGTACTGAAGTATATGAAAGCCATCTTATGAAGAAATTTTGAGATACGACATATTTTAGAAAAACAAATAAATAACTCTCGCTCAAGCATATGTACATGCCTGTATCATTGTTGAATGACATTTCTAGATACGTACAGAATATCGATTATGCGAGAGACATGTCATGAGAAGAATGTTTTTGGATTTTTGATTTTATATTGTTTTTGTATTTTTGAAAATTTTATATTTTTATATTTTGCTTTTGTTTGTTTTTCAAATTTTGTATTTTGTTTTCCAAAAAATATTTACAGCGAAGCTTTTGGAAAAATCATTTTCAAGAGGATTCGAGAAGACGTTCTAACTCCTCATGGGTTAGGCTTCGCATGCCAAGACGTCGAGCTAAATTGTCAAACCTTTCTTTTGGATGGGCTTTAGTAAATATATCGGCGAGTTGGTAATCTGTCTTCACGAAAAATAATTCAATAGTACCTTCTTCGATGTGTTCCTTTATGAAATGATAGCGTACACTGATATGTTTCGTCTTTGAGTGGTGGACAGGATTGCATGAGATGGCTATGGCACTTTTCGAGTCACAATACATAGGTATTTTATCGAAAGTAAAGCCATAATCTGTGAGTTGTGTTCTCATCCATAGAACTTGAACACAACACGCAGATAGAGACACATACTCGACTTCAGCGGTTGATAGTGCAGTGCAATCTTGTTTCTTTGAAGACCAGCTTACTAATTTTTCACCCAAAAATTGTGCTCCTCCTGATGTACTTTTTGCTGTAACTTGGTCACCTGCGTGGTCTGCATCTGAAAAGGCAATTAGATCAAATCCGGATTCCTTCGGATACCAAAGTCCCATGTGAATGGATGTCTTCAGGTACCGAAAGATCCTTTTAACCTCTTTGAGGTGCAGTTCGGTAGGCTTTGCCTGAAACCGTGCTAATAAGCAAACAGTAAAATGAATATCTGGTCGACTAGCAGTAAGATACATGAGAGAACCAATCATGCTCCGATATTTCTTCGGATCAATAGGTTTTCCAAACAAATCGGTTCCAATTTTTGGTGAAGTTACCATTGGTGTTCCGACCGAGTCACAATTATCCATACCATGATTTTTCAAAATCTCAGTTGTGTATTTAGCTTGATTTATAAAAATTCCACGAGGGGACTGATGAATTTTTAAACCAAGAAAGAATTTTAGTTCCCCCATCATGGACATTTCAAATTTACTTTTCATGAGATTTTCAAAATGTTTTGAAAGATTCGGATTAGTGGACCCAAAGATGATGTCGTCCATGTAAATCTGAACAATCAAAATGTCGTTTTTGCATTTATGTGTAAACAAGGTAGGATCAAATGTTCCTTTGGTGAAATTGTTTTGGATAAGGAAAGAGGAAAGTTCGTCATACCACGCTCTCGGAGCTTGTTTCAATCCATATATTGCCTTTTTGAGTTTGTAGACGTAGTCTGGATGTTCCAAGTCAATGAAGCCTTCTGGCTGACTCACGTACACTTCTTCTTTCAGAGTTCCATTCAAGAACGCGGTCTTAATGTCCATCTGATAAACCATGATGTTTTTGTGAGCTGCATAGGCTAAGAATATCCTGACTGCTTCTAGTCTAGCTACCGGCGCGAATGACTCTTCAAAGTCTATTCCCTCTTCTTGTCTGTATCCTTTAGCCACAAGACGAGCTTTGTTGCGAATGACAGTCATTTCTTCATCCTGTTTGTTCTTCCATAACCATTTGAGATCAATTACGCGAATGTCAATTGGTCTTGGAACCATTTCCCAAGAGTCATGAAGACGGTATTGGAGAAGTTCCTCCTGCATTGCTTCTATCCATGCGGGATCTGCCATTGCCTCGCGAATATTCTTTGGTTCAATATTGCTAATTGAGCAAAGGTAAATGCACAAGCCACAATCGGTGGCAAGTTGGCGTCTCGTCTGAATTGGCCGTGAAGGTTCACCAATAACTTGTTCAATTGGGTGGTCTTTTGTCCACTTCAGAGTAGAAGGATACCGTTGGTTATACGTATGCAAGTTAGATGGTTCTCGTAAGCTTGAAGAAGATTCAGCTGATTCCGTAGCAAACGGGTTTTCAAATAAGTCTTCATCTAACGTTGCATCGTTTTGGTTTTGGTTTTGCTCATCAACTGCTGGTAGAACGGGTGCAAGACCTTGAGTAGATGTAGATGATGTTGATGGAGTTGGTGCATTGGTTTCGACCGTTGTAGATGCATCTTCTGTTGGTGGTGGAGGATGATTTTGAGCGGGTGCAGCGGAATGATGGTTTGATGCATTTGTCGAAGTTCCACCATAGTATTCATCGAACATTAACTCAAAGAAGTTCTCCCATTCTTGTTCTTTAGGATTGTCAAACGAAGTTGATTGAGCTCTTTGAGGTACGAGTCCTGAACTGATGTGTTCAGAAGACTGTCGGTTTAGTGCGGGTTCTAGAGCGAGTCTCTTAGAAGCCATTTGTGAAAGTTCATCAAAATTCACATTCATCGTCTCCATGATCCTCCTAGTTCTTCTGTTATACACCCTGAATGCCCTCGAGTTATCTGAATATCCAATGAAGATTCCAATATCACCTTTAGCTTTCAATTTACCTAGATCTTCTCTGTCATTCGTCGGATAGCACAAAGCGCCAAACACGTGAAAGTAAGAGATATCAGGTTTTCTGTTGTTCACGAGCTCATATGGGGTTTTATTAAATCTTGGATGGATTAGGGATCGGTTCTGAGTGAAACAAGCAGTAGCAACAGCATCAGCCCATAGAAATAACGGTGCACTAGAATAGATTAGCATCGTGCGAGCAGCTTCCACAAGAGTTCTATTTCTTCTTTCAACTACCCCATTCTGCTGTGGAGTTCTAACAACTGATGTTTGATGAGTATTTCCAACATCTTCAAAATAAGTCCTTAACTCCTGATTTGTGAATTCAGTGCCGTTGTCTGTTCTTACAACCCTTATTGGAGTTTAAAGAAGTACTTGAATGCGTTTCAGAAAGGTGATGATGATGCCTGGTGCTTCGTCTTTTGATCTCAGAAACTTAACCCACGTATATCTTGAATAATCATCGACGATAACAAGAATATACTTTTTCCCATTAATGCTTTCAACTCTCATTGGGCCACATAAGTCCATGTGCAACATATGCAACTTTGCTTCCAAACTAGATACGGATTTGGGTTTATATGATGCTCTTTTGCTTTTTCCTTGTTCTCATGATGGACATAAGTGATCCTTGGTGTATTTGAACTTTGGAAGTCCATTGACGATGTTGTCTTTGGCAATTTTGTTGATGGTGTCGAAATTGAGATGGGATAACCGTCTGTGCCACAACTAGGACTGTGTTCCAGATGCTCGTGTCATAAGACATATTGGTGATGAAGAGGCCATTTGGTTTATGTCGATAGCATACAAGTTTGTATCACGATTCCCAGTTAAGAGATCAGTGCCATCCAAGTTTCTAACGAAGCAAGCATTTTTCCTAAAAGCAACCTCTAAATCTGCATCACAGAACTGCCCGACTGAGAACAAATTGTGTCCCAACCCTTCGACATAGTAAACCCGAGTGATCAAATAATTTCCGAAAGGTAGATCTCCATAACCCATGATAGCTGCTACATGATCATTTCCGAAATGTACGGTTCCCATGAATTTCCAGACGAAATTGATCAGCAGCTTCAGATTCCCAGTCATGTGCTTGGAGAAACCCGAGTCGACGATCCAAAGAAAAATTTCGATAACCTACCAGTAACAGAAAAAGAATATTGTGGAAACCGTTTTGATTTTGGTTCCTTTGGGTTAGAGGTAAAATCCTGATCACACTCAAAGAGGTTTTCTACAGGGAATTCTGGTTTATCACTCATTGTACCATTATTGAGTGTGAAAGTTCTACCTGTGGGTTTCCAAATATCATCCCTAAAGTATACACTTTGTTTCCTGTCAGTAGCGTAAAGCCTAAGTTTTGCAACTAGTCTTCCTACTTGTTTAGCGTAAGATCTTTTTGGAACATTCTGCTTAACAGGCTTATCACTCACATTCTTAGAAATACAATCATCTTGAACATTAATTAAAGAGTTCTTGCAAGTTAAACAAAGAGATTCAACACATTCATTAGACATAGCAAGTTTCATAGGTTCAGTACATTCAGATGAATTGTCTTTCTTATTCAAAAGCGGTAAATTCCTAGGGTGTTCTTCTACTTTCTTCTCTTTATTCAAGCTACTACTCCTAGAGGCATGCGAGACTCTATTGTTCCTTGTATTGCTCTTAGGCTTTAGTATGCTGCTCCTAGAGGTGCTTTCTAGTCCTGTAGAAGGTAAGACACACGCATTAGGATTCACATTTTTATCAAGGGAGGTGGTTTCAGCTATCCTAGTCTCTTTAGAGTGCTTGTTTAAACTTATGTCGTTTGTTCCATATGGTTTAGATGTGGAGGCAAACGCATTAGTATTACTCATCTTAAAAAGGCCAGGTGCTAAAACTTTAGGATTCTCGATAACCGCTTTCCCTTTATCAACATTTTGTTTGGGCAAGGCAGATGGAGTGACTGTTTTTGATGAAACATTTTTCTCATTGATTGTTGGAGGAGGCATTGAAACAGACATTTTTGGTTTGGAAACTGGTTTAGGAACATTTGCTTTCTCCGCAGTCAATGGTTTTGTAATCACAGTCTCCACTGCATTTCCTTTTTGACTTTCCAGCTGAGCCCTCAAAAGATCATTTTTCGCTTTCATGTCATTGAAGGCACGCTCATACGACAGTTTGTCATACTTGCATTCCTCAGTTTTTCAATCAAGTTGTTTAAAATATGAGACATTTTCTTTTTAAAGTTTTTCAAGAGCTTTTTCATATTTTGAAACAATTTTGGAGGTCTCAGACTGGACTCTTTCATGATCTTCAACAGAATATGTTTGCAAAATAATGGACATAATATCAGTAGTCAGAACATCTTCGAAGAGAGAATCATTTAAATTTTCCAAAATTTTGATGTGTTCAACACTTTCATTAGCTTGCTTTACCAGGGATTTATGGTCCTTGACAAAGTCAGCTGTTTCTTTCAAGAAGGCTTGTTCAAAATAAGTTACCCTTGAGTTGATGTTATTCAGCTGAGGGGCAATTTCAGTTTCAAAAAACTTTTTTGTTCAATATCAAAACTATTAAACCAGATGTTGGTTGTAATATGAGTTTTAGTTTTAACAGTCTCCTGAAGTCGCCCAATTCTAGTTTTAACATCGTCTAAAATGCTTCGCGCATCACTTGTGTTAAGAGGATTGTTTGAAGACATTTGTTCAATGTTCGAAAGAGATTTTGAGACAACAACTGGTTTTGAAACTGATTTTGAAACTGGTGTTGACACTTTGTTTGAAACACTTGGTTTGGTGGAAAACGTTGATTGAGAAACAAACGAAATACTATTAATTTTGTTCCATTTGTTATATTCAATAGGTTTGATTTCCGGATGTTTTTGTTTCATTTTTGATCTACTCTCCTCAGATAGTTCTAACGTTTCAAGAGAGTCACGAACAATTATGGATTCATGCAAAGTTTTTCCATTGATTAACACATTCCGTTCTTTCTGAGCTTTCTTGAGAAAACCAGGAGGTGAGTTACCAAGAGCCATTTTGTGAGAAGTATTAAAAATCGGATTTACTTGATTAGAAAGCATCTTGTTTGTTTTAGCGGAATGACCCGTTGTAAGAAGTAAATTGTCCAATTTTTTGATTGTTTCATTTTTATCCAGAATTTCATCAAGTAGAGAATCTTCTCGTTTCGAAAAATCAGCAATCAACTGTTTCTTCTCTTTTTCAAGATCAGAAAATAGTGCTTTTTGTTTAGAAAGTTGATCATTTAGTTCAGAAATTTCCTTGTTTAAAGATTTTATTTTCAAGTTCAGATTCACATCAAGTGTATCATACTTGATTTGCAATTGTTTTTCTCTTAAAACAGAATCTCGATAACCAATTTCCAATTCTGACATTTTGTTTGTATGAAATTCATAGGCTCTGGCGTTCTCTTTGTAACTCTCAAGCTCAGTGGTCAATTTAACATTTGCGGCCTTAACTTCGCGATTGACCTTACTCACTTTCTCAATTTCAATGCCACAGTTATTGATTAATGATTCAAAGTAAGCATGTGTTTCCTCATCAGTCTCAGTATTTTGTGTCACACAGCCTCCACTAGGATCCACATCTGGAGTTTCAGAGTTAGTATTGCTACAACTCGGATTGTCCAGGTATGTATCAAAGGTAGGTGCTGGCGTCACAGAATGTTGTTCGTCATGAGTAAAAACATCAAATATGACATTGTTATAGCATGGATCAATGATTGGTATCTCAGATACTGCGTTGGCGTCATAGACAGGAGGTGCGTCAGAGTCAGTGTCGTACTTAGTCTCCTGAAGATTTGCCATGAAGATGCAGTTTGCATTGAGTTCCTCGAGGTCTTCCAAATCATCCAGAATAGCAAAAAAGTCATTTTCCGTAGCACTCAATTGTACCCCTGCTTCTTGCTTCTCTGCTAACAGCGCAGCTTTCCAAAGAAACTCAGCATTCTTCTTGTGCGGCTTAGTGGGACAATTCCTTGCCATGTGACCCACTCCTTGACAGTTATAACACTTAACCTGATTACCCTGATTCACATTTCCATGATTCCCAACGACTGGAGCTGCAACATACCCATTCTGATTACCCACTGCTCTATTCCCAACATTCTGTCCCATCTGATTACCCTGATTCGGAACCGCCTGATTACCCATGCGAAATCCAGTAGCATATCCCTGTTGATTCCCAATAACTCCAACCATTTGACCTTGATTACCCATATTCACACCCGGTTGTGCAATTTGCCTATTGCGAGTGTTTGATGAAATCCTTTGGTTGTTGTTAGTTGGTGTGGAATAGCGACTTCTGAGTGCTTGACCCAATAAAGAATATACCTGTTGCAAAGCTGATTCTTGATCAGTTTTAGGATCAGTGATTCCTTGTTCCTGGTATTGTTGATATTGAATGACTTGTTGGTCGGCTTGTGGTTGTGGAATGTATTGTTGCAAGTTGTTGTTGGTGAAAGATGATGAAGCTTGTTGTTGTTAGTTCACTGTAGATAGAGTCTTAGCAATGAGTGCCAATGGATCATGATTCTTTGCCAATCTTTCTTTCCTAACTTCATTTACTTCATTTTGGTTTTGTTTCAGAAAATCGTTGAGTTGATCAAAGTTCACCTGATGTAAGTCTTTTGTTTGGTTGACAATAGTTACATATCGTCCCCATTCTTCTGGAAGATTATTCAGGAACTTGATGTTTTGAACGATAGGTCTGGGTGCTAACTTGTTTCAGATAAGCTCATTCATCAAAGTGCAAAACCTTCCATAGTAGGATTCAATGGATTCTCCTGGAGTTGAAGTAAACTTTTCCCATTCAGTTAGCAGCTTGTTCTCCATGTCTTGTTGACCAATTTCTGTTCCATGACAAAGCCGTCTAACACGTTCCCACATATCGAAAGCAGTTTCACAACTGTCTACAGCAGCAAAGATGTCTATTGGTAAACCCAGTTGGACAATATGAATTGCCATGTCATCTTCATCGACTTGCTTCTGATCCGCTTCAGTGTATTCTGATTCAGTTTGAGTATGATAAGATGGTGGGACGTCAGGAGTTCCAGGGTCTAGGATTTGTCGAGGCTTGAAGGGTCCATTCGTAATGGAGTTAATCATGAGTTTTCCATTAGGTTTGGTCTTGATGTAGCGAAGCATACGACTTTTCCATTGAAGATAACCACCTTTTGCCAACATAGGAGGACGGTTTTCGGCACCGGCTGCATGAATGTCTTATTGAGTTGCCATTGATGAAGGTATGTTATGATAAAGTTGATTTAGGATCGATTCAATGATAAAGGAGTTGTGGTTGATGAAGATTAAGCTCGGTTGTTGTAGTGAAAATTTTCTCTAAAAACTTAAAAACCTCAATAACTTCTATTCAGAGCGTTTTTAGGACTTGAAGATTGACCTGAAGCAACTTTAGTTTAGTTGGTGTGACAATCTCCTCGTTCTTACGGTCGTTTTGATGGGTAGAACGCTGAAAACGGAGTTACGGTTCAAAAGTTATAGCCGTTTGAAGTTTTGATCACAATCTTACTCGTAAAACTGTTCTTATGCGTAGAAACTAAGTGCATATGCGTAGGATCTTATGCGTAGGATCTTATGCGTAATCAGCTTAGGCGTAGGAATCCTTATGCGTAAACAGTATATTACGCGTAACCTTAGGCTTATGCGTAAACAAAAAGTTACTCGTAAACCTTACGCGTAATTGTGAAGTTATGCGTAGAGTTACTCGTAAGCTTTTAGCTTATGCGTAAACTATGGTTAAGAACCAAAAATCCTTTACACTGTCACAGTGTAAGAGATATCCACAAGTCGAAGTGTTCCACACACTTATCCAAGTGAGGGAAGCACTGAGTAACCGTTATAGCACGAAGATTCTTCACCAAAAAGTTATGCGTAGAAAACTAGGGTTTTGACTTTTTGACCTTTACGCGTAAGAAATTTCCAACGATTCAAATGATTTCCTTTGCACAAAAAACCTTAAAAACACTCAAATAACACAAAAATGTTAACCAAAATCACCCAGAAAGCGTTTTAAGCTTACGCGTAGAAATGACCAATGAAACAAGAACGAGTTTAAAAACGATTTAAAACACGTAAAGTTTCGAACTTTTTGCCAAAACTAGAATCTTTAACACTATATAAACCTTAGACCATAAGAATCTTGAAGATTTAAGTGCAAAAATAAAAGTTTTATGCGTGAATCTTTAAGAGCAAAGACTACGCGTACGATACAAAAAAAACTACAACCAAAACACTCCTAAATCATTGTTAGGCGATTGATACCAATTGTAGGACCACTACGATATCAACCTTATCACGAAATACCCACACGTTAACTACAGTTAATCGTAGAACTCGTGAAACCCAAACACAAACCTATGCGTGAAGATGAAAGAAATAAAGATAAGAAAGATGGTGACTTGAATGATGTAACAATCGTGTATGTTATGCATATGAACAATAGAGAAAGATGAAAACAATAAGATGTATATTGCTTCAAGGAAAACACACACACACACACACACACTTTCAAGCACACCCCTCAAATGAGACTTTGAGGGGTATTTATAGTACAAGACACATGTTGCCCTAAAGGCTTTCCATGGGCTTTGTATGGGCTTCGTGGACTTGGACATGGATTGGGTTACTTGAACATTTACCCGGCTAGCTTAACACAACGCCTAGCCATTTAGCTTAGTCCAATCCACGAGCCCATTGACTATTCTATCATGATATCTAACACACATTACAAAGTTCCTAAACGTGAATGATCATCACTTCTAATAAAAACAATTAAGGCTAACACTTTGGATGATGGTGGTGTTGAGTGAGAAGATGAATCTGATGATGATGAGACATGAGGAGGCTCAGGGTCCTTCGGAGGCTCAGATGTTTGTTCCTTGCTGCGTACGGGACTATCTAAAAGATAATCGTCGACCTCCTTTTCAGCCTTAGCCTTTTCTTCTGCCTTGACCTTTGCCTCTTCATCTGCTTGAGCTTGAGCTTCTTTTTCTGCTTTTTCTTTAGCTGAAGCCTCAACATCTTCATCAGGAATTTTCTCAGACTTTTCTTTTTCAGGTTCCTCAAAGTCATAAGTGATAGAATCCTCTAGTTGCCTTTGTTGTTGTTCGTGGGTGGTGGTACCAGTTCCCTTACCTGGTTGATTAACCATATCAGAAACTGGTGTAGTAAGTGCACCACCACTTGACCCTCCGGGGCCACGAGTTTGTTGCAGATTGAACTCTTTGGCAACGTGTTGGAGTCTGAGGTTCTTTAACTTCTTTCTATAGTCTCTGTCTTCATCCAGTGGCTCTTCATCGGAGCTCTCATCTTCTTGCTCAAGCACTGGAGTTTTTCCTTTATCTGACTTGGGACTAGAAGGTTTTGCTACTGTTTGAGTGTCATCAGTTGGAATTTCAGAGTAGATAACCTCTTCGTCCGTTTCAGTTTTCTCTGAGTCCTCGTCCATAAGTTTCGGTTCAGGTTTGGGAATAGGAATAGCAACCGATGATGGTACTTTCCTTTTTCTAGGAGGATTTCTATTTGGATACATTCTCGTACTCTCTGTGCTTGCAATACTTCCTGCACTGCCTCTCCTGGTTTTCCTAGTAGGTGTACCAGAGGGCTTTTCATCAAGGAAACCTACTTTGCCTGCTTCAACTACTACCAGATATCGTTTGTACGATTGAAGTCCTTTGATAGCATCAGTAAGAAGATGATCTGGCAACACTGCACCTTGTTTCTTCATTGTTGAGTCCTTAAATCTGACAGCATTGAGTGTGGGCTCAAACAACACAGAGTGATGGTTAGGGTCATCAAGTCTCAAGGGAATATCTGGATTATACCCTAGAGCCCTTTGGATCAACAGTTTGGTGTATCTGATATACGGAACTTGGTGCCAGGCTTTTTAAGGTAAGACATCATGTCGTCCCAGATCAGAGCTGCAAATTCGATGTGTTTCATGTTGACCATAGCCTAAAATATTTGTAGTTCCATGAGCTTGGGATGCTCATGACCACTATCACGTCCGGAAACGGATTTGGCAACCATTATGTAGAGGGTTCTCCATGGCTGGGGGATGTTCTTAAGATCCACTGATGAATGCTTAGTGATTATCCCAGCAGCTTCATCATAGCCGATGTCTACCATGAACTGGAGAGCGACCTCTTCTGTTGGAGTATCATTGTATTCAGTAGGCTCGATGATAGGAAGAAGAAGAATAGCCCTCAAATCTGCTGGTGTGATGGTGACTTGTTTGTTGTTAAGCGTCATCGTCACAGCACTTTGACCTTTGACCTTTTGAATTGTATGCCAGAATTGGTGAATGTAGATCTCCGGCACAGTAGCAGAATTTGTGAGCATGTCTTGATAAGGGTGAGTCTTCAGAATATCCACGGCAATCTGACAAGAAGATTCCAAACAAGTGAAGTTTTCAAAATCGACCCTGAGGTTGTTCTTTCCAATCTTCATAGGGTAACCGTTGGGAAAGATGTCTTCAATTGAGAGAACATTTGGTGCAGCAACATTTTCCATTTGGACTCCATATCGTGATCTGAAAAATATTTAGCCAAAAGAACCAACATATCGAAAGACATTATGTTAGTCAAAAGCTTATTTTATTGTCTAATTATTGAATATGATATGTTAATGATTGTTACGAGTCCAATGTCACTTGTTTGTCCAATAGTCCAAAGTAGTCGTGAAATGTTTCGTGAATTTATTAACTTTGAGTTTTAAAGTTCAAATTTTCACTAATTATCACAACATATTAACCATTTAAGCTTATTAATGACATTTTGATTTCGTGACGTTATGATTTATTTATTTACAAGTTTGTACGCGTAACACTTCATAATTGTGGTTAATATCAGGCTTAGGCGTAAAGTTCCAAGCTTATGCGTAAACAGTTGTGGTCATACGCGTAAGCATAAGCTTATGCGTAAGATCTTGACATACGCGTAAGAAATGTTACGCATAGGAAAAGAGGGCCTTAAGCATAAAGCTTAAGCGTAAGCGTATATGGGAGCTTACGCGTAAGGCTTACTCGTAAGAGTGAACCTTATGCGTAAAGCTACTGTTTACGCATATCCTTCACAGGATACGCGTAGTCCCCTTTGTAGAACCTTACGTGTAAAGGTTACGCGTAAGATTTCTCTTACGCATAACATTCTAGGCGTAAGGTGATCCTTATGCGTAGTATTTCAGTTAACCTTGATTCTGAATAATTCACGCGTAAAACCAGAAACAAATTCATCATAACATCATCATTAACACATTTATTCAATCCCTTTCAGATTTCTCATGAACTATAATCCAAATCAGTTTATGCGTAAAATATGATTACGCGTAAAAAACTAAACCCTAAGATTCAAATTTTACGAATAAGAGTTTTAACCATAGAAATTGCACCAAATCTTTTTTGGGATATCTTAGAGGGCAAGTGAGTTGACTTAAACAAGTTTTAACATCAAAACCTTCATGAATCAAGAATACCTAATTCGTATGAACATAAACCCTAATTCTTAATTTTTACACAATTGATGTTTCTGGGTATGTTTCAAGCAAGGTTTTGGTCAATTAAACATGTCTAAAGCATAACACAACCATCTAATTGTTCAGAAACACACTCAAATGAAAACACCCAATTCCACGCATAAACCTTAAAACTTGAAAAATGATTGATAACGATTTTTGGGTGGATTTGGTTGATAGAAATGGTTTAAGATTGATTATTTAAACATTTTGACACATACATTTTATCAAGAAACACCCAAACATGATTCTGTGTTCATACGCTTATGCGTAGAACACAAAATCAAACCTAGAGACAAATCTAACCGTTGGAATTTGAAATAATTCAAAACCTTTGTTTAGATAATCATCTAAAACGTTTAAACACTTACAAGTTCGAAGATTAAAGCACGGATTTGTGTAATGAATCTTATGCGTGGATGGGTTAGATGAGATACTAAATTTGTGAATTTAATGTTTATGAAAAAGTTGGTGAGGGTTTTTGTTAAAAATTAGTTTCTGCATTTGACAACATTGGTCCCTCCACCTCAAGCATTCTCATCTAAAGCCCATAAGTTCCACTTAGGTTACGCAAAACATGATATTTGGAAAGAAACTTGACGACACTCCCCCTTTACTTAATAAATAATGACATTTTATAAATTTGAGTCCGGGGGGAGTCAGTAAACCGGAAATGTGACCACCATTATCAAAGAAACAATCGGGATGAGGTAACATGCAAGTACAAGGTTTTATGAAACCAAAAAATATTTACTTTCTCCCCCTCAACACTTGACCAAGAACATACTGAATTTTGAAAGAGTAAAGTGTTGATGGAAGATTTTTACTTGCCATGTTAAAAGAAATTAGATAGGAGAATATTTTTGAATTTTATCAGATTTTATATTTTTGTATTTTGTTTTTGAAAATATTTACAAAATAGGTTTTGGTGTTTGACTAGTTTTAAAAGTTCGTCCAGTTCCTCTGGAGTCAAACACCGCATACCAATTCGGTGGACCAACTCAGTAAACCTAGCAGGAGCTAAGGCTTTGGTGAGAAGATCTGCCAATAGGTATTCAGTACCCACAAAGTATAATTCAACGGTACCCTTTTCCACGTGCTCCTTGATGAAATGATATCGAAGATCGATGTTCTTTGATTTCGAATGTTGAACAGAGTTGCACGAGATCGCAATAGCACTCCGATTGTGCAGTACATCGGGATTCTGTCAAATACGTAACCATAGTCTTTGAGTTGTGTTCTCATCCAAATGA
>BPTQ01000001.1:120774908-120787547 GCA_019973895.1 Chrysanthemum seticuspe | reverse complement strand
CTCCCCCTTTACTTAATAAATAATGACATTTTATAAATTTGAGTCCGGGGGGAGTCAGTAAACCGGAAATGTGACCACCATTATCAAAGAAACAATCGGGATGAGGTAACATGCAAGTACAAGGTTTTATGAAACCAAAAAATATTTACTTTCTCCCCCTCAACACTTGACCAAGAACATACTGAATTTTGAAAGAGTAAAGTGTTGATGGAAGATTTTTACTTGCCATGTTAAAAGAAATTAGATAGGAGAATATTTTTGAATTTTATCAGATTTCCACGTGCTCCTTGATGAAATGATATCGAAGATCGATGTCTTTGATTTCGAATGTTGAACAGAGTTGCACGAGATCGCAATAGCACTTCGATTGTGCAGTATATCGGGATTCTGTCAAATACTTAACCATAGTCTTTGAGTTGTGTTTCTCATCCAAATGACTTGAGCACAACACGCCGACATGGCTACATATTCTGCTTTAGTTGAGGACAGCGATGTACAATCCTGCTTCTTCGATTGCCATGACACCAGTTTATCACCAAGAAATTGTAATGCTCCTGAAGTACTTTTTCGTGAATCTAAGCATCCTGCGTGATCAGCGTCTGAAAAAGCTATTAGTCAAGACCAGAATCCTTCAGATACAGATCCCCAAGTTAATGGTTCCCTTATGTATTGTAGGATTATTTTAGCCTTAGGAGAGGTGGGTTTTAGTTGGTTCTCGACTTGATTAATGGATGCAAGATTATACGGCACAACAAACAATATCAGGCCTGCTGCGTTTATGCTAAAACGGTATTTGGTAGGTCAATCAATTTCCCATGCAAATCCACTATTGTTCTTGGTGTGTGCCATTGGAGGGGCATACGTGTCACAGTTATGCATTCCATTTTTGTTCAAAATTTCAAGGGCATATTTGGACTGACTTAGAAAAATACCACAGGGTGATTGATGAACTTGAAGTCCTAGAAAGAACGTAAGTACACCCATCATGGACATTTCAAAATGTTTTTATCATAAGTTTTGAAAAAGTGTTTGAGTATTTTAGATGTGTTGACCCAAAAATGATGTCATCCACAAAAATTTGAACGATTAAAATGTGTGCCCCGTGATATTGTATGAAAAGTGTAGGGTCGACCGAACCTTTGACGAAATTATTGCCGAGAAGAAAGGATGATAACTTATCGTACCACGCCCGAGGAGCTTGTTTGAGTCCGTAGAGAGCCTTGTTTAGTTTGTAAACGTTGTTCGGGAACTCTGGATCAACGAATCCTTCTAGCTGACTGACATAGATCGTTTCTTTCAGTTTTCCATTCAGAAAAGCAGTTTTGACGTCCATCTGATAAACGGTGATGTTCATGTGAGCCGCAAACGTGAGAAAGATCCGTACAGCCTCAAGACGAGCAACCGGAGCGAATGATTCTTCAAATTCAATATCCTCTTCCTGTCTATAACCCTTAGCCACCAGACGTGACTTATTTCTGATTACGGTTCCTTCAGCAACCAATTTGTTTTTCCAAATCCATTTGAGACCAATGACGTAGACCCCTGTTGGTCTTTCAACCAATTCCCATACTTCAAGACGTTTAAACTGATTGAGTTCTTCTTGCATGGATTCAATCTAGTTGTCTTTGGTCATTGCGTCTTTAATGTTTTTAGGTTCAGATTAGAAGACAGTTAGTGCATAAATGCAGTGTTCACCGTCTGTGTGAAGACATTGTCTAGTTACGACTGGTT
The DNA here is from genome assembly GCA_019973895.1 of Chrysanthemum seticuspe. NCBI lineage: Eukaryota > Viridiplantae > Streptophyta > Magnoliopsida > Asterales > Asteraceae > Chrysanthemum > Chrysanthemum seticuspe. The sequence goes on along the minus strand of BPTQ01000001.1, from coordinate 120,785,816 downwards.
GATTCGGGTTACCAATAATGTTCTCAAGAGGATGGTCTTTCGTCCAACGATGTGTAGAAGGTTGATGTTGATATACATTATGCAGATTGGGAGGATTCAAATGGCTTGTAGATGATTCCGCAACATCAGGTGTAGCAGTTTCATTAGCAAACGGGTTGAAGAAAGCATTTGGATCATAATCTGCAGGTGGGGGTACTTCATTGTTTAGAACATCATCAGCTGGTTCAGCGTCAGTGGATGCGGTTTGTTCTGCTGTTGTTGTAGAATCAATTGGTGGTGCTTCCTCAATAGTAGTTATTGTGGCAGGTGTATCAGGTATTTGATTTTGATCAGATTGAGCAGCGGAAACAATGGATACATCTGGAGCACGTTCATCAAGATCATCACTAAACAAAGGAGCAAACAACTTTTCCATTTTTTGATGAGTAAGGTGGAGGCTTGGTTCAGCTGATGATGGGGTTTGAGGGAAGTTTAAACGGTTATGACCGGGTTCCAAGCTGTTATGCTCAGAAGCTATTTCAGTAAGCTCATCGAAATTTGCATGAATCGTTTCCATAACCTGCTTTGTACGACGATTCCAGATCCGGTAACCTTTAGAATTATCACAGTACCCAATAAAGACTCCAATGTCAGCTTTGGCTTTGAGCTTTCTAAAGTCATCACGATCATTATTCGGGTAGCAAAGGGATCCAAATACATGAAAGTGTTTGAGATTCGGTTTTTGGTTATGGATAAGCTCAAAAGGTGTTTTGTTGTGGCGTTTGGTAATCATTGAACGATTCTGAGTGTAGCATGCAGTTGACACGGCTTCAGCCCACAAGTAATCTGGAAGTTTAGCATTGATTAACATCGTTCTTGCAACTTCCACTAACGTACGGTTTTGTCTTTCAATAACTCCGTTTTGTTTCGGTGTACGTGCAATGGATGTTTGATGCTCAATTCCCACTTTCTCATAATATGCACGAAGAGTTTGATTCACAAATACAGTTCCTTTGTCTGTTCTGATTTGTCGGACTGTGTTCCGGAGCTGAACTTGAATTTTTGTGAGAAAGGTGATGATCATCTGTGGAGCTTGATCTTTACTTCGAAGAAAATAAACCCAAGTCCATCTTGAGTAGTCATCTACAATTACCAAGATGTAGCGTTTGCCATTAATCGTCTGCACGTGCATCGGGCCACACAAATCCATGTGAAGAAGATGAAGCACATGCTGTGAGCTGTGTTCCACCTTTGAAGGAAAGTGAGCACGAGTGCTTTTCCCTTGTTCACAAGCTGAGCATAGGTGATCTTTAGAATACCGAAATCATGGGAGACCTTCAACAAGTTTGTATCGTGCAAGACTGGTTATGGTTTGAAAGTTTAGATGTGAGAGACGACGGTGCCATAGCCAAGATTTTGTTGATGTTTCCTTTGAAAGTAGACAGATGGGAGATGAAGCAATCATGTCTTTCATTGAGATGGTATACAGACTTGAATTGCGGGTGCCAGACATAAGATCATTTCCTTGTAAATCACGAATGAAACAACTTTTCTCCCGAAAAGCAACTTCCAAATCTCCATCACAAAACTGACCTACTGAGAAGAGATTGTGACCGAGGCCTTCCACATAATAAACCCTGCTAATTTCGATGTTGCCATTGATGTAATCTATGTAGCCCATGATAGCTGCGAAGTGATCATTCCCGAATCTGACAGTGCCAATGAACTTTGCAACAAAGTTTGATAACATTTTGAGATTACCTGTCATGTGTCGAGAACATCCGCTATCAACAATCCAAAGGATGATCTGTATCACCTGCATTACACACAGACGACACAGATGGAATAGAAGTAGATGTGGAACCCGAAGAGTTAGAGGGTTCTGAAGCAGTTATAGTAGAAACACACATATCAATGATTTTAGGTATCCATTTAAATCCAAGTGTATTGTGTAACTATTTCTGCCATCTCCAGCTAGTCTTAGCTTTGGTCTTAGTAAATGCACTAGGTGATAAGTTCTTCCTAGGAGGTGTAGAGGGTACTATGGGTACATCAATGATTGTAGTCAGAACACTAGAGGGTGGTTTACCTAGCACAGACTTGGAAGTATTAGTGGGCCTAGAGGTATTCCGTTTTCTATTATTCCGCTTACGATTCCAGATAGCCTTAGCAACACATTTATCATGACAACCAGAAAACATGCTTTTACGACAACCAGCACAAGAAGCTTCAAACAAAACATTTAAAGTACTTAAAGATTCAGCATTTGTTACAACACTTTTCCCATTACATTTGTCAGACGCAATATCTAAAGTGGGTGCAACTTGAGTCTTATTCAAAGTCCTAGGGTGTTCTTCTACTTAAGCATTCTTTATTGTTCTTTTCTTACGACGCAACTTCCTATTGTTCCTTGTATTGCTCCTAGGCTGTGAAGTGCGGGCGTTAGGAAAAGAGGCAATTATTCCTATTTCAGTAGAGGGAAGCACATTAGTTTCTTGTGGTTTGTCATTAGATGTTCTAGAGTCATTTTGAGTCTGTTTAGGTGCAGTTACGACTGTGTTACTATCCCTATCTTTCATAAGTTTCACCAACTCTGCTTTTAGATCATGGATTTTGTGTAACAAATCAAGATTTTCAGAACGAGTAAGTCCATCTCGTCGTAAAACATATTTGGTGTATGCAAGATGATCATCAAGGTCTTTGTCCGCTTTATCAAGAGTTTTTTTGAGTAAATCAAATATGACACCATATTCCTTTTTAACTTTTGAAATTTCTTGTTCATATTTTGAGAGTTGACATTTCAAAGACACATTTTCATCATCCAGTTGCTCAAGTTTTGGACTAAGAGTTTTGGAATGCAACTCGTTGATTTTGTTTTGCAAAGCGAGTTCACGATTTTGACAATTTTTTTGACATCATTGAAGACGATGTTTTGCATTTGAAATCTCGTTTAACAATCATTCATTTTCAACTTTTAAAGACGTGATTCGTGACACAGTATCAGTATTCTCAACAATTTCAACAGAATCAGCAGAGATACAATCAAATGCAGATGCAACAGAATGTAGTAGCACAACATTATTGATATCAGCACAGATAACATCTTCCAAGAGTTGATCAACATCTTTTCGTAACATTTTCTTTTTACGTTTAGTATTTGAAATCGATGTTTCTGTTTGATCGAAAACTCTTTTCATAAGTCCAAGTTCCTTGTGAAAGTCCCTTTCCCAATAGATTGCACACATTTTCAAATTTCGGACATGAGGTAAAATTCTTTTCTGAAAAATATCTCTTTGTTCTCTCGCAAGAGGTGATTGAAAATGTTCAACTTTAATTTCAGAGTGGAATTCAATTTCACGTTCCAAAAGTTTGATGTCCGAAATGAATGTTTCAAATATTTAAGAATTTGACATTTATCATGTAATGTTTTTACTTCACTGAGTGAAGGTAAAGGACCATTAATTTGTGCAGAATTGGGTTGGGGACCAACATTAGAAGACTCAGAAGTAGGCGTGATAACCCAAGGTATGTTCGAAGTATCCTGTTGTGCGACAAAAGTGATGGCTTTTGAATAGTTAAATGGTTTGTTATAAACAACATTTTCCAATTTTGATCGACTCTCGTCTTCTGCATCTAATTCCTCTTGACGATTATATTCAACAACACTCATAATGGAATCATCAATTCTATATTCTGCACTGTAAACTTCAGGATTTGGTTTGAATGCTCTATTTGAAAACTTTAGTTTGTAATCAGCAAGATTCGGTCCATATCCATTTGGATTTGGTTTAAAAGTAAAATTTTGAATACTTGTGATTGACTCACCATGTTTATAAACAACATTTCGAAACTCTTTGATTTTGTTTTGTAAGTCGACAATTTCTTCAAGATAGTCATCTATTCGTTTCGTGGAATGCTTTTTGTACTCAGAGAACTGTGTTTGACAAGTTAACAAGTCAGACTTGGTTTTTTGAGTTTCCAAAGTGAGAGCGTTAAGTTGTTGTTTATGATCATATTTCAGTTGTTCTATTTGAGACAACAAAGCATTCTTGGATGCGACTAAATCACGTATCTGTTTTTCTAATGATTTTTCGTTTTGGTAAGATTTAGCAAAAGCGACTTCAAAACCTTTTTCACGTTTTTCTTGAGTTTGAAAAACGTTGAGTTGGTTTTTTAAGCTTTCAATATCCCTAGTTAACAGTGCATTTTTGTCCTTTAATTGCTTATTGTGGTCCTTGCATATTTCCAGGCGAGATTCTTGGTCTTTAAGTAAGGTCATGAGCTCAGACGGAAGTTCAGCTTGTTCAACGTGAGTTCAACATGATCATTAGTCAGATCCTCAAGTATAACCACGGAGTCAACTTGATTATCAATGGTAACCATAAGGTCATCTTGATCGTCAAATATAACTACGGGATCTATTTGATTATCATCGGAATGAGATGTATACGGCTCAGGTTGAACACTCTGATCCTCGTCGGATACAGATATAGGCGAAGATATCATATTAGTAATGAATATGGTTTGATCCGGTACCTGAGACAAGCCGTCAGTGTCATACACTGGGCCTGTGTCACTCATGTGGAGTTCGTGCATGTTTGCCATCAACATAACTGCTGCATTAGCCTGCAAGTCCTCCATGTCATCATCAGAATCTGCATCTGCCATGAAGCTCTGTTCCTTGTTGGTAAGAGTTCCACCAGCTTCATCCTTAAGAGCCAAGAGTAAGGCTTCTTTGTAATAAGCGATGCCTCTTGTCCTCGGCTTTGGGCATGCATTAGCCAGATGACCCTTCTCATTACAGTTATAACAATGAAGACCATTAATCCCATTCTGAGCATTACCCTGTTCAACCACTTGAGCTCTTTGTTGTTGTGGAGCACCCATGTTATTCCTTCCCATTGGATTAAATCCTTGACCACCGCCCATCTGACGAACATTACCACGATTCTGAACTTCAACACGTCCATTGTTAACAACAGCCTGATTCCTTGTGTTTGATGAGGTACGAATGCGATTGTTGAATTTGTTTGAATATCGGCGGAAGGCTCTTGCAATCATGACAAACCCTTGCTGCAATGCATCGAAACCTTCTGTATCCTCATTGGATTCACTGTAAAGTGCTTGATCAATGTTGTTGTTGTATGGAACCAATTGAGTTTCTTGAGATTGGTGTTGTGACTGATCATATGGTGTAATTGTTGCAGTTGGTAGAGCAGTGGGTTGTGGAGGATTTGTGAAGACAGTTGATAAGGTCGGGAATTGAGGATAACAAGCTTGAGCCCACAAAGCTAGTTGTTGATTATCCGGAAGTGAAGGTGAAACCGGGAGTCCACGGATAACCCTTTCTTTGTCAACTTCTTTTTTATGGGGCTTTAGATAGTCGTACAACAATCCGTATGTAGCATGATGAAGATTCTTAGCTTGACGGATGAAAATGGCATACTTTTCCTAATCAGGACCAAGACTACTGAGGAACTTAGTGTTGACTGCAATTCGTGGCATAATGATATTATGTTTTTCCAAGTCATTGATGATATCTGAGAATCGATGATGATATGACTCTAATGTCTCCCCTGGTTCAATCATGAAGTGTTCATAAGCCAAGTAGATTTTGGATTCCATGTCTTCTTGATTGAGTTCAGTGCTTTCCATGAGAAGATGAATATGTTCCCACATTTCTTTAGCAGTCTTTTGAGCATCAACACTTCAAAGGATCGGATTGGGTAATCCCAAAAGGATGTATTGCATTGCTAGTTCATCGGCTTCAAAGTGTAGAAGTTCATCCGCAGTGAGGTCATCAAGACTTGCAATGTTAGTGACATCACCTCTTGGTGGATTAGCATTTGGATCTCCGGGTACAGTGTTAGGAATTAGATATTCCAGGTATTAAAGAGTCGGTCACCTCAAGTATATGTAATCGTTAGAAAGCTCGTAGTCGTAGTACTTTTATGTTAAGTAGTATTTAGTTAAGTAACACCGTGGAGGACGGACGGGTCTTTACCCACTGTATGCCTGATCCACAGCCCGATGTGTGGCGATTTATGTAAGACTATAAATACTCTCTACCTTCCAAGGTAGAGAGTTGGAGCTTATAATAATATCTTTCACTTTCTCTCACTAAGTTCCCTAAACCTCTAACTTTCTCTCTCTAGAATTCCATTTAAACGCCACTTTGTGTTATGGTTTAATGTGTATGTGAAAACTTATATCTAACATACAGTGACAGTAGGCATCTGAAATGGACCTTCCAGGATGACCTTCTTTAAGAACTTTCCCATGTGGCTTCTTTAGATCACAGAACCTAAAAAACTGTATCACCCATTGATCGTAGTTTTCGGGAGTGAGCATTGGAGGTCTATCAATTGATCCAGCCTCATGAATGGATTGTTGGCTACTTAAAGCTTCACACATCTTTGCAAACCAAGACGGTTCCTTCATAGTATTCCTGGATGGATGCTGATTGTGAATGTTTGTGTAAGGTTGTACTTGAATACTAGGTGGTGGTTGAATCATTTGTGGTTGAATTGCTCCTTGAGGAAATTGATGTTGTAGTTGATAGAGTTGTTGTTGTTGATTGATTTGTTGTTGTACTTGTTGAGGATACACATGAGGGAAGTAGTTAGAGTATGGTGGTTGAGACATCTTCAAACTTGTGTTGAAAAATGGATATTTGTAGTCGAAGGAAACTTTGTTGATGAAGAGTCCTTATGCGTAGAAATCAAGCTTAGGCAAAGAAAATAGCTTACGCGTAAAAACACCACCTTACGCGTAGAGTTGAGGCTTACGCGTAAGAATAGCTTACGTGTAGACTTGGTGAAACCTTAGGTTATGCGTAAACTAAAGACTTAGAATTAAGAAACTTATGCGTAATATTTCCTTAGGCGTAAGATGTGCTTATGCGTAGGAAATGCTTAGGCGTAAAACTAGGGTTTTATCCCAAAAATCCTTTACACTTATCCAGTGTAGAAGATATCTAAAGTCGAAGTGTTTTTAGGCTTATCCAAGCAAGAAAACACTGAGTAAACCAATAACACTGAAGATCAAACCTTATGAAGCTTACGCGTAACTTTAGGGTTTTCTTATGCGTAGGAAATGCCAATTTTTACCAAAAACTTATTTTAAGCACAAAGATGTTTAGAAACCTGATTTTTGTGATGAAAGAGCTTCAATATCACCAAAGTAACACAAAAGTGTGAAACTTGATGATCAAGAGCACCTTTTACCCTAATGCGTAGAAATATCCACACGACAAAAACCAAGCTTAAAACCAATGAAATACACGTAAAGTTTCAAACTTTTTGCCAAAAACTTAAATTTTAACACCAAATAACCGTTAAAGTACAAGAATCTTGAATTTTAAAGTGTAAAAATTGAAGCTTTTTGCGTTTGAAAAGTTGAGTAACGAGCCTTACGCGTATAAACTTAAAACTTCAAAAACAAAACCGTTTTCACCTAACTATTTGGCGAATGATACCACTGTTAGGTTCCCATTTATGTAACACAAGCATCAATAGAAGAAATAAGAGAAAGAATGATCGGTTGAACACTTAGCCAAACACATGAATGAATAACAAGAAAGGTTTATGCTTAGGTGAAATAGAAAAGTGAACAACCAACTCCCAAATGGGAGTTTACAAGATTATTTATAGGAGGGAACTAGGGCAACACACCAAGTTCCCATACTTTCCTTATTAGGCTTGGGCCAAGGCTTATGGGCCTTCTACATAAGCCTTAGCATAATAACAAACATAAAGGCCTAATTAAGCTAACTATTACATATTAATTACTAACACTTGTAATCTAGTTTAGGAGTGATTCCACCAGACTTATAGGCTTAGTCCTAATGGACCTATTAGGATGCTTACTGCAAGGAAGAGAGTACATTCTCTTACCCTCATTCTTAGATCACCTGATACTCATGTACTACCACTACCATCAGCTACTCATACCCCAATAGGTCATCCAATAGTGCATACTCTAGCTTTACCTCTGAAACGCCGCGAGACAACACGAAAGAGAGTAGTATCTCATTCACCACCATCTCCTAACTTACCACTAGGATTTCCATCATCATCATTGTCATCATTTTCATCATCATTATCATCTAGAGCACCATCCGTACCATCACATCTCATAAACACTACACATACATATGACTTGCAGCTTGGGAAGCGTGCAGGATTTGACACACAATTACCATATATCACTAAGACTATAGACACTACACTATCTTATAGGTTTGAGGACTGTGAGAGTTCTAGGGCTGTTGATGTTGGACAGCCTACTGCTCCTACACTTGGGACACGATTAGACCATCAACAGGAACATATAATAAGTACCTTTCTATCTAATGTAATCTTTATCCTTTATTATCTCCACAATAATCACAACCCTTGTTTATTTCATTCCCTATTCCAACTGCCCAATTTTCAATCACTTCGTAACAATATACCGCTATCTTACTATGGATTAAGGCAACTTTATTCTTGACCAATTAGGAGACTATTATCATTCTATGAGGTTCTCCCATGTATCCTACAAACTATTCAACAAATCTTATTTCAAGTTATTTTGCTACCACTTTATGAAATTATTTCATATAATTTTATTTCAAGCTATTTTACCACCATCTTAGGAAAATTGTTTCACAGAGTTCTAAAACAAGTTGTTTTGTTACCACCCTACAAATTGATTTTCAGTCATTCTATCAACTATTTACTATCATTACGCGAAACGATTTTCATGTTACTGTGAAAAATTATTTGAGCCATTATCTTACAAAACAACACGTTGAATACCATCGAAAACTTCGGAGGAACATAATACCATTTCAACAAAACCAAGCATCACATCATTTGTCCTCGATTATACATAGCCTGATCACCTATGTATAATTCAGGAAGAATTATGTCATGAAAGTAGCAAACATCATACCAAATTTCCTAAAACAATCTTCACTCAAAAGCAAAGCTTTGTAATCAGATAAATTATTCATGGACATCTCTTTTTGTTAACACTCTATAGATACCTACACCATTCATCACTCACTCAACCGATAAGTTGAAATTTTTACTAGTGACTTTTTTTAGGAAAGACTTTCTATACCATCAATGAGGAGGATTCCTCGATACAAGAAAACAATGAAAGGATTTCAGAACTACCAACAAGGACTAGAAGTATGTAGTAAGATGTTTCAAAACTCAATAGAAATTTTAAGACAACACGAGACAATCTGAATCACTACCTTTGGACTAGAAGCCAAATTATATCATTTCAAAAGTACTAGCTAGACCGAGTTACAAGATTTAGTACAAAACAAATACACACTAAGCAACACTCTAGAAATAAACCAAGCCTCCTAACTGAGACTACAGAACATTCCATTAAACATGGCCTCAACAATATGTAAACTTCCTTACAATGAGTTTCCCTTAAAGGAAAATTGAGTTAAATTAAGGTTATCGACATAAACTTCCCCTAAGGCATTGTGTTCTCTAGAAATTCCAGATAAACTCACTTCCATATCAAGAGATGCAACAAGTCTGGACATATCGGACAATCAATGACTCTCCATCTACAAGTGAAATCAAAACAAACATTCTTCGACATAGTATGAACTGATATCTAAGTTTTTGCTAGCATGATAACAATCTCAGTGATGAACTATTTTAGAAGCACTCAATATCGGCACAAATCTTGAAAATCAACCACCACACCACATCACTTAAATATTTAAGGTTTTGTGACATGACAACATAGACCGTGGAAATATTTTGATAAGAAAAATTAAGAGAGACACCATCAAGCAATAAACATCATAGTAATGGAGACTGTTAGAGACAAAGACCTTGACAGATCTTAAGCACTCGGAGATCGTTAGTGTTGCCTATGTAATCACAAGCAAACTAATAGAAAATCTCTACAACTTGTATTCTTTAGCGGAATGTAAATACAAGCTATGATAACTAAGAACACTTTGATCCTCTATGGATCTTTTATTGATTTGAAACTCTGTGTTTCGAACACCTACCTATTACATAAACTACGGTTCCTTTTATAGACAAGAAACCCTAATTGATAACTAAGCATGCACCTCGACAAGCGAGACAAGCATGCATCTAAATATTTGTTTTCTCCCATACTACATTGAGCAATACAATAAAACCCATGCTAACCTTGGGCAGATAAAGAATAAAGATGGGTTAGCATATTTAAATAATACTGCGTCTGCCTATCCTACGTGGATTCACACTTTCAGCAGAATCACGATTTCTGCTTTACTACTTCAGCAAAACTATAAATTCAGCAATCCACTCTACTTCAGCAGAAACGCTTCGGCCGAAACTTCAGCAGAATCAGCAGTTTGACATAATTCCCAACAATCCTCCCCTAAACTGGAATTTGACTTGGTTAAGTTCCAGTTTCTTTGATAGATCTTAGAGGCTTCAGAAATTGAGGATTGTAGCAAAATAAAGAACTTCCCAACAACCCTTTCCATCGATCATTTAAGTGCCAGTTTCCATATCTCAAAACTTTTCAAAACTAGAGGATTATGGCAGAACATCAGTTGCAAAGTACCAAAACAATGTCATCTCTGTGATAACTAATCTTTTAAACGCCAGGTCTTTGCAGCAACAAATGACATAGTGTACATCAAAACTCATTAGTTGCATACTATTCTCATCACATCCAGGTGTGTTAACTCCTGTGAGAGGTGAATCATTGAAAATAATGGATTTGATGTCTCTTTACCAATAGCCATCACTACTGGAGTAGCCAAGTGTTTAAGTTCGAAAACCATGGTACACTGATAACCATCTGATTTATTAGCAAACCAGCAACTATATAAACGGATTTGACTTGTCTTTACCTGTAGCCGTTTGCCCAAGACTAGTCAATTCTTGGAGTTGGTGAATTGATACCCAA
>BPTQ01000001.1:120735618-120774808 GCA_019973895.1 Chrysanthemum seticuspe | reverse complement strand
CAAATCAAGTGTTTAACAATCTAGTTACACTCTTAATCAAGGTTTTGAAATAAAAACCTAGGGTGTTTAGGTTTAAATCCTTTGTTCTTATCACCTCATCAAGTAACTAGTAAGCATATCATTTTCATTTTACATCTTTCATTATCATTTCATGTTTATTTCTTCATTTTTGAGCAAAGCATGCAAGACTTATGGATATTTATACCATTTTTACATTGTTTTTAGAGTTATACATATATAAGTCATCCTATAATTTATCCCTTGTTATATATTAGTTTTGGTGATGTCTAGGAACCCATGACACCCTAAGAAGGTGTATGGTAGGATTAGAATAGCTTCGGAGTTGTTTTGAAGGGATTGGAATAGGTTTAGTACGAGAAAAATTCATTTTGACAAGTATTAAAAAGGGTCTGATAGTATTTGGTAATTCTGGAAAAACGACAGTAGACATAAAATTTTTGGCCTAGATATTTAGAAAATATACTTAAAAAGAATCCGTAACTTTATTAGGTAAGAAAAACTATATTATTTTTATTTGACAAGTGTTACGGTAAACAAAACGACCATATTGAAGGCTATTTTTAACGTTGACGTAGAACTTTTTGTAACGAGATGTCTTCTAATAAAATCGAGATCACCAAGCATATTTTTCAAAATGACCAACCGTTTGTATAGCGGAGTTGTAATAAATTATTTACGGTTGCTTAAACTTTGCCGAAAATTCACTTTTAAACTACATTTTGGACAAAATCACCCTACTTAACCTATATTTTTCTTTATGAACGAGACCTCTAGGATAAAAACTTAAATGCCAAAACTTTGAGATTATGATACAAGCATTCCAAAACCGTTGAGTTCGTTTCCTAACATTCGACGTACACCATTTTACGACTAGCTTTTCGAGGCCATTTTAGTCACTTTCATGAAATTCCAACGACATTATTTTACGACGAAAAGTTATAATTTCACAATAAATCATTAAGAAACTATTGTAGGATGACATTTTGACGTAAATACTTGTAAAGAAATTTAAGAATGGTCAAGACGTCAAAAGAGTATTTTTCGATGAAGAGTATTATTTTCAAAACTCACAAGTGGTATAAATAACATACGAATTGCATGCATAACATTACATCATAACTCATTACGTATCATAACATTCATAATAGGTCAAGGTTAATGTATCACGCTACATTTCAGTGTATCCACTTTTGCCATTACATCATCATTATCATTGCAACAGGTGAGTTTTCATAGCCCCGATTTATTCAAGTTTTTACTTTATTTTAAACCTACGGGGGAGAATACATTGCACACCATTTTTATACGCTACCAAGTATGTCAAATTCATTGTATTGCTTAAGTTACCGCATTGCCAGTTTAATGTCCCCATTTCATAAGCATGAACCGTTAATTTCCTAGAAGCGTGAGTGAGTGGATAGATCTATCGAGGGTGACGCCTCCATCCGGGTTGGTGGATCCCAACTAGTCATACGGATGCATTTCATTTCATAAACATTATTTGAGTTGTTTTGGCAAGACACTCTGTTGGGGCGAACATCATGAACAGTCAGAGCTTCGGTGTCATGTGCTTAAGCAATTGTAACAACATTTTGTGACAGCATTGTCATACATAATTTATACTTGTGGTAGTCGTATTAACATTTACATGAAACCTATGAACTCACCAACCTTGTGTTAACACTTTTAGCAATGTATTTTCAGGTAACTAAAGACATTCACTTCATGGCATGCATGTGGATATATCATAGAGTCGCGGTGACGACGCGTCTCACATGGGATTGTTACACTTTAAAAACATCGTTTGACTTGTACTAAACTTATTTTCCGTGCATAGTAACTTTCATTTGGGACCTATCTTTGTAACTCTGAATGTTTTTATTAAATCAAGCGATGTATTTTCCAAACGACACTTTAGGTCATTCAATATAACTGTGATTGTGATGCTATGACAGTCAATCCCCAGGAATTCCATTCCGCTGCAAAACAGGTAATTTGGGGGTGTGACAGAACCTGAACTTTGATACAAATTAATCATGATTCAATCTCTTTTTTGGTTTAAAATAGATGCTCCCCCTTGACATGTGCGTGGAAAATTTGAAATCGTTTGGCACATGTAGGGAGGAGAGGTTGTAAATCACTTATAAAACCATTTATCGAATTATCAGTTTAAATCCAATTTAAATCACAAATTCTCCCCCGATCACAATTTTCAAATCATTTGAGATTTGTGATCTCTGTAGATTTAAATTGATTTTGAAAGCTTTTGAGGAGAATTGTGACTTGCTTTTGAAAACATTTAACCGATAAGGATCAAATTTGAAACTTTAAACTCCAAAGATTAAACATGCTTGAATATCTTTTGAAAACATGACATAAACCTTGGTCTGAACCAATTGTATGACAAATAACCTTTTTATTTAAATGAAATCATTCTCCCCGTCAAAAAATGACGTGAGTTGTTGATTGAGAGATATATATTTTGATAAATGTCAAGTCCAGATGATTTTCAAAAATTGAGTCCGAGTTATTTTTATTAGTTTTCATTAGATAACAAATATTTTTCAGAAGAATATATAGAAGGAAAAATATTTGTGAAAAATTATTTGTCTTTTTGGTGACAAACATTTGTTTTTAGAATCAGAGCATGAGATTTGAAATATAAGATAAAGCATGGCTCTGTTCTTTCTTTAAAAAACAGGTTATAGACTGAAATGACTATAAGCCTTTGTTTTTCTTTCTCTCAAAAAAACATTTGATTTATGTACATTCGAACAACATCTAAAGACCCGTGTCACTCTTTGAATGACCGCACAAAGACCGTAGATGAAATCGAATAAAGGAAAAGATGAGAAGAAAAAATATTTGTAGCTTTTTCAAAGATTTTCTGATTTTTATGGATTTTTTAAATTTTAAATTTTTTCTATTTTCTTTTTAGGGTTTTATAATTTTGTATTTTTCTTTTTGAAAAGATATTTACAAGAGATAGATGAAGAAAACCTTTTACTCCTCGTCTTCCTCTTGAAGACGTTTGAGTGTTTCCGGTTGAAGACTCTTTAGACCAAGTCTTGGGAGGATAAACTCAAAACGTTCTCTAGGAAGAGCTTTGGTGAAGATGTCTGCTAATTGGTATTCAGTCCTCACAAAATAAAGTTCCACCACAAAGTTCTCCACTTGTTCCCTGATGAAATGATGTCAAATGTCGATATGCTTTGCTCTTGAGTGTCGAACATTATTGCATGAGAGAGCAATGGTACTTTTGTTATCACAATACAAATGAATTTTGTTGAATTCAAAGCCATAGTCAGATAATTGGGATCTCATCCATAGGATTTGAGCACAATAAGATGACATGGCTATGTATTCAGCCTCTGTAGAGGATATAGATGTACTCATTTGCTTCTTTGAAGACCAACTCACAAGCTTATCACCCAAAAACTGAGCACCTCTTGACGTGCTTCGACGTGTATCTTGACATCCTGCATGGTCAACATCTGCATAGGCTGTTAGTGACATACCGGTGTCCTTCAGGTACCAAAGTCCCATATTGATGGTTCCTTGGAGATACCAAAAGACCCGTTTAACCACTTCAAGGTGCTTTTTGGTAGGCTTAGCCTGGTACCTAGCACACATGCATACAGCGAAAAAAATATATGGTCTACTCGCTGTGAGGTACATCAGGGATCCAATCATACTACGATATTTCGTTTGATCTACCATGATCCCTGAGTGGTCCTCATCCAGATTAGTACGCTCTATCATGGGAGTGTCAACAGGGTCACAAGAATCAAATGCAAATTTCTTTAAAATCTCATTTGCATATTTAGATTGATTGATAAAAATGCCTCCTGTACTTTGTGAAATTTGTAATCCCAGGAAAAATGACATTTTTCCCATCATTGACATTTGAAATTTGGAGCCCATCTCCTTAGAAAAACGGTCACATTCATTGGGGTCAGTCGAGGCAAAAATAATATCATCAACATAGATTTGAACGTGAATTAAATGTTTCCCTGACTTTCTGGTGAACAATGTCGGATCAACTGCTCCTTTGCTGAATCCAGTAGATAGAAGAAACTTTGATAGCATATCATACCATGCCCTTGGAGCTTGCTTCAAACCGTAAAGAGCCTTCTTCAAGCGATAAACATGAGTAGGATGCTCTGGATTCACAAAACCTTCAGGTTGGCTGACGTATAAGATTTCTTTAAGATCTCAGTTAAGAAAAGCCGTCTTCACATCCATCTGATAGACTACCATATTCTTGCTTGCAGCATTAGCCAGGAAGATTTTGATTGCCTCGATACGTGCAACTGGAGCAAATGATTCTTCAAAGTCAATACCCTCTTCTTGACGGTATCCTTTTGCAACCATCCGAGCCTTGTTCTTTAATACATCACCATGCTCATCGAGTTTTACTTTGAAGATCCACTTTAGAGCAATGATCATAGCACAATCAAGAGCAGGTACTAATTCCCATACATCTAGTCGATCAAACTCATGAATTTCTTCTTGCATGGCATTGAACCAGCTGTCTTCATTCATGGCAGTTATAACATCTTTTGGTTTGATCTTAGAGAGTACAGAGTTGAAGAAGCACCATAAGGAATCAGTTGTAAGTTGTTTATGAGTGGATACTAGACGAGAGGGGTTTCCAATGATGTTGTCCAATGGATGATCATGTGTCCATTTTCTAAGGTGTTCGTGTGGTTGTTGTTGAGGAAATGAAGTAGCAGAGCGATTTCTCCTGATGAGGATGGTTCAGATAATGATTCAGGAGCAAATATGTTCTCAAATGGAGCATCTTCGGGAGTAGCAAAGGGGCTATCTCCATCATAGGTGCCAGAAACAATTCCTTGATGTACACTCGATGATTGAGGGTTTGATGATGAGACAGAGTGATTAGCAGCAGGCGCTTCTTGACTTAATGATATGGAAACTGAAGGGTTATTCACGTTGACAGGGATATGAGCAGCCTCTGTTGATGGATTTGACAGATCATTAGCAATTGGCACATAGTGTTCATCAAACATTGGATCAAACAATTTCTTCAAGTCATCTTCTGAAGGAGGTACATAAGGAGTTGCTGGTGAGAGATTTTGTACAAGAGAAGAACTAATGGGACTACTTGATGAAGGTTGTGATACGGGTCCAGAAGTTGATTGTCCTGGAGCCATTTGCCAGGACAGCTCATCGAACGTGACGTGAATAGTTTCCATGATATCTCGAGTTCTTTTGTTGTAGATTCGGTAACCCTTCTTGTTTGATGCATAACCAACAAAAACTCCAATGTCCGCCTTAGCTCTTAATTTACCTAAATCTTGACCGTCATTTGTTGGATAGCATAAAGCACCAAACACATGAAGGTAGGAGAGATCAGGTTTTCGTTTATGGACAAGTTCGTATGTAGTTTTTCCATGAGAGGTGTGTATAAGGGAACGATTTTGGGTGTAGCAAGCAGTGGCAATGGCTTCAGCCCAGAGAAACATTGGAACTTTTGAGTAAATCAGCATTGTTCTTGCGGCTTCCACAAGAGTTCGATTTCGTCTTTCAACAACACCGTTCTGTTGAGGAGTTCGTGGAACACTTCTTTGATGACTAATTCCAACACTTTCATAAAATTGACTTAAGTCTTTGTTAACGAACTCTGTGCCATTAACTGTTCGAACAATTCTAACAGTATTGTTAAGTCGAACCTGAAGCTGCTTGATAAGTTTGATGATGACATATGGAGTTTCATCCTTTGTCCTCAAAAACTTTACCCAAGTAAATCGAGAGTAGTCATCAACAACGACTAAAATATATCTCTTCCCATTTATCGTTTGCACTCTCATTGGTCCGCACAAATCCATATGAAGGGTATGAAGAACTTCCATTACTGAGTTTGTGGGTTTGGGTTTGTGGGCATATTTCTTGCTTTTTCCCAATTGGCATGCTGAACAAAGATGATATTTTCATACTTTAATCTACGTAAGCCTCTTACAAGATCCTTTCTGGAAAGATTATTAATGGTGCCGAAGTTCAAGTGATTGAGACGACGATGCCATAACCATGATTTTGTTTTCGAAGCCTTTGACAACAACCAAATCGGAGAAGACTTCATCATGTCTTCGATAGAGATGGTGTATAGATTTGAACCACGAGTTCCTCTTAACAGTTCCACACCATCAAGTTCTCTAACAAAACAAGTATGTTTTCTAAAAGCCACTTCTAGATCGGAATCACAGAATTGACCAACAGAAAACAAGTTATGACCAAGACCTTCAACATAATATACCCTAGAGATTACACTATCGCCAACAACATAGTCTCCATAACCCATAATTGAACCAAAATGGTCGTTCCCGAATCTAACAGTCCCAATGACTTTACTCACGAAGTTCATGAGCCGCGAGTCCAGGTACCACAGAACGATTTGGACGATCTGCAGTTGAACACAGACAAGAATAGATAACTGGATAATTGGGATCCCCATGCAATAATGGGTTCCATTTGGTTAGTAACAGTGATTGGAACACCCACATCGGAAGTAGAAACAATGGAATCATCATGAATAGATGCAGTGCTAGTGTCTGTATTTGACCTATTCAAAGTATGTTCACTTCTTAAAGGAATAGTTCTACCAGTAGGCATCCATTTTCTAATGGGCATTGACTAAGATAATTTAGGGCACAACTCATTAAGACTAAGCTTGCGGCCAGTAGGTATCCACTGATAACCTACATTACTAAATTTTCTTCCTGTGGGTTTCCAATGTTTTCTAACCTTCTTCCACCATTGCTTTCTAGCCTTCTTAACATGATTGTTGGCATTAACAATTTTAACTGGGTAATTTGCATTATTACTCATCACATTCACAACACATTCATGATTAGTACCAGAAATCAAGCATTCATTACATGTTTTGCAAATAGTAGCAGAATTCGAATTAATTACAGTACGCTTATAGCTAATACTAGAATCAACACGATTCGTTTTATTCAACTCAAACTTAATGCTCCTAGGGTGGTCTTCTACTTTCCTCCATTAATTACTTATAGCTTGCGAGGTCCTATCTTGATTTGTATTGCCTTGAGGCTTTGACCCGCTCGCTTTTGTACCACTAATTACTCCTGTAGAGGGAATTATGGGAACATTAGTTGGTTTTCCTACCTTTTGGATTTCTGATCTAGAAGTGTTGGGATCTGAAGTACTAGGAGGCACATCAAAGGTCACTTTCTTGAATTTTGACGTGGAACAAGGCATATCAAGGGTCACATGCTTAACTTTAGGCATAGAGCAAGGCATAATGACACTATTTTTCTTAGTACCAGATTTAGGACATATCGTACTTAAACATTCTAGAATTTCTTGAGATCGTTTGGCATATAAGTACGCATGCCCAATAGCATTATCAAGTCATTTCTATATCGTATCCTCTTCTACAATCTCACGGAGACATTCTAGACTATCCTTAAGGTATGAAAAATATGTTTGAATCACAAGATCGTTATTCCTAAGATGAGGGGGAATGTACTTTACAGACATAACATATTTAGAAGGCATTTTTGGTGCAACATTCTCACCATTGGTCATTGGAATTTTCCTTTTTACCTGACTCTTCAGATTCTCAATTTTCTTTTGCAGCGAAGCTATTTTTTCATTATTTTTGTTACGAGTGACCTTTATTGATTCAAATAACTCATTGAAATGTTATTTAACTTTTTCATTTTCTTCTAGAAAACTCTCATTTTCCTTTTGTAAAGAATTAACCATGTTTTGAAGATGAGAAGTTTGAGAACCCTGAGAATCTAAAGGAGGAGGCATTTGGGAGCCAATCACATTGTTCTTTTCACCCTTTAATTGTTAAATTTGGGCTTTCAACTTTCTGATCGTGTTACAGTGAGCTTGAATCTGTTCGTCACGTTTGTTTATTTCAAAAAGTGCATCAAACTCTGGAACATTTGAGGTTGTCTTGATGTTTGAGGTTTTGACATTTTCTTTGAGATGTTGATATTTTAATTGCAAACCAAAATGTTCAACTTCTAGTTTAGAAAGATGCTTTACCAAATTATCGTGATCATCCTGATCAATTTTCTCATTTAGTTATGAGTTTTTGTTTTCAAGCTCAATGACACGATCATGGGAAACTTTCAACGCAACAGTTAATTCATGAAATTGAGAAGCAGTAATAGAATGCTTAGTAACAGTATAAAACACATCTTGAGCCACACAACTCAATAATAAGTTCTCATTTAAGATATGAATATTCTTCCTTTCAATTTCATTATATTTGAGTTCCCTTTCATAATTATTGACCTCAACAATCATTGCATCGAATTCCTTTTCCATTTCTTTAATATCTGAGTTTATCCCTTTTTGAAGACTCTCAAACTGACCTTTTAATTGTTTAAAGAAAGGCATGACCTCATTTAAATAGCATTCTTTAGTTTGCTCAAAACCCCTTTCCCATTCAGTTATCCCTGTAGGTGTGATTTTCTTCTTACATGTCTTCTCAAAATCAACGAATAGTTGATAGACAACGTACATGCTGATTAAGGTTTTGCTATTAGTGGAAATAGTTCTAGGAACTAAATGCATTGGTGTATTCAGAGGATACACAGTAGCTGCATGCACTTTCCTAAGGGGAGTGTTTGTTTCAACAAGTACGTTTGCTTTTTGCTTATCCATGTCTTTCTTCCAAAAAATTTGTTCAGGGGTTAATAGAGTTTGAGGCTTAAATTTGTTCAAGGAGATCCAATTTTCCTTAGTGTAATCATGAGGTTTGACTGTTATATTTTGCTTTTTACACTTAGGATCATCTAGCTTCTTATCCATTTTCTTCCTAGAGGCATCTTCTAGTTGAATATCTTCTTCATTGCACTCAACACAACTAGGTTTCTATCTAGGTTTAAGAATCTCATTGACTTCATAGATTACATTTTGAGCAGCTTTTGCTTTCTTACCATACTCAGGGTTGGGTTTTTCTACAATGGGAATACTATGCTTATCACTTAAGACTCTATGCTTAGTGACCATGTGAGCAGTCTGAAGGGTGTTTCCTTGTACGTACAGCTTGTTTTCAAGTTTGTTTTTCAAAGTTTTTAGATTGGAAAAGTCAGTTAAAAGTCATGATTCCTTAGCATGAAATTCCTGTTTAAGCACTTTAACATTATCTTGAAGTTCTTGCTTTTGCTTAACAGTTTTAGAAAGCTTATCTTGTAAGGAGTTTAACTCTTGTTTTAACACTTCTTCTCTAAAATTACTTTTTCTAATAATTGTACGCATTTGGTTATCCAACTCCTGCTCACGGGTAGTTAACTCAAACTTAGCACGTTGTTCATAAATAGCAACTTGTTCTTTATAGGCATTCGGTTCAGAGATAATAGAATCATCAGGAGCACATGCAGTATATTCATCAAAAACATAGTCATCATTGACTGCAGAAGATACATCACTAGGTACAATTTCACTTTCACTTTGTGTCACATATTGATCATATGGGACAATATTACTATTGTCCTCATTATCAATATCTGATTTGTAAGTTTCATGAGATTGTACTTCGTTATGTATCTTTTGCCCATCCACCTCATCGTATAGTTTTAATACCTCTAAGATGTATGATTCTTTGGATGGACCAGCCTGTTGTGGTGACGAGACCTTTGGAGAGACCATTGGTGAAATGCTAGCCATGAAGATTGTCTGGGTAGTAGGTTCATCATCAACATCAGAGTCAAATGCATCACAGTCAGCAACTTGAAAGGCATTCTGATGATTGTGACCTATTTCCTGAATTGGCTGCTCAACCACATCAACATCATATGTCTTAGCATTCCCTTATGCAAGAAACAACAACTCCTCTTCATCCAAAGCTGCTCCATTATCCTAAGCTTGCACATGCAACATCTTGTCTCTAAAGTATTCTGCATTCTATGGACGTTTTGGTGATGTGCAGTTCCTCGCAATATGTCCCTCACCACCATAGTTATAGCATTTGATTGGCTTTGCTTGTCCTTGATTGGCATTTCTTCCATGATTCTGATTATCCTCAAATCCTCCACCTACTCCAGTATTACCATAACCTGCTCCAATCATCCCTTGTTCATACCGTCTTCCTTGCACATTCTGCACCACTACCTTACCATCTCTGACAGTAGCTTGATTGTGTGGATTGGATGCTGTTCTGAGGTTATTGTTGGTGTGTGGAGTGGAATTCATATTTTGACTAACCATGAGAGACAGTTGATTGATGAAGTTTTCCATGAGTGTGTTTGAGTCTGGAGGCTTATATGCTGGATCAGGAATGAGCTTGTAATTACCATTACCCGTGGGTATGACTTGAGAAGCTTTGGTGGTAATTCCAACATTGGTGTAAAAGGCTGTTGAATCATTTGACGAAATTGTTTCTCCCTGTTTAGATTTGAACTGTTCAAGAATCCTTCGTTCAAACATAGCATGTCTCTCATTTTGAAGAAGGAAGGCATACAGTGGCTCATAGTTGGTGTTCTTTAATCCTTTTGTTAGCTTCATAGAGGTGACAAATTTGTGCCATTCGGGATTCTTGTTGTTCACAAACTTTGAGTTTAGCTGAATATTTGGCATGGTCATTTTGATATTCCTCATGTCATTCACAAGCTCATGGAATCTCACGTAATATTCGTAGACACTTTCTTCTGGTTTCATCTTAAAGTGCTCAAATTCATCATACAGTTGTGATTCTCTGTCTTCCTCAGTTAATTCAGAACCCGAGAGAAGCATTTTGACATTAACCCAGACAGACTTGGCTTCAGTGTTGTGATTGATAAGCTTGTAGATATCTTTTGCAAGACCTTGAAGTATAATGTTTGAAGCCCTAATATCATCATCGTATCTCTTTTTCTCCTTATCACTAAGCTCATCATAGGTCTTTGGTCTGTCCAAACCTAAGATCACTGTTCCATCTGCAGCTGTTTCAAGTGTGTCTCTTGTAGTCTCAATCGGATAAGGTCCTTCATCAATTGACTTGAGAATGTTGACCCCATTTTTCTTTCTCAAACAGTACAACCTAATTCGTTAAGCCCATGAGTCATAGTCAGTTCTGTCAAGCATGGGTGGACGAGTATCTGATCCAGCAGCTTGAACGTCCTCAGCTACAGAAGAGATGATTGTAGGCACGTTGGTAGACATGTTTACAGATTTCACGAGATTTTATAACTCTATGATTAATCCAGGAAATAGATTCTTTCACGGGATTTTACAAAATCAAGAGAAAACCATATAAAAAACAATAATCAACCAAGTCGCTAAAAACCTTTAGAACATGTCGCTAAGTCACCAAGTCGCTAAGTAACAACTCGCTAAAAGCACAAGTCGCTATGAAAGAAGTCGCTAGACACAAGTCGCTACAGCAACAACTCGCTAAGTTGACAAGTCGCTAAAGAACAACTCGCTAAGTTGACAAGTCGCTAAAGAACAACTCGCTAAGTTGACAAGTAGCTAAGGAATAACTCGCTAAGAGGCCAAGTCGCTAAAGAGCAACTCGCTAGTCACAACAAAGTCAAGTCGCTGAAAATAGTAAGGACAAGTCGCTACGTTAAACAAGTCGCTAGCCGAAGTGGTACCTTCACTACTTTGTACTATTTGTCACCTTGTCTCAATAGACAAGTCGCTAGTGCTCAAGTCGCTACCACCACTACTACAAGTCGCTACTAATTATAGAAGCAAGTCGCTACCAAGAAAATTAATCCGAGAGTCAAGTCGCTACCAAGAAAAGTTCAAACACAACACTTTTCAATCCAAAACTAACCCAACCACAGTGATTCAAGCTTTCCAAATCAAAACCCAAGCACTTACAATGATTCTAAACACAAAAGTACACTCAAAATTCAAACTTTAACACAAGAAATGATCCAAATGATGCAAAAACCACTAAACCTTTTCAAACCCAAAAACCATATAAAACCACTAGAAATCCAAGAATATGTAAGAGAGATGATCAAACCATGGCTCTTGATACCATTTGTAACATATTGGATTTCACAAACACATCAAACCATGATCAAAAGTAGGCGTATGCTATAAGGTTTTTAGAGAGAGAAAGAGTTAGAGGTTTGGGTACTTAGTGAGAGAAAGTGAAAGTATTATTATGAGCTCCAACCCTCTACCTTGGGAGGTAGAGGGTATTTATAGTATCTTACATAAACGCCACCTACGGGCTATGGACCAGGCATACAATGGGTAAAGACCTGTCCGTCCTCCACGGTGTTACATAACTAAATACTTCCTAACATTAAATAACTATGACTACGAGCTTTCTAACAATTACATATACTTGAGGTGACTGACACTTTAATAACTGGATTTACTAAATCCTAACATATCTCAACCCTAATCATCCCATGGTAAAAGGAAGAGGGTTGAATCCGAGCCTGAAGCCAAAGTCCCTGGTTTTGAGTACAACAGGGAACTACCTGAAGGAGTAAATTTTGTTAAGTGTCTAGTTATAGAAGAGCATGAAAGAGGACTCTTCTTTGTTGATGTCTATGGAAACCCAACATTGTGACATTGATCAGGAAAGAGTGGCTACTATGACAAGCTACCTACTAGTGGCCTCTCAACTCCAAACTCCTAAAAACATCATGTTCTGCGCTGACCTGAATGCAAAGATTAGAGAGCACCCTGACAAAGAATCACTCCTCAAAAAGAAAGTCAAGCTTGAAGCACTGGGAATCCATCTTGAATGACATCTTGTGTTTTATCTTTTGTAATAGGAACCATGTAATCCGATCAATAAACGATGTATGTTTTGTTAAATTATTCAGTGTTCCATATTATGTTCATTAGTAAATTCAGTGTAAGAAGAAGCCATTTGCTCACTTACACTGATCAAAAACTTAGGCTATTTGTATATCCAAATAGGGGGAGACTATTGGGTTTAGTGAATACCCAAACCCCTTTAGTCTAGGATTTGAATAGAAAATACCCTAAGTGATTAGTCCGTTAAACACTAACAGGCCACTGAGTGCATAGTCACTCAGTGAGCTATCTTTGGGATACTCAGTAAGAGGCGAAGAAGAAGTCTCTCCACTTAGTAAGGCCGAACTTAATGGGTGAAGACTGAGTCAAGAAGAAGATGGTGGATTCAGTGAGTGATGACAATAACTCACTGAATCCCAAAACTCCTCACCAACTACTTATACTAAAGAAAAACTGAAGTAGAAGACTGAAGGAAATGAAGATTTAAGAATGAGCGGGATAAGGTGGGTGATAACATCAAATTATCCTGAATATTAAGTGTCAATTTCCCCCGATAATGCTTATAAATTATATCATTTATATGGATTTACGCTTGTTTTCCATCTTATTCCACTTTCAGGTAAATTACGAGCATTGGAGCTATGAGACGCGGATTTGGAGAAGTTTAGTAAAGATTTATCAGAGTATGCTCAGTTTGAAGAAGTTATGGCGTAACTCATCTCTCACATTACGCCGTAACTAAAGTGTGACTCAGAAAGCCAACTCATCATAAGATTACAGCGTAACTCTCCCAAAAGATTACGATGTAACTATAATAGGTCAAATGAGGTTCCGCGCCGCTGATAATTACGCCGTAACTCGTGCATAAACTATGGCGTAACCAAGAATTATTGAAGATACAGCGTAACCACTTCTAAGGTTACGCCGCAACCAATAGATCTAGTGCAATTTACGAAGAAATAGAAGATTACGGCGTAACTATTCTATTAGTTACGCTGTAACCCGGATCTAGCCTATAAATACCCCACGATTTCCAGCATTTCAGTGCATCCCATTTCACACACCACAACCAAAGAATGTGGGAAGAAGCCAAGGGCAGATCCAGAGGAGCATACGAAGGTATCTCCAAAGGAGAAATCACTCCCCTAAGATAAGCATTAGCTTTCTATCTTTTCTTTACTTTCGATTCATGTATTTCGTAACATTAAACATTGAATTGATTTGTATGGTTAATATGAGCGGCTAAGCACCTCCAGGTGCTGGCCTAGTTATGATTCCTTAATTGTTATGTTTAAGTTTATATTACTTCCGTATAATTATTTATGTATATGCATGAATAGTTTATTGGTAGCTACCCTTGTTTCGGTAGTTTTGAATGGTGGTAGAGGCTAGTTGCCCAGGAGATATGACCAACTGACCCTAGGTGATTAGACTGAGACGGGATGGGTAAGATATGACTAACTAACGACCCTTTCTACTTGTGCGATTTGACCAACTGATCACCTACTGTTTGGATGAACTTAAGAATTAGGGGGTGAGTGTATAAGTTGCTAACGCCTGGGCACTCACTATTATAAATCTAGCATGTAGCGGAACTTAATGACTTGGCTTAGGGGACCAGGAACAACTGGACTTATGAAGGGAGACCTGATTTCTCCAGTGGTGGCATCTTTGCTGATAGGTTAGGGCGAATTGACCAAATGTTGTCCTCTCGACTTTGACCCCACCTGAAGTAACTGGAAGTAATTAGACGTAGACATTACTAGCTAGGATGAACAACTAGGTTAGCACCACTATTATCTATTGATTACAACCCTCACTTTTCTCTGCCTTTACTTGCTTTTATTTCCTTTAATAGTTTATTAGTTAAATTAATATCAAAACCATCTTAAAATCTGTGACACTTAGACTTAGTAATAATACAACACACATAGCTCTTGGGACGACCTCGGTTTTACTGAATACTACACTACACACGATCGGGTACACTGCCCGTTAGTGCATTAGGGTAAACCATAGGTATAATGAGACAATATAAATATCAAAACCTGGTCAGTAAAACCTGCATCAACGGGATAAGTTTGGACATATAAGAAGATGTCCTTATCAACCAAAGTCAAACTTTCCCTGAATGGCTAACTATCAGGCTCAGTGTCATCACTGAGTTGTGTAAAGCAGCCTTCTCACTTATTCAATATAGCCTATGTAAATAGTGACAAAATACATCAGTATTTTGTCTTCTGTAACCTGTCAGTTTTTCCTTTAGGATAGAGTTAAAATCATACTTGTATAAATAGCATAAGAGATGGAGTGAAAGATTTAAGCTTGTGAATTGTAAAACACACAAACAAGCCATCTTTCACTCCTCCAAATACAACTCTGTCCCTGAGATAGCTCAGTGGTTCCATTGTAGTTGTGCTCAGACTTAGCCTGAGCTTCGTGAGGAGTTACAACACTTTGTCATTTCAATCCCAAGTACTGTTCCGCAAGTACTTAGGTAATGTATTATTTTTGATTCATTTCTAATAAAGGATATAAACGTTGAAAATCATCAGTGTGTTTTACTTACGTCTTTTCAGTCATTGATTCACTAATTGTTTGTTTAGTTTAAACTGTTTTTATACGTTATTGAATAGGGAACAACAACCCTAATACAAACAATACAAATCAGATACTTAACGACATATTACAATAATTAATGACCAGCACTTTAACGTTTTCCAACAATCTCCCCCTAAGGGGTGGTCATTATAGGTCGTTGATGTCCATTTATCTTTTGACATTCTTTGTTGTGACATCCTTGTTCCTTGCTTCTTTGTTCTTCGTTCTTGTTTTTGTGATTTGTTGTGATATCTGCTTGTCTTTCATCAACGTCTTCATTAATGGTGTCTTTACATCTTTTCTAACATGCTCATACTTCTTGTTGAACTTTGTGCTTCATATTTGTGTTGTTCTCATTCCTTGACTTTGATCTTTGTCTCTTAACCTTTTTGATTCTTTAAATTTGACTTAGAATCATTGTAAACCTTTCGATAACTTGATCTTATGATGAGCACTTTCCTTGCACTCTTCATAATTTCGTAATGATGTTGGTATGAGCATGTGGATCTGGAACCTTTGTTGGGTTTACTGATTTGATGATACAAAACAATAAAGAATGAAACATCATGGACTTAAAGTGACAAGAAGGAAATCTACAAAAAGATGGAAGGACTTGCTTGCAAAAGAATATTTATTATTTAGTCCTTCGTAGAGATTTGTAAACCCTAATCCTCTAGTATATAAAGAGGACATGGGGTGTAGTTTTTATGAATAAATAAGTCTTCCACAATGTAGTCATTAAAGGGGTGTGTGTCCCCTTGGCGTATAGTCTTGTAAACGCCTAGGAATGTAGTTTAGTTAACCCCCAAGATCTGAGGTGTCTTAGATCCCTGTTACATTTAGGTAGCACGTTATTATTCTGATCAAATAATAATTGGTGTCAATAACATTGATGTTTGTTTAATTCCGATGTGCATGTTCTTAATCTATGTTATTGTCTAACCCTAAGGCTCATAACGATCTCAAGGAGTTAATCAAACTCCACAATTGGTATCAGAGCTCGGGGAGCTCGTTACCTAGGGATTCACAAGGTTTTCTTGGCGAAGAAGGAAGAAAAATTCGAAGCTGTCGAAAATTCATAACTTTTCTGCAACACTGTTTTCTAACATCGATACTTTTTCGTGAACCGTTGGATCGGGCTACAATTTTTACTGGAGCTTCTCTATATACCCATCTAACTTTTCACTAGAGGGATCGTCGATTTAAGCTTTTATGTGAAAGTTATTCAATGTCAAAGATCACTGCAGAAACAGGTTTATTATTCGAATTTTTTGGGTTTATGAGGTAATCGTATTTTTGGAATTGACCTTTATGTTCATGATTGGTTAATTATTAAACCTCATACTGATATTACAAATTGGTTGGAGATGTCATTATCAATTTTGATCATGCACTGCTTTAAAAAAATGGCCAATTGGTGAGAAGTTATCGTTGACGGTGACAGGAGAATTAAGTTGATTGGATGATTCGTTAATGTTACCTCGTACAGATTCTTATTATCAATGAATCATTAGTCGATTATTCTTTTTATTATTGAAGTCGCATGTGTACTGTTCTACCTCTCATATTATAAAGTTTATCATGGGACGGTGGAAGATACAAACTTTTTGCGTATTCAGAACTTGTGCTTTGATCGATTATATTATTTTATGTTGCGGTCCATGGATTTCTCAAGAGTTGGTATTCATGCTGGTAGTTCTAAGGGATTGATTGACAAGTTGGCTCGATAATATTTCTTGGTTAATACTTTTGGTCGTTAATGCTATTGTTCCTTATTGAAGTACTCCTCTTCATAACCACTGCTAGCTCAATGATTACCACTACTAGTTAACTTGTCGACCACTGCTAGTGTTACTCGGTTTCCACTGCTAGTTACATGGGTAACTCTTGCTTGTACATATTCAATGCTGCTCTACACGTCTCTACTGCTACATATTTGTTACGTGAGATGGGCATGATGTACAAAGTTATTGATTGATTAATTAAAGGTAAAAGAAAGGTTGGATATTTGCATGCATTGGTGCTTCTTTCACATGGGTCAGTGGTGACTACGAAGGTTAGTATACATGTTTATTTGGTTGATGGTATAAATAACTTTGTCAAGAATTTGCATGATATTGTTGACCATAGGAAGTTGTATGATTCGCTTGTTTACTACTCTCAATGTCATGGTGAATATTTACAAAGTTGTAAATGAGTTGATGATATAATACTATTCAAATCATTTTCAAGGCAGTGGATATTAGCATTTATTGGAGAAACCTCGTACTATATGTCACTTTGGTCAGCTAGGTCGGTGGTGCATCACAGTGAGTTGATTATTTTTCTATGATCTACTGACTTTGAAGTTTTATTGAATGTGTTTGCTATTTCACAAACATATTATATGATGTGAGTATGGCTTAAAGGATATGGTCAAGAACAAAGGGTTTTAGTAAAAGCTATTCACAGAAAGATTTTACTGTAATGTTTGAGTTTGTACTGCTTGTGGCGTTCCAGAAGTATTTTTTCACTGCTAGCGTTGTCCGATATAAATTGTTTCCACTGCTAGTTTTGATCGATATCGGATAAAACGTACTTTTTGGTTCTCGTATGGTTTGAAGAATGATGGACGACATACACACAGAAGTTTGGTCACACACACAAAAAGTTTGGAATTTTTTTCCTAAAATTGTTAAAAAGCTCGTTTTTGGTTTTATTGAAGAATTGATTACGAAGAGGATTATTTATCACTTATTTGAAGATGAAGTGGAGTTTCTTGGATGCGTGTTCTTCATATATTTTTAAACGGCTTACTACGTTTAAAAGTAACTTGTTCGCGCTTAAAGGATGTTGACGAAGACTTGCAAAATCTAGTTTTCATAGGTCAAGGGTTGGATGGATGAATACCTAGTTAACTATCACTTAATGGAGTTACATTTTAGTGCTCAGTGTCTCATTGAAGATGAGGATTTTGTCAAGAGATTGCGGTCTACTTATATGGTGTTAGTATAAGTTCACCATCACGTGGATGAACAAGACATAAGATACAAGTTTGGGATATTTTACTTCTTCATAAAATTCCTTATATTTGGTTTTCTTCACAAGTGATCATTACAAGGAGCTTACAGATTCGAAGAATAATTTGATGTTCATGCACCACTCAAGGGGAAGTTTCTACTGCTTATATTCCCTATTTGTTGATAACAAAAAGGAGAAGAGATGTTGAAGTGGCGTGGCATGGATTATGGGGAAGACAAAGGAAGACAAGAATGTTTTATTCATGGTGAGATTTAATTATCTCAACTTCTGCTACTTCGCCTAGGGAAGTTCGTAGAAGACCCGTGTTTGTTTTGTCATCATCAAATAGGGGAAGATTGTTGGGTTTATTGATTTGATGATACAAAACAATAAAGAATGAAACATCAAGGACTTAAAGTGACAAGAAGGAAATCTACAAAAATATGGAAGGACTTGCTTGCAAAAGGAGATTTATTATTTAGTCCTTCGTAGAGATTTGTAAACCCTAATCCTCTAGTATATAAAGAGGACATGGGGTGTAGGTTTTTATGAATAATTAAGTCTTCCATAAGGTAGTCATTAAAGGTGTGTGTGTGTCCTAGGCGTATAGTCTTGTAAATGCCTAGGAAAGTAGTTTAGTTTACCCCCAAGATCTGAGGTGTCTTAGATCCCTGTTACATTTAGGTAGCACGTTATTATTCTGATCAAATAATAATTGGTGGTGATTGTGAAAGAAACCTTGTGTTAATAACATTGATGTTTGTTTAATTCCGTTGTGCATGTTCTTAATCTATATTATTGTCGAACCCTAAGGCTCATAACGATCTCAAATGGGTTCCAACCACTTCTAAGCAAAATGTAAACACTGCTAAGCAAAATCTTTCCACTGCTAAGCAGAATATCACTAATGATACAAAAGAGGTTTTAAAAATTCCAAAGGTGATAACTGACACAGTGGTTGGAAACCATTTTTATGCTGTAAAGGCATCAGCTAGATGGCAATGGAAGCCTAAGACCAAGGTTTTACATAATGCCAGTTGTGCATCAATGGACCTATAGAAATTTGATTATGTTGATGCACAGGGCAGACCCAAGTCAGTATAGGCTTGGGTCCACAAAAGGAACTAACTTGTTTAATCTCATGTGCAGGGCAATCTACAGGATGAACTAAAAGACAAAGGAATTTTTTATAGTGGTTGATCTGGGCACATGAAATGGGATGGGAGCAACCTTGAAGATTTTGAAGCTTATGATGGAGGACATGTGGCATTTGTCAATGATCCAAATGGAGGAAAAACAGTTGGAAGAGGAACTATCAGAACAGGAAAGCTGGATTTTGAGAAGGTTTATTTAGTACAGGGACTAAAGTACAATCTATTTAGTGTTGCTCAAATGTGTGATAAGAAAAACTGGGTACTTTTTGGGGAAACTGAGTGTGTGGTGTTGTCTCCTGATTTTAAAATTCCTGATGAGAAATATGTGCAGTTAAGAGTAACTAGGATAGAAAACATATATTGCTTTAACATGAAAGATATAATTACTAGTAGGTCATTAACTTGTTTGTTTGCTAAGGCATCAGTTGATGAGTCAAAATTATGGCATAGAAGGCTAGGTAACCTTAATTTCAAAACTATCAATAAACTGGTAAAGGGCAACTTAGTGAGAGGGTTACCTTCTAAGGTTTTTGAGAATAAAGAACTTTGTGTGGCATGTCAGAAAGGAAAACAACATAGAGCCTCTTGTAAGACCAAGAATGTAAACATCATTACACAACCACTGTTTATGCTTCATATGGACTTATTTGGACCTACCTTTGTTAAAAGTTTGAATCATACGCAGTATTGCCTAGTTATTACTGATGATTATAGTAGATTTTCTAGGGTATACTTTTTAGCTGTTAAGAGTGAAATTAGTGAGATCCTCAAGAGTTTCATTACTAAGATAGAAAATTAAGTAAACCATAAAGTTAAAGTGATCAGATGTGATAATGGAACTGAATTTAAAAATGATGTGATGAATCAGTTCTGTGTGGCTAAGGGTATAGAAAGACAGTTTAGTGTTGCTAGGACACCAAAACAGAATGGTGTAGCTGAAAGGAAAAATAGAACACTAATTGAGGCTGCTAGAACATTGTTGTCAGAATCAAAGTTACCAACTACCTTTTGGGTTGAAGCTGTAGGAACTGCATTTTACGTGCAGAATAGAAGCAAGGTAGTGAAGCCTCATAACAAGACCCCATATGAGCTGTTACATGATAGGAAGCCTATGATAGCATTCCTAAAACCTTTTAGGTGTCCTTTTACTATCTTGAGTACCATAGACTACCTAGGCAAGTTTCAAGAAAAAGCAGATGATGGATACTTTCTTGGCTATTCTTCAAATAGCAAAGCCTTTAGAGTATACAATAAGAGGACTAGGATTGTAGAAGAAAACTTACATGTTAAGTTTAGTGAAGAGACTCCTAGTGTTGAGACAAAAGGACCTGAGTGGCTGTTTAATATTGATATGCAAACCAAATCTATGAATTATGAGCCTATCATTGCAGGTACATCCACTAATGTTGATGCAGGTACTCAAGAGGATTCTGAAAGAGAAGCAAATTCTAAGGAAGCTGATTCTTCAAAGGAGTTCTATTTGATTGAGAAGTGGAAAGCTGGTCCTGTCTCACCCATCCTTGAAAAGAAGAGTCCCACTGATGATGATGATTGGGATTCTGGAAACAAAGGTGATCATCATCAAGATAAGGAAGAGTTGTTGCAAGATAACTCAGTGTCGGTAGAAGAAGTTGACAGAAAGAAGAAAATTTCTGAAAGCATTGCTAAGCCAAGTTCTACTACTGCTAGTTCAAGTGAAACCCCGACTGCAAATTCTGATAGCAGTACTTTCTTTGGACCCACTGCTAAGCCACTATTTGGTGAAGATGAGTATCCCACTAATTTAGACATGCCTGATTTAGAAGAAAGGGATACTCCAACTGATGATGAAAATCTGGATGACTATTTCAATTATGCAGATTTTACAAATTTAGAAATAGTCATCATAGAGAGTCCAATTCCTACTACCAGAATTCATAAGAATCATCCCAAAGTGCAAATTCTTGGACATCTGAATACTCCAGTTCAAACAAGAAGGAGAGCTTTGAACAATAAAACCTTTCCTGAACAAGGTTTCTTTGCAAGGTCACTTCACAAAAGAAATAGTCATAAAGATATGCAAAATTGTTTGTTTGCTTGCTTTCTGTCTCAAAAGGAGCCCAAGAGAGTTGAAGAAGCTTTGACAGAAGAGGATGGGTTGAATCAATGCAAGAGGAGCTATTGCAGTTTAAGCTTCAAGAGGTGTGGACATTGGTTGACCTTCCAAATAGAAAAAGGGCTATTGGAACTAAATGGGTGAAAGAGGTATAGTGGTATGGAATAAATCAAGGTTGGTTGCTCAAGGATACACACAAATTGAATGTTTGGTTTATGATGAAGTATTTGCCCTAGTTGCTAGAATAGAAGCTATCAGATTGTTTTTGGCATATGCTTCATTCAAAAATTTTGTAGTGTATCAAATGGATGTTAAAAGTGCCTTTTTGTATGGTACTATTGATGAGGAGGTCTATGTTTGTCAACCTCCTGGTTTTGAAGATCCTGATCATCCTGATAAGGTCTACAGGGAAAAAAAGGTTACGTATGGTTTGCATCAAGCTCCGAGGGCATGGTATGAGTATCTTTCTACTTATTTGATGGACAATGGCTTCAAGAGGGGACTGATTGACAAGAATTTGTTCATAAGGAAGCTCAGGGATGATATATTGTTGGTTCAAGTTTATGTTGATGACATCATCTTTGGCTCAACCAATAAGGAGCTATGCAAAGATTTTGAGAAACTTATGCATGATAAGTTTCAGATGAGTTTTATGGGTGAACTCACTTTCTTTTTGGGGCTACAGGTTCAACAAAGGACTGATGTAATTTTCATTAGTCAAGACAAGTATGTAGTAGATGTTTTGAAGAAGTTTGGGTTTCAGGATGTAAAGAGTGCTAGTACACCAATGGAGACTCAGAAACTGCTGCTACCAGATGATGGAAGTCCCAAAGTTGATTTGAAGCTGTATAGATCCATGATTGGATCTTTTATGTATCTCACTGCATCTAGGCCAGATATTATGTTGTCAGTATGTGTGTGTGCAAGGTTTCAAGTCACACCAAACACAACACATTTGAATGTTGTGAAGATAATTTTTAGATACCTTAAGGGTCATCCTAAATTCGGCCTTTGGTATTCTAAGGATTCAACATTTGATTTGGTGTCCTGTACAGACAGTGATTATGCTGGAGCTAGTTTGGATAGGAAGTCTACTACTGGAGGATGTAAGTTTTTGGGAAGCAGACTAATCTTATGGCAGTGTAAAAAGCAAACAATTGTGGC
Organism: Chrysanthemum seticuspe; assembly: GCA_019973895.1. Lineage (NCBI taxonomy): Eukaryota > Viridiplantae > Streptophyta > Magnoliopsida > Asterales > Asteraceae > Chrysanthemum > Chrysanthemum seticuspe. The sequence goes on along the minus strand of BPTQ01000001.1, from coordinate 120,752,056 downwards.
TAATTCTACAACTGAAGCTGAGTATGTGGCTGCTGCTAGTTGCTGTGGTCAAGTGCTTTGGATTCAGAATCAATTGTTGGACTTTGGGTACAATTTTATGAATACTAAGATTTACATTGATAATAACTATACAATATGCATAATTAAAAATCTTGTTTTGCATTCTAGAACTAAACATATTGAGATAAGGCATCATTTTATTAGAGATTGTAATGAGAAATGGTTAATTCAAATGGTAAAAATCCATACTGATTTCAATGTTGCCGATCTTCTCACTAAAGCTTTTGATGTGGGGAGGTTTCAGTACTTTGTAGTCAGTATTGGAATGATAAATCTCTAAGTCTCAAATCTGTTTTGTACAAGTTTGTAAAAGTTATGTACTGTTATTAGTTGGTCATAGTATTGCTTGTTTTTTCAAACCACTGCTTGTTTCTTTGTGTTTCCACTAACTATTTTGCAGATCAAAGGAAGTTTAACATCACCAGCAAGATTCAATGGACTTAAAAGCATAACATGGTACTATTATTTATAAGATAAAAATGCATACTGAGATGCAGATGTTACAACCATGGTGTACAGACTACCAGCATACTACATCAAAAGACAACAACCATCTAAGGACACAAGCTTCACAACATTCCCCAACACCACCTAAGGCTTCTTTGCAATGCCCCACTTTGGCATCTCCTTCTGCACTCTTGGCCCTCCAATAACATGCCACACTTTGGGGCATGCAAGTCCAATCACCCTCTCTCTAATGGGTGGTGATGATGATGATGGACCCTTTGGTAGAGGTGCTGTCAGCAGTGCTTGCAGATGTGGTGCTGGAAGTTCTTCTAGTGAAGGGATCTTAACAAGGGGAGGCACAACCAAGACTCTTAAAGAAGTTTCATCATTTGTGCCTTCCTATGGAGACACATAACTTGGCATGGAACTTAAGTCTGAACTGGATTCCTTCATGATAGCATTTTGTGGTCTTGGTTGGATTGAAGAAGGTCCAACAGCTGAAGAGTTTGTCTTCACACATGAGAGGGATGTTTTCCTTGGTGGACAGTAATTGTTCCAACCACCTTCAGAAGCATCAGAGTGAGAACTTTTCTTTGATGAACATTCCTCATCCACTCTACCTGTTTTCAGAAACACTTCCCACACACTGTCAGAAGAAGAGCTGTCTGTTGAAAGATTGATGAGGTTTGAGTTACTCATGATTTTTGGCGAGATGGTGTTTGCAAGTGATTTTTAGTGAGAGAATTTTGGGAATATGAGTAATATGTGTGGTATGTGAGTAAGATGGTCCTAAATAGAGTAAATATGAAATCAATGTGGTTAATGTGGGGAAGGTGTGAGTTGTTGAGGAGTAAATGAAGACTTTGAATTTGGTGGACGGATTTATGACTTGGAGTTGACCTTTTGACTAGGTGTTTAGAATTATTCTAGCCACTGCCAGTACAATTTTATGAAACCAGTTCTAGTTATTTTCTAACCACTGCTAATCTTAGCAATGTTTCAAGTGTTTGGTTTGTGTTTGTGATGTACTGGTATGAAGGATTTATGTATAATCTGGAGCTTTTTGGAGCTGTTGTTGTGATTGTTTAAAAAGAAATTGTTTGAATCTTTTGTAATCCTTCATACTCATGCTTGATGTCACTATTTTTGGCTTAGATTTGATTGTTGCAATCTTAGTCAAAAGATTGGAGTGTAATTGCTGTATCCACTGCTAGAACGTTTCAAACCACTGCTAATGGTTTTCAATCGACTGCTAGTGTTTTGCTGATGATGGATACTTAAGGTGCTGTTTTGTAACTTTGGCGATAACGTATTTATTTCCCCAAATCAATGCCAGATCATTTAATTGATCTTCAAATCACTTTGATTGGTGCTAAACATAAACCCAAACAACTCCCAACTGCTTTCGTTACAATCCCACATCATATCACATCACTAATCACAATGTCGTCGCTGTATTCCAAAACCCATAACCTAGTTGCTTATTTGATAAAAAACAATCAATCAGAAGGCTTTCATGAGATGATTGATTTCCTTAACCATAGTCCCATCCATTTTTCATTAACTGTAGCACCAACAATCCTTAAAACATATGTACATCAATTTTGGTGGAATGCTGAGATACAGGAGAGAGATGGATTAGAGGTTGTTAGGACGGTTGTGGATGAGAATGAGATTTTGGTCAATGAGGATGTAATTACGACTGTCTTGAAGTTCGAGGATGCTGATGGGGTGATTAATCTTTCTCATGCTGCTATTTTTGAAGGGTTAGAGAGATTAGGTTATGAAAGGAGGGATGGTAAAACTAAATTTCACAAAGGTATGTTTTCACCTCAGTGGATGTTTTTGATACACACTTTGCTAATGTGTGTGAGTAATAAGTCCACAGGATTTGATGAGTTTCCATCCAAAATTGCAACTGCAATTATTTGTCTTTCTAAAGGGAGGAAATTCAATTGGTCAAAGATGATTTTTGATGGATTTTGAAGAACATTAGGGAGAAGGGTAAGTATTACTTGTATCCTCGGTTTGTTCAATTGATTGTGGAGAGCCAAATTGCAGAATCTATTGACCATACTCGACAATATGATGTCCACCCTATGCTACCTAAGGTGTTTGCTCATATGAGGCATACAAATCTACATTTTACTGGTAGAGTCACACCATTGTTTCCTAATATGCTACCTTTACCAGATATTCCTGAATTTGATGATGTACCTGAACCACAACCATTCCAACCCACTGATGCTGAAACCCCTGCTGATACTGTGGAAAACTAGAAATGGGGGTTGAATAGTTTTTCCGATTAAAACTTTCTTTTATACTATTTAGATCGACTTATGTCAATCTATTTGGATGTGTGTTGGATGTTGATAGACAAACATATAGAAGTATGTAATGAAAAGATAAGAGAAAGAAGCACAAAACCACAACGCAAGTATTTATAGTGGTTAGGCTACAAGGACACCTTCCTTGCCCTACTCCACTCTCCGAGTCACCTACTCGAGAGTTTGTAATCGCTACACGACACCAACTCCTTATGGTGGAGAAACCTTCACAACGCTGCCTACTCTTTTTCCGGTACTAGGCTAACCACCGGGTTCTTTCACACCAAGGTGAACCACACCTAACTCAACGTTGCCTACCCTTTATCCGGTACTAGGCTAGATATCGAGTTCCATTACAATGGAGGAACTACTACCCAACACTACACCAACGACTAATCCCAAAGGAGACCAACTCCTTACTACAACATCATCAAGGATATCAATATCCTTGGATCTAATGCTAATCTATCTTGTACAATGAAACACACCATATCGAATGTACATCTAAGGCACCTTTCACTAATGCCTTTAACTAGATCTTCGAGACACCCTTCACTAATGTCTTGTGACTTGACTTCTAAGAACCCTTCACTAATGCCTATAATACGGACGATCGACACCTTTCACTAATGTCTTCGTCTTGAAACTTAAGACATATTTCACTAATGTATCCAACACTACTCTTCTTAGAAGAAAGAAAAGAATCATCAACAAGAGGAGTTCAGTAGTCTTGATGATGAGGAAGCATGGCAACTCATGGACTTGAGCTTGCTTGACTTCAAAGGTGGTGATCTCGCGTTTAAAGAGAACCTAGAGAATCACACAAAAACAAAACTACAAACATAGATCACTTGGATCTGGGGTTAGAGAGTTTTAAACTCAAGGAGAAAGTATGTAACACCCCAACCCGACGAGGGTAGAAGTGTCACATTCTGGTGTCATATCAGAACATACAAGTAAAATTTTACAAGCGGAATTCTTAAGTAATAACGTACCAAGTCATAATAACAATTGACTTACAAGGAAAATTACAAACCCTATATGTCTAAGATAAAAAATGAAATCTCAAAACAATAGCCCGCCAAAATAAGTCCAAATAACAAGGTAACTAGGGTTAGTCCACTCAGATAATCCAACTCTCAGCCCAATCAAAGCCCATCTTCAACCCTAACACCTGCCGCAGGAAAAGAAATGCGGCTGAGCTTAAAAAGCCCAGTGAACAGATATAACAAAACGAAAGCTAAATAAAATCTGAAATGCGAAATGAAACAAAGGAAACGGATAACAAAGTCGCGGCGAAATGAGAACAATGAGTCAATGAGGATCCTGCAGAACACAAATATACAGATATCCAAAACGAACAGATAACAAGGAGAACGAAGCAAAGCAAAGCATCGATGACATATAAACAAGCACATACAAACCAGACATACAAGAACTGAAACATAAACAAACATAGCAGGCGTCACATCCACACAACATATATGTCATACAATCAATTCAGGAAATCAGAAGACATACAAGCCAAACAGATATCTACAGGAAAGCGGAAGCAATTAATTAATAAGTGAGCATGGAAATTCACACAGGTCAAACCCTTAGTTAAAAATCATAACCAGTATCATAACCGCAGAAGTACTAACAGCAGTCAACACATGGCAGTCACACGTAATAAGTAGGAATACAGTATAACGATATAATTAAATGAATTAAATACATAGCAGGGCAACTAAACAAGTTAACAAGCCAGACGTCACAAGCTGAACCACTTACCCAATCAAACCATAGCATAAACCGAAATGCAAACATGGCAGGTTAACAACACGCAGATAAGGATACAACGGATAGTCATAGTCCACGAGATCAACTGAACGTAGTACACATAATAAACAGACAAAACTATCGATTACACGTTAGCATGATCACCAGACAATACAGAGGGTCACATAACAGTGAGATCACATATCATCAGATAGAAACAGGTAACTCAGATAACCGCATATTAATCACATCATAGCAGGATAATCAATGGTCACATAAAACATGAATAGTATAATCAAATTCAATAAGCATATAATAACCCGGTACGTGAGTGGAACCATAGTCTGAAGTCACGGAATGAAAGTGTAACAGATCAATGTAATGGAGTATCTATATCTCGGTAAAAGTGAATCATATAAGGGTATTGAGTAATGAACAAGTAATACAGATTATGGTGCGTTGGGGAATACGGAAGGTACAATATAGGTTTATCAAAAGTGTAAGGGTTATCAGAAATCTACCCGAGCCCGGAAACATATCATATCATATCATATCATAAGTAGCCATTGTATTCGGAGGGGTGGCCTCGGAATACCATACATAATAGGAGGGGAGACCTCAGTAACAAATGGAGTAGCTAGCTCCTAGAATTGTGAAGACGCGGATTGCACCCGACATCATTCACCATATATATCTCCAAACAGATCAAATCCCTCGAAACATATCATATCTAGGATGCATCCATACGCCCCCCAGTGGCCAAATCATATACATATAGTGAGCTCATAATCATATCATATCATAATGAGGGACGGTGTGTATCATCACTCGTACACACTGGAGTCATGCCATTGGTGCATCAATGACACGGTCAGGTTACCTTCCTGACTAGGAACACATATTTGGCTCGGGTATCAGACTGAAGGATCAAAGCATAATCATATCATATCATAAGGGTTCATATCATAGTTCATATCAAAGTTCATATCAGAGTTCATATCAAAGTTCATATCAGAGTTCATATCAGAGTTCATAATCATGAGGTTCATAATCAGAAGTTCAGAATCATAACAAACGAATATCATAGCGAACAGAATCATATCAAAGGATTATGTCGGAATCATATCAAAAGGATCATAGCATGAGGAAATCATAGCAAAGGAATATCATAAGTGAAGTAAAGTCAAGGATCGAAAGTTATGAGAAATCCCTACTGAAAAGGGATAGAATATCTGTACCTGATTCGGAGTAAGCCAAATAGGAAAGTAAAGTCGTAAGACAAATCAATCTCGCCGTCCAGAACCTATGAATTAGATAACGCTTATTAAAGTCGGATTACTCATTTTAGACGGCTTTAGTCTATTACCTTTTTACCATTTTAGCGAATTATCTTCATGTTTTATAATTTACATGATGAGTCTTTTTCTTTTAATTAGAGTTGATTCCCATAATTATTATATGCATGACCAAAGAATTAATATGTACATATTTATATTAAATATGAAAAACAATGAAGGAGATCATTTACATCTTACCTCACACGAGGTTTTATTTAATAAGCATGCATGATACTATGAATTGTCAAATGAAAGCATGCTACACCTTTTTAAAAGAAAAGTGGGTCTACACCACCAAGAGTAATTTAAGACTTCTTTCTTTTCCAAATATTGTCGACATCTTGAACACCCCATTGAATAATTTATGTTATCAAATCTTATAAATTCATGAGCTCTTTTAACTTATTATTACATGTGCTACGAATGAAATCCAAAACAGAAGTATATGAATATAAATGGGTCGATTTATAAAACCTTTTTCCTTTGCTATTTTATGTAATTTAGAAATCATGCTTTCATGCGCAAGTGAGGTCACAAGAATTTATAAACACATTACAGTAGGGTCGACATGTAGGGTCTCTTTGGCTTGATATTCTTTGAATCTTTGTTTGATAATAATTTACATATTACATGCATGCTATATGATATCCACGACAAACCCAAGAAACAGTAGCAAAGCATCATTGTGGTTGAGCAAGAGTGAGTCCAAACAACTTTTTAAAATAGATTCATATGATCTATGCATGGTTCGAAACAGAATTTTAAGCAAGGTGAAATAAATATTTACATGATCTTGGTTATGGTTTCATAGGACTTTTTATTCATGTGATACTTAGTCGATTAGCATGCATGTAAGGAGGGTCGGATACGGGTCGAACATATTCATGTTAAGTATTATACGAGACATGTTTTAAAGCTTCCAAGGTATGTGCATGATGCCTAAACCCCACGACCAGGAACAAGGTCACAAACAAGATATGCTACGTGCATTCATGATTTATGTAAAGCTTATATCTTTGATTTATTAGCCTTGTTTTAACCCTCCATGCTACACGTTAAATGACAGACCATGCTTATGGAAGAAGTGACAATGCGCATCCAGAATCAGAAACAAAGACAAGACTAAAACATGATGGAGATACCTTGGTAGCGTGTGCAGGGAGAGGAAAAACAAAGATTAACACCAAGCGACAACCCTTTTCTTGAGCCCTCTACACCACGACAACAGCAGCAGTAACAAACCCGCATTCGAAACCAAGTAAATCTCGTACTAAATACGTGTTTTCAGCAGCCTATCATGAACCCTTGAGACCCTTTTCTTTGGAGCTTCTTGTCGACAGAAAAAAAAATGGAGGAGGGATAAAACCTTTTGCCGTAACTTTTGAGTAGAGGAGTATTAGGTTTTTCTTGTGATTTATTTTGAATAACAAGTGCTAGACATAATGAGTGATTGAGAGAATAACTTGGAAAGTAAAAGGGATGTTGGAACTTGGAAGTCTTGAATTGGCGTGAATTAAGGCCGAAAAAAAAGGAGATGATTGATTCATTCCATATTTATCATTCTTATCAAAAGTTAAAGTATTTGGACATCTTCTTGGTTAAAGTTAAAATGCACATGACATAACATAATTTGTTGCATTAGAGATCATTTAAATTTTGTAACATTTACTTGTAGTTATAAATAAAATGTATTTATCATAGTCTTGCTTAATTTATTTGTGAGGTAAGTGTTTAACGTAATTAATGACATTAACGTGTTTTTGAGTTTTCGTAATTATTTATCTTGAGGGCAAAAAGAGTCATTTAACGTGTTTGAGATTTTTGGGTTTTACAAAGTATGTGAGAAAGGGGTGAGAAACAATGAAGAAATGACTTACTATTTATAGAGGAAAATGTCTACTGTTCCAGGATGCCACGGATCCCTCCCACAAGGGATCCGTCTAGCGTAAAGCTAGGGATCCGTGGGACGCTCCTCTTTACCCATGGGTATTTTGGTTATGGGTCATTGGTCATGGGTCATGGGTTGATCCATGGGTCTTTGACTAGATACAATGTATCTTTTGAGTGCAATGTACCTAGTCACATGGGTATGGGTCAATACCATGGGTTATGGATATTATTCATATATGATATATGCATGATGTCATGCAATGGGTTATGGGTCAAGCTTCATGGGTCATGGACTTTGGGTTGTACCCAACTACATTCAATGTATTTGGTCAATGGGTTGTGATACTTAAGTTTCTACCCATTTATATTACCCAATATACTACATACTAGTTATGTGTATATTTTACCCAAATATGTAAACACTAGTTGTTGTACATATGTAATACTAAATCATAAAATCACTTATACTTGTTTTAGTGTTTTATGTGAAAACATAAGTGTGTTAGAAACTATTAGTTCAAACTAATTACGTATTTTATTTGTTTTGTTAAAATGATTTTACGTTTGTTATCGACAAAACATTAGAAGATCATAAAATATAAATAAACGTTTTTACGGCTTATTTGTATTAACAATCTCCCCCTTTTTGTTGATGACAAAACATAAAATTATTTTAAGGAAAAACTAAAATTCGTAAAAGTTTGAATTTGTATTTTTTTCTTTCTTCTCTCCCTTTTTGTCGAAACAAAAAGAGCTTCGAAGGAAACTAACACATTGTTTTAAGAAAAACATGTGAAAGATTAGAAAATAAGGAAAAAGTAGAGAGCAAGTAACGGGAAAGGATCTCGTCTTATCTCCCCCTTGACGAGTCCATCCCTATGTGAGGACGTCAAGAAAAAATAGTACTAAGCTAGTTCATTTGCAACTAAGTTTGCAAAAGATTCCGTCTATGTGACGAATGTGCTCCCCCTTGATTATTGCAATTTTGCAAAGGGATGTCATGAAATGTAATCCTAGTATTGCAAGTAATTTTGCAATGTATTGATTTGGCACAAAGCTCCCCCTAGCTTTAGGGTGTCAAAGTCTTCATGTGTAAATTGAATAACTACAATACAAAGGTTAAAAAACAAGTAAAATGCATAATTTCCTGCAAATATGATTCAAGTTAGTAGAAAAATAGTTTTCTGTATCACGGATCCCGCGGTTCCCTCCTGGTAGTGATCCGTCTAGGCAACTTAAAGGTATCCATCTGGCTGATGATTAATTTTAGCAATGATGATATAACACATTATGTTAATATCAAAGTGAGATATGTATTATACAACATAATCATATACTCAGAAATTTAGAAGGTGGCATGTAATTTCATTTATTAAAACTAGAGATATGACTCTAAAACTAAGAAAATGATCGATACATGACTTGGAATTACTAGACTTATCTAAGTAACCCTTGAAACTAGGACACTACTAAAACCCTCTAGCTCAAGTTTTTTTGGGTTTAATCTCGTCGAAACGTTCGAGGAGGTGATAGAACATGAAACGTTGGTCTTCTCGTACTTCATGTTCAAACTTTCAACATGTTGACAATGATAACAATCTTTGTCATGGCTAGGTAGTGGTGGTGGAAGAAATGAAATTGCTTGATGCGAAGGATCAAGTGAAGCGGCTTGTGGAGCCTCAAATGATGGAGGGATTGGTGGAGGCGCATTTGAAGATGGCTCGACCAAGAATGATGGTGGTGGTAGAGAAGTGTCAACTTCCATATGGTCGGGTGGTTGACTTTGATGATTTCTCATAATCCAAATGGGATTATATGATGGTGACGGCGAAAAGGAAGCCAGAGCTAATGTTGACTCAACACCTTGATTTTGTACCATTATTCCTCCTAATGATGAAAATGTTGCCGGCGGAGGAGGATGAGACGGCCTAGGAGGCAAATCCTCTAAATTGTAGTGGTGATGATAGTGGAGTTGTAAATGAGATAGCTCTAGGAACCAATGGTGATGGTTTAGTGGAGATGATTTTGTTTTGCCTAGGATGTATGGTGGTGTTTGGCATAGGTAGTTTTGTGGGTATTATCCTTTTAGGAATTGGTTTGATTGGTTGAGAAGAAATCCTTGCATTTGTTGGTTTGACCGGAGATGATTCGGTTGAAGAGATTTCGTGTACAACACGAGCAATTTTCTTGGGTGGTTCTTTGGTTGATAAGTTGCTACTTGGAGTTTTCCTCATGATGAGATGATTTTAAGAGGTTTGTAAAGCTTTCTAAGTGCTGGAAATGATGAAGATGATGAATTTAGAAGTCCTAACAATGTGGTTTATAAAGCAAGAGATTTGGCAAGTGCATTCAAGACTTAAGCCACTAAAATTCATTGGAATGTGATGATTAACATGCATAGTAGTCAACTTCAGAGTTTGTACTGATGTAGGAACTCATTTAAGATGAGACGGAGTGTTTAAGTTAGAAAGATGAGCTTGAAATGATTGTTTTAGCTAGAGTTGACATAATCTGTCACCCGGATCCCACGGTTCCCTCCTCTAAGGGATCCGTCTAGGCTAATCCTAGGGATCCGGCTCTCAGCAGCTATGAAAGGATAAAGATGATGTTTCTAAGGTCTAAGATCTATACTATCTTGAGTGTTTCAGTCCTCCTAAGTGTCTTAAAAGACGGGGTGTTTAAGTACGTGAGGGTAATGAGTGATGTAGCTAATGATTGCCTTTTATGGAAGAAATTGGAACTTTCATGAGTACCAATGAATGAACAAAGATGACACTAAAGATTTTGAGAGTGTCAAGTGAAGCTAAATGATCCTAGAGATCAGATAGTGACTTAGAATAATGTTTTGGAGAATATCCTAAAGGCTTAAGATGGGAAAACTAGAATTTGATCAATTTCGACCAATTTTGAGGTAAGGATGAATATGATCAATTTTGCCATAATCGAAAGATTTCTAAGGCTAGATGTGAGAGATCATATGAGAAATCATGAGTGATCTATAGAACGAAAGAGTAATAGGTTTAAGTGAAACGATAGATCTACAAGCATCTTGAGTGTGATCTAGGTGAGTTATGTGTGAGTAGGAAGGATCTACTTAACTTGATAAGGACTTAATTTTCCTTAAGACACTATGTCTAGCTTAGAGTGAGGTGTTCTAAGGACATGCTTGAAATATAATGTTTGCAATTGCATTTTCTGGTTGCCGGATCCCACGGTTCCCTAAGTGTTGGAATCCGTTTAGCACAAACTTTGGGATCTGTCCATCTACTAAGCGGAACCTTTACTGAAGGTATGAAATGATCTTGACAATGCATTATATTCCAAGGTTAGTTTAAGAGGTTCTAACACTAAAATATCAAATGTAAGATGTTTTATTTCATGAAGGAAATTGGACTACATTGATAAAGCATATGTACAAGAGGATTGATCCTATTTGAAAGACTACTAAGTTCCTTGAGCATTTTCGCTAGAAGGATCATCAGATGGTTGATGAGTGTTGGTGGAATCAAGAATGAAGAAAGTCTTCATGAGAGATATGTTTAGCGGTTCCATCATCTTGTTCACAAGTACGTACAGTGGACTTTGAAATTGAGGATGAAAATGCATGACGTTATGGTAGAGGCACGTCAAGAACATTCCATAAGGGATGAGTTTATTCTTGGAGCCTTGAAGATTTACAATTCACCTTGCGAAGAAGTAGGAGAGATTGTATGGTTGTTGTGTTAGCAAACAATACATTATGTGAGCACAGCAAGAGGGAAGAATTTCTCGATTTCCCCTAAGACTCCAAACATTTTCACGTAAGATGAGTGCTAGGGGCTTGTACTCTTCTAGAATGTCCCTCGTAAAGATAATGTTTGGATCGGAGTAATATGGTCGAGATTTGCATATTATGCGATTTAAATCCTCCGGGGAAGGTATGTGTGAACAGTATGGACTATTTTCTTCACGAAAGTTGAAGAGAGAATCAAGAGACCAATCTTCGGTTAAGGCACATTGTCCATGATTTGGAATCCGGAGGATGTGAGAAAATTTCCCAAGAGTTAAAACAAACTTTTGGTTTTTGATCCAAAACCAAAGAGATAGAGAGCGATCCTCATTACGAACGAGTTCAACTAGACGGAAGAATTCCATTGTGAACCTTGGACATATCTTCTCACTGATTTCAAGAAGACATTCTAGTCCTATGGCTCGGAAGGAGGTATTGATACCTTCTTCGAATTGTAGAGAGGTTTCTACAATACGTCCTTCGTGGAAGTGACGATTTTCGACATTATTGAACCCACAGACATGATTGCCAGGTGTGTTGGGCTCAAGAGAGATGTTCGGAGGGTAGACGCTAGTGAGTGAAAAATAAAACTCATATTCATGCGTCATTGTTGAACCTATAGAAACGATGAGTTAATAGAATGTGATGTTTTGTGGTCAACCAATGATTATCTAACGTTTTTACTAGATTTTTATTAACAATGGTTTTTTAACAACATTGATACTTAACTCACTTATGGTTTTGACATTCTAGTGGAATACTACTTTTAGAAAGGTGGTTTTTATTTTGCTTGAAAAACTGTTGTCCAGATGTACGGTTCCCACGGTTCCCTTTTAAAAGGGATCCGGCTAGTCTATCTTTCGGGATGCGTGTCACACCCTAGCCGGAGGCGGAAACACGAGGTGTAACGGAAAGGAACACAAGCAAAAGATAATAGAACATACCAGCGTTTAAGATTAAAGGAAAATATACATTATTACAATACTAGTTTAGCCGACATCGGCAATTGAAATACGAAGTTTAGATCCCAAAAGACTTCGATTTAATACAAAATGATTTGTAGTGACATGTGAAAACTTCATTATGCAAAGACCTTGTAGAAAAGCTTACTAACGATCACCTGAAATGCATGAGAGAAAACGAGTCAACTATGAAAATAGTTGATGAGTACACACGTTTCGTATAATACGAAAATTCTTAAGAGAGAAGGTCAAAGGTTTCGGTCATCGGGAATAGTCCACAAAGCAAAGGCATTGTAAATCCATTCAGTTCCAAGTTCCGCCCATACAAAACTTGCAACCTGTGTGTTTACAACCAATTGCACAAAATATAGTGTGTCAAGTAGTCAAGTATACGTTGTCAGGACAGTTGTGGGACCACTTCGAATATCAACCTTATCACTTTAACAAGCGAACCCAACACAAACACAAACCATATACGTAAAAGAATAAGAAGAAAGGATAAAGATGTTGGTGACTTGAATGATATAAAATCCGTGTATGTGAGAGGATAAGATGAACACAATATGTTGTATATTCTATAAAGAAAACACACACACACACACACTTTCAAGCACACCCCTCAAATGACCATTTGAGGGGTATTTATAGTACAAGAGGCATAAAACCCTAAAAGGCTTTTCTTGGGCTTTTCATGGGTTGGACATGGATTGGGCTAACTTATACGTTTACTAGGCTAGCTTAACACAATGCCTAGCCATTTAGCTTAGTCCAATCCATGAGCCCGATGACTATTCTATCACGATATCTAACACACGATACAAAGTTCGTAAACGTGAATGACCATCACTTCAAATAAAACTATTAAGGCTAACAATCTCCCCCTAAGGGGTGGTCATTCAAAAGATTCTCCACTTGATTTGTTCTTTACTTTTCTCGAGCTAGAACTTTGCATGTAGATATAGAATAGTCTTGATTCTTTGTTCCTTCATGCTTTGTGATCATTTAATGTGGTATAGAGCCATGGTAATTCTTTGTCAACTTCTTTGGTTAGGTGTCTCTACGTCATTCTCCACTTCTTTCTCCACCATGCTCACACTTCTATTTGTCTTTTGGTTACCAATGATGTAGTTCTCTAGTCCTTAAACTTTGTAGATTCTTTGACATTGACGAAGAATCATCTTTAACTTTGAGTAGCCTTTGATATTGATGAGAACTTTCAGGTGTTATTGGTATGAGCATGGGAAGATGGTGCGGTCTCTCCTTCAGGAACGATCATCAGTACCTGCATAAGAATATGTCAGTGATAAACGGGTTCCAGCACTTACAAGTTCAAATTTCGAGGGTGTTAACAGCATAGTGTGAAAACACGTCTCTAATTCTCACAAAGGCCATTCCTGAATTGGAGTCCTTCAAGAAGGATAACACGATATACCGAAGTATATCTACAATTTAGATGAGTCGCTGAAGTACACCGAAGCATCACTTCACGACTGTAGACCGTTTGAGACACACTAAGCGTAATCTATAAGAATTACCGAAGTGACCTGCTATCAGGGCTGTTTGATGTTGACCCTGGAAGGAGTTTCCATTCAATCACTGAAGATCACAGATGTGAAACTTCTCATAAATGTTCTGGCAAATTGCTGAGATCTGCGTAGGACTTTAGAATAGTATCACTTGTGTCCTTATTGATGAACAACAAGCGATGTCATCTCATGTGTTCCTATGAGATCTTTTAATGAATCTCGTGGCTCTAGACTCAATAGTGCATTTTGGTTTTCCTAAGCGGAGACTAGGGAGAGGGTCTCCTTCTTCAATATCAACGATCTCTAAGAGAAGGTCGATAGATTATGTAGGGTTCCCAGTGAGAATGAAACAAATCCCTTTTGAGAGGAATTGAGTGGCCAGAAGGTTTAGTGCAGTGCGTCACTGGGTCCATGACGTCTTTGTCTTCAATACCAGTGTCATCTTAGTGACAACCAGTAGCATATGTATTGAACCTGATTTCTGCCCTAAGGTTGAATATGGAGGGCTATTTATTTTCACCCTTTCTCGTTACACTTCTTTTTAATTATTCAACCCCTTCTTTCTCCTTTCTCACATTACTCCCTTTTTCAATCATACCTAAGGACTTCTAGATCTACACTATGGGTATTGTCCTTGGGTAGATCCCTCCGGTTCTGGCGGATCATAGGATGAATGTTCCTATCCTTAGTCACCTTATAACTCCATGACTGTCCCATGTTGCCATAAAACCATTTTTCTTGAAAATCTCTCAAAGTGTTTATGATATAAAACATGTTTGAAACACTCCAAGAGTTTTATATTTTCAGAAACACTCCCCCTTCACATGTGCTCATAAGTTTTGATAGAAATCTGCACAGTGAGGGTAGAGGTCGCACTTTTTGAATTGATCGGCTCATGATAGACAATTCCCCACGAGACACAGTTACGTTGCTTAGTTAAAGAGTTCCGTTGTCAGTTTTTAGGTGACAACTAGCTCTAATAACTAACTTGAAGTTGTAAACACTCCTTGAAAAGGAGGTTAGACCCATGAAGGTGCATATTTATCACAAGTTTCTCGAGATGGTACATTTACTAACTTTGATTCCCGTCAATTCATTGTTTCCGACTAAGTCGAGCTCATTTTGAGATTCAAACCACGATCATTAAACTTTTTGATCACATTTTATTCACGTCTCCTCCCCCTCAAAAATAGCATAATCGTGATATTTTTTATATCAACGGATTAAACAACATTTTAGAATCTTTTGGGGAGACAAATGGATTTGATTTAAGCATATTCAATAAAGCATATTCAATAAGCATGAATTTGGAACATTCTTGTTTTATACTCCCCCTTTAATAAAGCATATTCAATTAAAGGGTTTTAGAGGGAGTTATCTTGAGCACAAAATATTTTGAACGATTTTGATAAAAATCTTTTTGAACAATCTTGAAAAGGTGCTCAAGATGATGATGATTTCTCACCATTTTTAAAATGTAGTGCACTGAAGCGTACACCTCATTTTTCTATCAAAGCACGAGTTTTGATTTAAAAGTAATCAAAAGTCATCATTTTGGTCCGGGTTTCGTACTGAAGTATACGAAAGCCATTATTGAAGAAATTTTAAGAAACGACATGTTTTAGAAAACATATAAAGAACTCTCGCTCAAGCATCTGTACATACCCGTATCATTGTTGAATGACATTTCTAGAAACGTACAGAATATCGATTATACGAGGGACATGTCGTGAGAAGAATATTTTTGTATTTTTTATTTTCTATTGTTTTTGGATTTTTGAAAATTTTATATTTTTATATTTTGCTTTTGTTGGTTTTTCAAATTTTGTATTTTGTTTTTCAAAAATATTTACAGCGAAGCTTTTTGAAAAATCATTTTCAAGAAGATTCGAGAAGGCGTTCTAACTCCTCAGGGGTTAGGCTTCGCATTCCAATTCGTCGAACTAAATCGTCAAACCTTTCTTTTGGAAGGGCTTTAGTAAATAGATCGGCGAGTTGGTAATCTGTCTTCACGAAGAATAATTCAACAGTACCATTTTCGACGTACTCTTTGATGAAGTGATAGCGGACTCTGATATGCTTAGTCTTTGAGTGATGAACAGGATTGCATGATATGGCTATGGCACTTTTCGAGTCACAATACATAGGTATTTTATCGAAAGTAACGCCATAATCTGTGAGTTGTGTTCTCATCCATAGAACTTGAGCACAACACGCAGATAGAGACACATACTCAGCTTCAGCGGTTGACAGTGCAGTGCAATCTTGTTTCTTTGAAGACCAGCTTACTAATTTTTCACCCAAAAATTGTGCTCCTCCTGATGTACTTTTTGATGTAACTTGATCACCTGCGTGGTCT
>BPTQ01000001.1:120631619-120729783 GCA_019973895.1 Chrysanthemum seticuspe | reverse complement strand
TCTTTTTGATTCTTCAACTCCTTCTTTCTCCGATTCTCATTTTCTCCTTTTACAATCATTCCTAAGGACTTCTAACACTAACTAATGGTAGTGTCCTTGGGTAGATCCCTCCGGCTCTGGCGGATCATAGGACGGTTATTCCTAACCTTAGTCACCTTATAACTCCATGACTAACCTATGTTTGCCATTAAAACCACTGTATGTAAAAATCTCTCTCAAAGGGTTTGTTAATGAAAAAAAAAACATGTTTGAACCACAGTGAGAGATGAAGTTTTGCATAAATACTCCCCCTCCACATGTGCTTAATAGTTTTAATGGTTAAATGCTTTTAGGTGACAACTAGCTCTAATAACTACCTTGAAGGTGTAGACAAACCTCGAAAGGTTGTCATACCCGTCAGAGTTCATGTCTATCAAGAGTTTCTCGAATGGTACTTTCTACTTGGACAAGTCCTTTGCGAGACACGTTTACATTACTAGCGAACTAGCTTGAAATTATTACCCGTCCAGGACAAGTCTTTTCGAGTTACTAACAGTTTAGTACCGTCAATTCGTAGGTTAAGTCTGAGGTACACAGATTCATTTGCATTTTGTACAACATATTTCTTATCACACAATTTTCTCCCCCTCAAAAATGGCATATGAAATGTTATTTTTGAACGATTGAGAATAAATATGACCATTTTGAGTTTTGCGGGAAGATGACCACTATGAACAATTTGTGAACAAAGTTTTGAGTTCAAATACTCCCCCTCAACTAGTGATATAAACGGTTGAGGTTTTAAAAATCATATGGGGAAGTACTTGTGTTTTTGAGCAAAACCTTGAAAAATGAAAGGTTTGATAGGTTTTACTCAAAAATAAGAAGCTTTCGCTCCTTTTATAAGGATTGTGGCACTGAGGCGTACCACAGGGTCCTTTCTTGACCATTACGGGTTGTACACTGTTATGTGTGCACAAGCCATTCATATATAAAATCATACATCCAGAATTATATGAAGGAAACAATTCAAGGGGTACCAGGAAGTGCAGTGATGTTCCCAGGAGTGCGTACAGGGCGTTGAAAACCGGTGATGTTTCTCCTGGGTCGACCACCAACATAGCTTTCCAATCGTCTGAACTGATCCCTTCTGAACAACCGTTCATCAATCATGGTGATGATCCTTCTCACATCTCTCCTTTCCGGAGAGTTCCAGCGCTTAGGATTCCCAACTTTCAGGCGTATATCCTTCAATCTGTACGCCAATCCATCCCTAACCATCTTCAAGATATGATCCCCGAATTTGTGGAGCTCACTACACGCCATTAAGCAGTTTCTGCGAAGTTCACTGCGGTAAACAATGCCGAAAGGTTTGCTGATGAGCGTAAGTTGTGTGAGCTGGTTGATGTCAGGAAGATCTAGCTGTGGTGGAGTGAAGTTTACACGTTTCTGATATGATTCAACAGCCATCTGGATATCTTCGACACGTTCTTTGATCACAATGCGTCTAATGAAGATGAGAACGGACTTGATAAATTCACGTTGAACTTCAGTCGAGAATTGTCTCATACGACCCTGTACTTTGGCAAGGTACATGTCTTCGATGTCGTTGAGGGACAAGTTCTCAAAGTCAGCCTCTGAGAATTCATAGTCCTGTTCATCTTGTCGTTTGACTATGATATTCTTCAAGAATGTGTAGTCCCACTTAGACTTGATCAATGTGTTTGATGGCCACGATGTCCTTTGAGCAATACACTTCATGTTGAGACTTCTGAACCAGGCAGCTTCTGTAGTAGATTCTTCGGCGTTCAGGCCAATGATGAATCCCATACAATGCATCTTGGTCGTATGCTTGCACGTAGTCAGAAAACAAGTTATTTGCACGTTCCTCGATAGCTATGCAGTTTGAGTAAAGAGCCGCTGGGAATGGAAGAGTTAATGATGTAGTTTATTTTCTTGAACCATCGCCACCATGGAGATGAAATTCCAGGTCTTTGTTGAAGAAATATCTGAAGGGAATCCGTGGTTCGTCTGCTTGGCCAATGGTTGGTAGAGGTTTGGTCCAATCGGTGTAGTATGGAGGGTTGTCCCTTTGTGTGAAGTCAAGGTTTGCTTCCGGATTGAGCCAATCCATGTTGTTATACATAGCTCGAGCGATGTTCTCAAGATGATATTCGACCTCGTGGGCGCTTTCAGAGCTGTCTGTTAGAAGTTGGAATGCTTCATTCTTGATTCGCTTTAATTCAGATTTCGTCATTTTCTTCACATGGAACTTTTCTTGCAACAGTTTTGCATGCTCCAATGTTGAACCGTCTGCCAATTCCTGACCTTCATCTAGGTAGGGAGTTTGATTGACAAGTGTGGAGAACCATTCAAAACCTTCGGTTTGATCATCATCTAGCCATGATACAACTCCAGGCTGAGTCGTCTTCTTCTTCTTTTTAGAAGGCCTTGATGATGATACTGGTTTCTGCACTTGTTTGGGTGAGGTGGGTTGTTGTCGGGGCTCAAGGACCTCTTCATCGTCACCAGCCGTGTACTCAAAGTAGTCACCTGTTTTATGAGTCAGGGGTGGTAACTCGGAATCGTCCCGAGGTTTATCAGTAGAAGACCGAGGTGATGGAGACTTATGTTGAGAAGAAGTCCGATGTGGAGGAGGTGGCATAGATGTAGATTGACCAGACTGCTTCTGACGTTTAGGTGCAGAGTCCTTGTCCTTATCATCGTCATCTCTTGGTCGTTTGGATTGAATGGCTGACTCCTTGCATGATGATCTGAGTTGATAGTCAAGTACAATTTCGAAAAATTTAGCTTCATCTGAAGTAAACGTTCCAGATCTCTTTGACATTTGCATCACAAGTTTAGCGATTAACTCAGATTCAGAGAGATCAGCTTCTTTCGTCATTGTATGTTTAACCAATGCTACGATGTTAGGGGTGAGTTGTCTGGAAAATACTTCTTTTGTCACACTGGGGACAGTATCGAGAAGAAATTTGTGGGTTTGATCTCTTGCTGACGTCTCCAGTTCCTTTTGGACTTTAGGAATGATATCCTGAAGATACTTTTGAGTGTAGCCTTCAATCATTTCATTCAGTTCCTCTTTTCGATGACTCTTCATGAACGTCTGAAAAAATTCCCTTTCTTTATCCATCTTGTCTATCTCATCATTTAAGGACTGAATTTGGTCAGCAAACCAATTCATTTTTCTGTAGGTTATGTCCTTCTTTCTGATTTGTTGGACAGCTTTTACAATCCTTTTATGAGACTGAGAGATCCAAGACTTTGGTGGTTTCTTCACTGATTTGGATGATGATCTGGTTGACTTCGTTGATGGTGGTTGTGATGAGTGAGACGAAGAATCCGATGATGAGGAGACATGAGGAGACTTCATGTCCTTAGGAGTTTCTGAGGTTTTCTCCTTTGAGTGTGTTGGACTGTCTAGAAGAAACTTTGTATAATCATCCTCGTCATCCTTAGACTTTTCTTTCTCAGTTTCCTGTTTCTCAAAATCATACACAATGGTGTCCTCCACAGGCTGTTGTAGTTGCAGAAGAGTGGTGGCACCAGATCCCTTACCGGGTTGATTAACCGTATCAAGATCTGGTGAGGAGTGGGCAGCACCACTTGATCCTCCGGGGCCACCCATTTGATCTTTAGCAAATTCTGCGGCCTTTTGAATGTGTCGGACGTTGTGAAACTTTTTCCTGTATGATTTATCCAATTGCTCTTCTTCTTCTTCTTCAGAGCTCTCATCATAAGGTACAATAGTTGGAGTCTTCCCCTTTTCTTGGACAGCTGGAGGACTTGAAGGTTTTGTCACTGAGGCAGGTGTTTCGGTTGCAGTTGCAGAGTAATGAACCTCTTCATCTGTCTCAGTATCTTCAGAGCTCTCATCCCTAAGTTGTCTTTGAGGCTCAAGTGTGGGAATAGGTTCGGCTTCCTTTACGGGAACAATCCTTTTAGAAGGAGCTTTCCTTTTAGGAACCTTCCTTTGACTCACAGTACTTGTTGTGCTTCCTGCACTTCCTCTTCTGGTTCTCCTTACAGGTGTTCCAGAAGATTTTTCGTCAAGATGACCAACTTTGCCTTGTCTGACTGCTTCCAAATACCGTTGGTACGATTCGAGCTTTCTGACATCTTCAGTTAGAAGGAAATCTGGCAGCACAGCACCTTGTTTCTTTGTGGACGTTTCCTTGATTCTGACAGAGAGAATAGGTTCCGTCAACATGTCGTGATTGTCTGGGTCATTGAGCCTTTTGGGAATATCAGGATGAAGTCCAAGAGCTCTTTGTATCAACAGTTTAGTATATCTGATGTAGGGAATCTTTGAGCCAAGTTTGTTGAGAAATGACATCATGTCATCCCAAATCAGAGCTTCAATAGCGATGTGTTTCATGTTGACCAATGCCCAAAATATTTGCAGTTCTATGAGCTTAGGATGCTCATAGCCGCTGTCACGACCAGAAACAGACTTGGTGATGATCATGTAGAGTGTTCTCCATGGTTGAGGAATACTCTTAAGCTCTACGTGAGAGTGCTTGGTGATTACTCCTGTAGCCTCATCATAACCGATATTGATTAAGAATTGGAGAGTTAGCTCTTCAGCAGGTGTGGCATAAAGTTTGGTTGGATTGACTTCAGGAATAAGGAGAGCAACCCTTAAGTCTGCAGGTGTAATGGTGACTTGTTTGTGGTTCAGAGTCACCGTCACAGCAGTCCTTCCTTTGACCCTTTCCATAGTGTTCCAGAACTGTTGGATGTAGATCTCAGGAATAGTTGCAGAGTGAGTAAGCATGTTCTGATACGGATGAGTCCTCAGAATATCAATAGCAATAAGACATGAAGATTCAGAGCAAGGGAGGGTGTCAAAGTCAACACGGAGGTTATTCTTTCCTATCTTCATTGGATAGCCATGAGGATAGATATCAGCAATGGAAAGAACTTCAGGTGCATCCACATTCATTTGTTCAGCCATGTCGTGATCTGAAATAACATTAGCCAAAAGAACCAACATATCGAAAGACATAATGTTAGTCAACAGAAGGTCTTATTGTCTAGTTGTTGAATGCACAGTGATAATGATTGTTACGAGTCCTAAGTCACTTGTATGTTCAAAAGTTCAATGATATCGTGAAATGTTTCGTGAGTTAGTTAACTTTAAGTTTTAAAGTTTATTTTATCACTTATTGTTCACAACATATCAAACGATTTAAGTTTATTAGTGACATTTTTGGATTCGTGATGATATGATTAGTTTATTTACAAGTTTGTACAAGTAACAATTCATCATGAAGGTCAATCCAGGGATAAGCGTAGTTTTGGCAAAGATACGCGTAGACAGGAATGATATATGCTTAGGCGTAAACTTACGCGTAGAATCCTAACTTACGTGTAAGAAATGTTACGCGTAGGAAAAGGAGACCTTATGCGTAGGCATATATTAACCTTACGCGTAAGGCTACTCGTAAGAGTTGACCTTAAGCGTAGGGTTTACTGTTTACGCATATCCTTCACAAGATACGCGTAGTCCATTGTAGAACCTTATGCGTAGACGCTACGCGTAAGACTAGTCTTACGCATAACAAGCTACGCGCAAGGTGATCCTTATGCGTAGATTAATAACCACCTTGATTCTGAATATTACGTGTTGCAAGCCTGAAATAAATCATCATTTCAACGAAGTTAAAACATATAACATTCGTTTAAGACAAATCAAATCACATTTACATAGTTGAACAGTTACGCGTAGAATATCTTACGCGTAGACTAAACCCTAATTCTACGCGTATCAAATCTAGCCATGGATTATGCACCAAAGTTTTTCTGGTATATTATAGAAGTTGTGAGAGCATGTAGACCAAGTTTTAACACTTATTATGCAGTGAATCAAAAATACCCAAAGTTTATGAACTTTAAACCCTAGTTTCGAATTGATGACCAATTCGTGTTTCTGGGTGGCTATAGACTATGGAAATCATCAATTCAACAACGCAAAAGCATAACCCAACAGTCTTTTAGACCAAAACACTTCACATTTGAAAACACCCAATTCGACTTATAAACCCTAATTTTCAAAAATCATCAATTAGTGAATCTGGGTGGATTTTGATGGTTAACAAAGTATCATTGATGTATTATGAACGTTTAGACACAATCATTTCACCCCAAACACACACGTATTGATTGTGTGTTCTTACGCATAAGCGTAGAACACCAAATCACGCGTAGAACACGTTTTAGCCATAGGATTTACATGATATTCAAAACCATTGTTTAAAAACATGATCCAAACACAGAAACACTTACAGATTGATAATCGAAAGCACGGATTTGTAAAACGAATATGGACCGTGGATGATATTAGGTGAAATATTAATGTGATGGGAATAAATGTGGTGGGTGGAGTATTTTGTATAAAATAACTTTAAGGTTTTGACAGTTATAGTCCCTCCACCTTTTCCTTTTTCACACAAAGCCTTTTAACTTCCATTTTGGTTACCAAACGAAGATTTTTGGAAAAGAAACTTGACGAAACTCCCCCTCGACTTGAGAAAATAGAAAATAATGAAAGGTTATTAATTAAAGTCCGAGGAGTGTCTTTGAACCAGGAAATGTACCACCATTTGTAAAAGAATCAACCGAAATGTGATAACATGCAAGTACACAGATGTTTTGAAACAGTTTATAGATTATTTTCTCCCCCTCAACACTTGATCGGAAAAATACTGAATTTTGAAAGATAAAAGTGTTGACGGAAGAAATGTACTTGCCATGTTGAAAGAAATATAGATTGGGAGAATATTTTTGTTGTTTTATCTGATTTTATATTTTTGTATTTTGTTTTTGAAAAATTTATTTACAAAAGATGTTTTGGTGTTTGACAGGTTTTTAAGACTATTTTAAGAGGTCATCCAATTCCTCTTGAGTCAAACACCTCATACCAATTCGGTGGACCAACTCATTAAACCTAGCGAGGGGCAAGGCTTTGGTGAGCAGATCTGCCAATTGGTATTCAGTACCCACAAAGTATAATTCAACGGTACCCTGTTCCACATGGTCCTTGATGAAATGATAGCGTAGATCGATGTGCTTTGATTTTGAGTGCTGAACTGAGTTGCACGAGATTGCAATGGCACTCCGATTGTCGCAGTACATCGGGATTCTGTCAAATACGTAACCATAGTCTTTGAGTTGTGTTCTCATCCAAATGACTTGAGCACAACACGCGGACATGGCTACATATTCTGCTTCAGTTGACGACAGCGATGTACAATCCTGCTTCTTTGATTGCCAAGACACCAGTTTATCACCGAGAAATTGTAGTGCTCCTGAAGTACTTTTCCTTGAGTCTAGGCATCCTGCGTGATCAGCGTCTGAAAAAGCGATTAGTTCAAAACCAGAATCCTTCGGATACCAGATTCCCAAGTTAATGGTTCCCTTGATGTATCGGAGGATTCTTTTAGCCTCAGAGAGGTGGGTTTCAGTTGGTCGCGACTGATAACGGGAGCATAGATAAACGGCAAAGACAATATCAGGTCTGCTAGCTGTTAGATACATGAGAGACCCAATAATACTTCGGTATTTGGTAGGGTCAACCAATTTCCCATGTAAATCAGCATCTAATTTCTTGGTATGAGCCATTGGTGTGGCATAAGTATCACAGGTTGTCATTCCAAATTTGTTTAACAATTCAAGGGCATATTTGGACTGACTCAGAAAAATACCACGGGGTGATTGATGAACTTGCAGTCCTAGAAAGAACGTAAGTTCACCCATCATGGACATTTCAAAATTTTTCTTCATGAGTTTTGCAAAAGCGATTGAAAACTTTTTATGTGTTGACCCAAAAATGATGTCATCCACGTAAATTTGAACAATTAAGATGTGTGCCCCGTGATATTGTATAAATAGAGTTGGGTCAACCGAGCCTTTGGTGAAATTATTGGCAATGAGGAAAGATGATAGCTTATCGTACCATGCCCGAGGGGCTTGTTTGAGACCATAAAGAGCTTTGTTCAGTTTGTAGACATGGTTCGGGAACTTAGGATCAACGAATCCATCTGGTTGGCTGACATAGACCGTTTCTTTAAGTTCCCCATTGAGAAACGCCGTTTTGACATCCATCTGATAGACCGTCATGTTCATATGAGCCGCGAACGCGAGAAATATCCGAACAGCCTCAAGACGAGCCACCGGAGCAAAAGATTCTTCAAAGTCTATTCCTTCTTCCTGACGATAACCCTTAGCAACTAGACGTGACTTGTTTCGGATGACGTTTCCTTCAGCATCCAATTTGTTTTTCCAAATCAATTTTAGACCAATGACGTAGACTCCTGTTGGTCTTTCAACCAGTTCCCATACTTCAAGACGTTTGAATTGGTTGAGTTCTTCTTGCATGGATTCAATCCAGTTGTCTTTTGTCATTGCGTCTTTAATGTTTTTAGGTTCAGATTGGCAGACAGTGAGTGCATAAATGCAGTGTTCACCATCGGAGTGAAGACGTTGTCTCGTAACGACTGGTTGATTCGGGTTGCCAATAATATTAGCCAGAGGATGGTCTTTGGTCCATCTATGTGTAGAGGGTTGATGTTGGTATACATTGTGCAGATTCTGAGGATTCAAATGGTTTGTTGAAGATTCCGCGACATCTGGTGCAGTTGTCTCATTGGCAAACGGGTTGAAGAACGCATTTGGATCAAAATCTGCAGGTGGGGGTACTTCATTCAGAATATCATCAGCTGGTTCATCATTGTTGGAAGCGGTGTGTTCAACTGTTGTGTTGGAGTCAATTGGTGTAGGTGCATCTTCAACAGTAGTTGTTGTAGCAGGTGTATCAGGTATAGGAATATAATCAGGTTGTGCAGCGGAGACAACGGATACACCAGGAGCACGTTCATCAATATCATCACAGAACAGAGGAGCAAATAACCTTTCCATTTGTTGACGAGTTAGCTGAGGGCTTTCTTCAGCTGATGATGGGGGTTGAGGGAAGTTTAAACGGTTGTGACCGGGTTCTAAGCTGTTATACTCAGAAGCCATTTCTGTGAGTTCATCGAAATGAGCATGAATCGTTTCCATTACCTCCTTAGTTCGACGATTCCAGATTCGGAAACCTTTAGAATTGTCACAGTATCCAATAAAGACTCCAATATCAGCTTTGGCTTTGAGCTTTCCAAAATCATCACGATCATTATTTGGATAGCAAAGGGATCCAAATACATGAAAGTGTTTGAGGTTCGGTTTATAGTTGTGTACAAGCTCGAAAGGTGTTTTGTTGTGGCGTTTTGTGATCATGGAACGGTTTTGAGTATAGCATGCAGTAGATACAGCTTCTGCCCATAAGTAATCTGGAAGTTTAGCATTGATTAACATTGTTCTTGCAGCTTCCACTAACGTTCGGTTTCGTCTTTCAACAACTCCGTTTTGTTCAGGTGTCCGTGCAATAGATGTTTGATGCTGAATTCCCACTTTCTCATAAAATTCACGAAGGGTTTTGTTAACAAATTCAGTTCCTTTGTCTGTTCTGATGATTCTGACGGTGTTGCGGAGCTGAACCTGTATCTTTGTGAGAAAGGTGATGATCATTTGTGGAGCTTGGTCTTTGCTACGAAGAAAGTAGACCCAAGTCCATCGTGAGTAGTCATCAACAATTACTAAGATGTAGCGTTTGCCATTGATCGTTTGCACGCGCATCGGGCCACACAAATCCATGTGAAGAAGATGAAGCACATGCTGAGAGCTGTGTTCCACCTTTGAAGGAAAATGAGCACGAGTGCTTTTCCCTTGTTCACAGGCTAAGCAAAGGTGATCTTTTGAATACCGGAATCGTGGGAGTCCTTCAACTAGTTTGTGTCGAGCAAGGTTGGTGATGGTTTGAAAGTTTAGATGTGAGAGACGACGGTGCCATAGCCAGGATTTTGTAGATGTTGCCTTTGAAAGTAAGCAAATGGGAGAGGAAGCAACCATGTCTTGCATAGAGATAGTGTAGAGACTAGAGTTACGTGAGCCAGACATAAGATCGTTTCCTTGTAGATCACGAATGAAACAAGTTTTCTCCCTGAAAGCAACCTCCAAATCTCCATCACAAAATTGACCTACTGAAAACAGATTGTGACCGAGGCCTTCCACATAGTAAACCCTGCTGATTTCGATGTTCCCATTAACATAATCTCCGTAGCCGATGATGGCTGCAAAGTGATCGTTCCCGAATCTGACAGTGCCAATGAACTTTGCAATAAAGTTTGATAACAGTTTAAGGTTGCCTGTCATGTGTCGGGAACATCCGCTATCAACAATCCAGAGAATGATCTGTATCACCTGCATTACACACAGACGACACAGATGGAATAGAAGTAGATGTGGAACCCGAAATGTTAGAGGGTTCCGAAGCAGATATGTTAGACATACACATATTGAGAATTTTAGGCATCCACTTAAATCCTAGTATGTTATATATCCATTTCTGCCATCTGTAACTACTCTTTGCTTTAGTCTTAGTGAAAGCACTAGGTGGTACAACATTCTTAGGAGGTGAAGCGGTAGCTACTGTGATAGCAATGGTTGCCTTAGAATCTAAAGAAGGTGGTTTACCAAGCACAGACTTAGAATGATTAGTGGGCCTAGAGGTATTCTGATTCTTAGGATTCCGTAATCTAGAGATTATAGCTTTAGCAACACATTTGTCATGACAATTAGAATTCATACTCTTTTGACAAATATCACAAGGTGCATCAGACTGAATATCAAAGGTACTTAACGGTTTAGCATTCGTTACATCACTATTTCTATTACATTTGCCAGACGCAACATCTATAGTGGAAGTAACATGAGTTTTATTCAGATTCCTAGGGTGTTCTTCTACTTTAGCATTCCTTATTGATCTTTTCTTAGGTCGCAACTTCCTATTCTTCGTTTGAGTGCTCCTAGGCTGTGAAGTGCGGACGTTTGGAAAAGATGCAACTATTCCTATTTCAGTAGAGGGAAACACATTAGCAACTTGTGATTTGGCAGTGGGAATTCTTGGTTCACGATTACTAAGTGTGACTGGTGCTAATCTCTTAATCACAGTAGGCGGGAGTTGTTCATACTTTCCTAACATTTCCCGTAACTTAGAGATGGTGTGAATCAGATCTTGATTTTCAGAACGAATGTTACCAGCAAAATTCATGACTTCTCGAGTGTGAGCAAGATAGTGATCAAGTTCGTTTGATGCTTCATCTCGAGTCTTTTTGAGTAAATCAAATATGACACCATATTCCTGTTTAACTTTTAAGAGTTCTTGTTCATATTTTGAGATTTGACTTTTCAAAGACACGTTTTGATCATCCAGGTGCTCAATTTTAGGATCAGAAGATTTTTCACTCAGCTGAGCGATTTTCTTTTGAAAACTAAGTTGATGGTTGTGAATATCTTTTTCACACCAATGAAGACGACGTTTTGCATTGTAAATTTCCGTGTGTAATCGTTTATTTTCAGCTTTTAAAGACTCGATCTGAAGCACATTATCGGTTTTCGCAACAGGTACAACAGTTTCAACAATATCAGCAGAGATATGATCAGATGCATATGGCAACGAATAGAATAGCACAACATTATGGATATCAGCACAGATAACATCTTCCAAGAGTCGATCAACATCTTTTCTCAACAGTTTCTTTTTGCGTTTTGTGTTAGTGATAGATGTTTCTGTTTTCTCGAAAACGTTTTTCATTACCCCAAGTTCCTTATGAAAATCCTTTTCCCAGGCAATTGCACAACTTTTCAAGTTTTTAACATTAGGTAAAAGATTTTTCTGAAAAATGTCTCTTTGTTCTCGCGCCAGAGGCGATTGAAAATGTTCAACTTTGATTTCAGATCGATATTCTATCTCATGTTGTAAAATTTTGAGGTCAGCCATGAAAATGTCAAAATATCGAAGAATTTTTCGATTTTCAGGTTTTGAGTTTACTTCACTAATGGAAGGTAAAGGACCATAAGTTTGTGCAAAGTCTGTTTTGGGATTAACAGTAGAAGACTCGGGTGTTTTGATGATAACCCTGGGTGTGTTAGTAGATTCCGTTGGTGTGACGAAAGTGACCGCGTTTTTATAATTAAAAGGTTTGTTGTAAACAACATTTTTTAATTTTGATCGACTCTCGTCTTCTGCATCTAATTCCTCTTGACGATGATATTCAACAACACTCATGACAGTATTATCAATTTTGTATTCTGCACTGGAAACTTCAGGAGTTGGTTTGAATGTTTTTAGTGAAAGTTTTGGTTTGTAATCAGCTAGATTTTTTCCATATCCTTTTGGATTGGGTTTTAAGGTAAACTTTTCAATAGCTGTTACGGATTCACCATGTTTGTAAACAACAGTTTTAAACTCTTTAAGTTTGTTTTGTAAGCCGATGATTTCTTCAAGAAGGTCATCTACCCGATTCGTTGAATGCTTTTTGTATGCGGAGAACTGTTTTTGACAATTTAACAACTCAGCCTTAGCTTTTTGATTTTCCAAGGTGAGAGCGTTAATTTGCTTTTTATGTTCATGTTTCAGTTGTTCTAATTCGGATAACAAAGCATTCTTCGAGGCGGCTAGATCACGCATCTGTCTCTCTAAATATTTTTCGTTTTGATGAGATTTTGCAAAAGCGGCTTCAAAACCTTTTTCACGGTTTTCTTGAGTTTTGAAAAAGTTGAGTTGCATTTGTAAGCATTCAAAATCCTTGGTTAACAGTGCATGTTTGCTTTTTAAGGATTGATTTAATGCATAGCATTCCTCCATTTTGATTTTATGGTCTTGAATTAACCGAGCAAAATCCGGATGAGGCAACAGATCATCTTGTTCAACGTGAGTCTCAACATGATCATTCTTTAGATCCTCAAGTACGACCACGGAGTCAATTTGATTATCAAAGGAAACCATAAGGTCATCTTGATCGTCAAATGTAACTACATGGTTAACTTGAAAATCATCAGACGAGGATGTAGAAGACTCATTTTGAACAGTCTGATCCGTGCCGGATTCAGATATTGGCGGAGATATTAGTTCAGATATGATGATGGTTTGTTCGGGTACCTGAGACAAGCCATCAGTGTCATACACAGGGCCTGAATCACTCATGTGCAGCTCATGCATATTAGCCATCAACATAACAGCTGCATTAGCCTGCAAGTCCTCCATATCATCATCTGAGTCTGCATCTGCCATAAAGCTCTGTTCTTTGTCTGTAAGAGATCCACCAGCTTCATCCTTAAGAGCCAAAAGTAAGGCCTCTTTGAAATAAGCACTGCCCCGAGTCCTTGGCTTTGGGCATGCATTAACCAGGTGTCCCTTCTCATTGCAGTTGTAGCATCTAAGACCATTTAACCGATTCTGAGCATTTCCCTGTTCCACCACTTGAGCTCTGTTGTTATTCCTACTCACAGCATTAAACCCTTGACCACCGCCCATCTGACGACCATAATCACGATTCTGAACTTCAACACGTCCATTGTTCACAACAGCTTGAGTCCGTGTGTTAGATGAGGAACGAATACGATTGTTGGATTTGTTGGTGTAACGGCCAAAAGCATTAGCAATCATCACAAATCCTTGTTGCAATGCTTCGAACGGATCTGTTTCCTCAGTAGCTTCACTGACATATGCTTGAGCATTGTTGCTGTATGGAACCAATTGATTTTGTTGAGGTTGAGGTTGTTGCTGTGAAGGTGTGTTGGAAGCAGTTGGTTGAGTTGCTGGTTGAGAGGGATAATTCTGTTGAGCATACAAGGCAAGTTGTTGATTGTCCGGTTGTGACTGTTTAGCAATTTGAGCACGGAGAATCCTTTCCCGATCAACTTCCTTTTCATGAGGCTTCAAGTAATCGTACAACAATCCATAAGTAGAATGATGCATATTCTTCGCTTGACGGAGAAAAATGACATACTTCTCCCATTCTGGACCAAGACTACTCAGGAACTTAGTATTCACTGCAATTCTTGGCATGATGATGTTGTGTTTATCCAAATCATTGATGATGTCTGAAAATCGACGATGATATGACTCGAGTGTCTCTCCAGGTTCAATCATGAAGTGTTCATAAGCCAAGTAAATTTTGGATTCCAAATCCTCCTGATTGAGTACAGATCCTTCCATAAGAAGACGAATATGATCCCACATCTTTTGTGCAGTCTTTTGAGCATCAACACTACGAAGAATTGGGTTTGGTAATCCTAAGAGGATGTATTCCATTGCAAGTTCATCAGCTTCATAGTGTAGAAGTTCTGTAGGATTTAAATCTGCAACAGTAGCAATGTTGGTTTGTTCATCTCTTGGTGGAACAGCAGTTGGATCTCCGGGTACAATGACGGTAGGCATCTCAAATGGACCTTCCAAGATAACCTTCTTTAAGAACTTTCCATGTGGCTTCTTTAGATCACAAAACCTAAAGAACCTTATCACCCATTGATCGTAGTTTCCTGGAGTGAGCATTGGAGGTCTATCAAGTGATCCAGCTTCATGAATTGATTGTTGGCTGCTTAAAGCTTCACACATCTTTGCAAACCAAGTGGGTTCCTTCATAGTGCTTCGTGATGGATGTTGATTGAAATCATTTGTGTAGGGTAGAGCTTGAAGGCTTGGTGGTGGTTGAACCATTTGTGGTTGTGGAATTGCACCAAGTTGAGGAGTATGTTGCTGATTAAATTGTTGTTGATAAATTGCTTGTTGTTGATTCCATTGTTGATGTTGTGGAGTTAATTGTTGTTGTTGTTGATGATTATAAGTGTGAGGGAAGTAGTTAGAGTATGGTGGTTGAGACATGATGATAAACTTGTGTAGTAAGAATGGATCTTTATAGTCGAATGAACCTTTGTTGATGAAGTATCCTTAGGCGTAGAAAAGACAAGAACCAAGTAGCACTTATGCGTAAAAACACCAAAAGTTACGCGTAACAAGAATAGTTACGCGTAGGATTTAGCTTACGCGTAAGCAGGAAAAAAGACTAAAGTTATGCGTAAACAGTAAGTTAGGCGTAGAAAGTTAGGCGTAGGATTACCTTATGCGTAGGACTAGGTCTACGCGTAAGATGAATCTTAAGCGTAAGATTTTCTACGCGTAAGCTTTATGCTTAAGCGTAAGATTAGGGTTTTATCCCAAGTGATCTTTTACATTTCACAGTGCAAAAGATATCCAAAGTCGACGTATTTTCAGACTTATCCAAGTAAGAAAACACGGAATAAACCAGGAAAATGAAGATCAAGCCAAGAACAAAGTTACGCGTAGAACTACTCGTATAACTAGGGTTTTGATACGCGTAATCCTACTCGTAAGAATGATTTTGTCCAAAGATGTTTCTAAACCAGTTTTGTGTTATGGAATAGCTTCAATAGTACCAAAAGAACACAAAAGTGTGAATTTTGATGTACCAAAATGGCTAAACAGGTTACGCGTAGAACGACACCCACGAACAAAAACAAGCTTAAAAACGTAAATCCACGCGTAAAGTTTGAAACTTTTTGCCAAAAACAAGTATTTTAACACCTCAAAACATTGAAAGTACAAGAATCTTGGATTAAAAAGTGTAAAAAACGAGTTTTTAAGATAACCAAAGAATGCGTTATCTCTACGCGTAAGATCCAAAACCAAAACTTCAAAAAACAAACGAGTACACCCAACTATTTGGCGATTGATACCACTGTTAGGTCACTAGTTTTACAACACAAGCTTATAGAGAAAGAGATGAAGGCGGATGAACAAGCTAAACACACACACACTCACGTATAATAATAACCGGTTATGCAAAGAGAATGAGTGAGAGAAAAACTTGAACAACCAACCTTCAAATGAAGGTTATTACAATGTATTTATAGGCAAGGAGCTAGGGCAACACTCCCTCTCTTTCCCTATTACTTATTGGGCTTGGATCAAGCTTATGGGCCTTCTACATAAGCTTGACCTTAAACAAACATAAAGGCCATAATAAAGCTACCTATTACATATGAAATATAAATACTTGAAATACTGTTTAGGAGTGATTCCAACAGATGATGTTGCGTGGTGGGTTGACTCTGGTGCAATAGTTCATGTGTGAAAAGATAGAAGCTGGTTCAAGACTTATGAGTCACTGAATGATGGTTCTATTCTTCACATGGGAAATGAGTCAACAGCCTTGGTGCATGGTCGTGGTTGTGTAGATCTTAGATTTAGTTATGAAGAGATTGTAACTTTGTTTAATGTTATTCATGTTCCTGATATCAGGAATAACTTTTTTTCAAGTAGTGTTTTGAATAATCATGGATATAAACAAGTTATTGAATCTTATAAATTAGTTCTTTCTAAGAATGGTGTTTTTATTGGTTTTAGTTATTTATGTAATCAAATGTTCAGGCTTAATATTACCACTGATAGTGTTATTTCAGCCTTTGTGACCTCCTATTACCAGACTGACTCTACCCTTTGGCATGCTAGACTTGGCCATATACATTATAAAAGAATGCAAGATATGTCTAGGGATGGTTTAATCCCAGCTTTTGACATGGACACTGAAAAGTGTAAAACTTGCATGTTGACCAAGATAACCAAGAAACCCTTTCAGGGTGTTAGTCGTTAGACTGAGCTCTTAGAGCTGATACACAGTGACCTGTGTGATTTGCATGCCACTCCTTCTTTGGGGAATAAGAAGTACTTTGTGACATTTATTGATGATGCTTATAGGTTTTGTTATGTTTATTTGTTACATGCTAAGGATGAAGCATTAGATAAATTCAAAGTGTTTAAAATTGAAGTTGAATTACAACTTGGGTCCCTGATCAAAAGATTAAGGACTGATAGGGGAGGTGAGTACATGGATACTCTATATTCTTAGTCTGTTGGTATAATCCATGAAACGACTGTCCCGGTATACTCCTCAGCAAAATGGCATTTCTGAAAGGAAAAACAGGGTGCTGAAGGAGATGGTTAATTCCATGTTGTCCTATTCAGGACTGAGTCAAGGGTTCTGGGGTGAAGCTATGTTAACAACTTGCTATTTATTAAATAGGGTTCCCAAGAAAAGGAACAAGGTTACCCCTTATGAACTCTGGACTAAACGGAAACCCAACCTGAACTATCTCAATGTTTGGGGTTGTAGGGCTGTTGTAAGACTCCCTGATCCAAAGTTGAAAACTTTGGGTGAAAGAGGCATTGATTGCATCTTTGTTGGATATGCTGAGCATTCCAAGGCTTTTAGGTTCTATGTTATTCAACCTAATAAATATGTTTCAGTTAACTCTATAATTGAATTAAGGGATGCAAACTTTGATGAGAATAGATTCTCATCAATCCCTAGACCAAGCCAGAGGATTCCTAATGGAACTCATGACACTGGTGTATCAGAGGTCCCTGATGATGAACCATCAGTGGTCCCTGATGAGGTTGTGGTTCAACAACCTGAACCTGTGCTCAGGAAGAGCAAAAGGGTCAGGACTCCAAAGTCATTTGGACCTGAGTTTCAACTATACTTAGTTCAAGGAACCAGGGATGAGGTTTTAGACCAATACTCCTATTGCTTCATTGTTGAGGATGATCCCAAGACATTTGAAGAAGCAATGAAGTCCCAGGATATTGCTTTCTGGAAAGAAGCAATCAATGATGAGATGGATTCCATCATGGGCAACAACACTTGGGTGCTGGTTGATCTACCACCTGGATGCAAACCTTTGGGTTGCAAATGGATTTTCAAAAGGAAAATGAAGGTAGATGGAACTACTGAAAAGTTCAAGGCTAGACTAGTCATTCAGAGCTTTAAAATAAAGTCAGGGATAGACTATTTTGATACTTATGCCCATGTGGCTCGTATCAGTACCATAAGACTGCTGATTGCTTTGGCATCTATTCACAATCTGGTTATTCATCAGATGGATGTGAAAACAGCTTTCTTGAATGGTGAATTGGATGAGGAGATTTATATGAACCAACCTCAGGGCTTCATCATGCCTGGAAATGAAAACAAGGTGTGTAAACTGATTAAGTCCCTTTATGGACTGAAGCAGGCACCTAAGCAATGACATCAAAAATTTGATGAAGTGGTTTTGTCTAGTGGTTATGTTCTTAACCAAGCTGACAAATGTGTATATAGAAAATTTGATGAATCTGGTAAAAGAGTCATCATTTGTCTATATGTTGATGACATGTTGATCTTTGGCACTGACCAAAATCAGGTTGACTTGACAAAGGAATTTTTGTCATCAAGGTTCTCCATGAAGGACATGGGGGAGGCTGATGTTATCCTTGGTATAAGGATTAAACATGAAATTAATAGAATTTCTATCTCTCAGTCTCATTATATTGAGAATGTATTGAGGAAATTCAATTACTTTGATTGTACTCCTGTGAGTACACCTATGGATACTTGTGAGAAGCTGATGCCTAATAATGGCAAAGCTGTATCTCAACTTGAGTATTCTAGGGTGATTGGCTGCTTGATGTATGCCATGACTTGTATAAGACCTGATATTGGTTTTGCAGTGGGAAAATTGAGCAGGGATACTAGTAATCCTAGTGCTTATCACTGGCAAGTTGTTCAGAGGGTAATGAAGTATTTGAAGAGAACAATGGATTATAGTCTCTCATATACTGGTTACCCATCAGTGTTGGAAGGATACACTGATGCAAGTTGGATCAGTAACACTGAAGATAATTCGTCTACCAGTGGCTGGGTATTCCTACTTGGTGGAGGTGCAATTTCTTGGGCATCCAAGAAGCAAACTTGCATCACCAGTTCAACAATGGAATCTGAATTTGTGGCCTTGGCAGCTGCTGGTAAAGAAGCTGAATGGTTTAAAAACTTGCTTCTTGAGATTCCATTGTGGCCTAAACCTATAGCACCTATTTCTATCCGATGTGATAGTGCAGCTACATTGGCTAAGGCTTATAGCCAAATGTACAATGGTAAGTCTAGACACTTAGGTGTCAGGCATAGCATGATTCGTGAGCTTATCATGAATGGGGTGGTATCTATAGAGTTTGTTAGATCTCAACAGAACTTAGCTAATCACTTGACGAAGGGATTAGCTAGAGACTTGGTTATAAAGTCTGCTAAAGGGATGGGTTTAACTCTAGCTTAGTCACTAAATGCTAGGACACCCAACTCCCTCCTAAGGAAACTTGGGAGCTGAGTTCAACGTGGAAAGCTGAACATTCAGTGGACTGGAGCACATGTTTTATTTACATCCCAAGGTTGTGCTCAGAACCTGCTGAAAGGAGGATGAAGTCTTTACTTCTTAATGGTTAATTTTATTTGAAAAAGTACTTGGCAGGAGCATGAATAAAGATGAACCACCTATGTCAATGTTGAAGTTTTGCCGATTCAGGAAGCTTTTGGACTTTTATGAATTTGGATATGGACACATGGCTTGTATTGTGTCAGGAGCTGATAAGTGTTTGAAAAATTGTGTGTAGTTTATCTTCAGGTATTCAAATGGGTTGAAGGGTTCAGTTCTTAGAACACCCTGATTCTCGAATATTTTAACGTATAATTTACTAAGATGGAAATTCAATCCTCAGGACATTTTCGTTTATGCACATGTTTTGCTTAATGTTTGTTTTCATGCAAAGGAAGTGAACTAAATTTGGGGAGGATTGTTGGAAAATTTAGTGCACTTGTGGGATTGGTTCACACCTGGTAATGGGTTAGGAGGTACAGAGTGTACACCCATAAAGTCCCTGAACACCCTGACTTTAATAGTGGTTTGTATTGATAGCGCTTAGTTTCCACTGATAAGCAGTGTTTCCACTGAAGCAGTGTTTCCACTGAAAGCAATGTTTCCACTGAAGCAGTGTTTCCACTGCTGATGCTATGAAAGTACTGATGAAAGTACTGCTTGTAACGGGCATTGACCTATTCAAGTGACAGTTACAACTGCATAATGACCACGTTTAATTGGTCATGTAACCACTAACGGTTATAATGGGGATAATTATGAGGCGATTAATGGGCCTATTAATTCTCATAATTCCATTTGACTAGCTCATAGAAACCTCCTATAAATAGGAGATCTAATTATGCATGAACAACACACAAAAAACTATTAACACTTATAAGCGCAAGGGTTATTGAATTGTGCCTAATTCTATAACTACATTTGGTCTTATCCCAAGTAAATATTCGTGTAACCCAGGCATAAGGGTTGAATAGTTTACTTTGGAAAGTGATTACACGATTC
This sequence comes from Chrysanthemum seticuspe, assembly GCA_019973895.1. Taxonomy (NCBI): domain Eukaryota; kingdom Viridiplantae; phylum Streptophyta; class Magnoliopsida; order Asterales; family Asteraceae; genus Chrysanthemum; species Chrysanthemum seticuspe. Next base: position 120,709,641 of record BPTQ01000001.1, on the reverse strand, counting down.
CAAGTGATATCCGGTAACCACCTAGTGGTATTTGTTTATGCTAACCTTGATTGTTGTTTCTGCTGACATTGATTATCTTAGCCCTGTTCTGAGAACACACATCCAACACCAGTGGCAAACATTACCTTGTTGTCATCTGGGCAATTGCATAGAAGAAATATATACTCCATCTTCTCAAACCAACGGATCATAGCAGTGGCTCCTTCGGTGCCTTTGAACCTTGTGGGATCACAGTTCTTAAATTCCTTGTATGTATAATTTCGAACTCCAGACCCTCCTGCAGCTCCTGTAGCAGCAGCAAGTGTAGCAGCTTCAGCAGCAGCCGCGGCTTCGGCAGTAGCAGCTACTGTTGCTCGTTCTTTCCTTTGTGCCTCGGCTATACTATCCTCTACATACTTTTGGATAGCAGCTGGTGTCATATCTAGTGCAGCTTTCTTCGGCACCATAACTCTTCAAAATAATAGGAAGGGTGAGACGTAGCAACGTCCTATGTTAAGAATAAGCGCTCTAAAGAGATGTGATATGAGGTGATAAGTTTGAGGTTATTTTTCAAAATGAGTAACGGTTTAGTGACTTAATGTGTGAATAGCGTGTAACTCGACATGTTGATGGTGAAACAGAGGAGTGAGAGCGACTTCACCCTCCTTGAAGGTTTCGTCTCAGCATCCGATGATATCGGTGATGAGTCAGCTGATGTAAAAATTTTGATAGGGAATGACAAGGCATTCTCCACCTTGGAGTCTAAAGAAAGGATAATGGAATGGGTATTTGAAGGCATCTATGTGACAATCGATTTGAAATGAAAGTAAATAATTCGCAAAATGTACGTATAAACCACATGTAAAGTGAATATGCACTTATGATGAAATGATGAGATGCTATGATGATGTAGTTATAGTCTAGGGTCAATGATGCAACCTAGTTCTCTATAACCGAAGCTCTTATGCCAATCTGTCACACCCCCAAATTACATGTTTTGCAGCGGAATGGAATTCCTGGGGGATGACTGTAATAGCTTCACAATCACAGTTATATTGAACGACCTAAAGTGTCGTTTGGAAAATACATCGTTTGATATAATAAAACATTCAGAGTTTACAAAAGATAGGTCCCAAATGAAAATCAACATGTACGGAAATGAGTTTGATACAAGCCAAACGATGTTTTTAAAGTGCATAAATCCCATGTGAGACGCGTCGTCACCACGACTCTATGATAAGTCGACATGCATGCCATGAAGTGTATGCCTTAGATACCTAAGATAAAACATGCTTAAAAGTGTCAACACAAAGGTTGAGTGAGTTCATAGAGTTTGTGTTGTCATGAAGAAAACCTTTAATGAATGTTCATGCAGCAAAGGCATTGCAAATCCACTCAGTTCCAAGTTCCGCCCATACAAAACTTGCAACTTGTGTGTTTACAACCCACTGCCAAAATATGTATAGTTTATGTTCAAGCACATGATGTCAAATGAATTCACATAATAGTCCATAACTTAATGTATCAATAGTCAATTGATATAACACATATGAGTGTTGTTTCAAATTGTTCCAAGACCATTAGTTCAGAAAATATATATATGTAAGTGTTCTACTTGTGAAAATAGTTACGTCAACCTTATTTAAACGCGTGTAATTTAGTCGTTATAAGTTCGTTTTATACAGTTTATATGTCCTTATCTTCGTGTTAAAGTATACTAATATATTTTTGATAAATCGACTCATTTAGATAACGCTTAAGACTCATTTTTTACCCTTAAAAATCTGGACAGCATGCTGTTTTTCCGGAAAATATAGTTTTCGTCGTTAAACTTGAAAATAGCATAACTTCTTCATTATAAATCCGTTTTAACCCGTTCAAGCGACCACGTTTTCATTTTAAAGTATATTTTCTGAATATCTAGCCCAAAATATTTTATAACCTGTCGAAATATCCAGATTTCACAAATATGATCAGACCCTATTTTTAGTTTGTCGAAAGTGATTTATCTCGCCTAAAACTTATTCTAACCACTTCAAATCAACACCAAATCTATTCTAAACCTACCATACACCTTGTTAGGGTGTCATGGGTTCCTAACCATCATCAAAAATGATATGTTTTATGGGATTAATTATGGGATGATATGTACTAATTATAAGTACTAAAAACATTAAAAGTGGTATAGATACTCATATAACTTGCATGTTTTCTTGCAAAAATGATGAAATAACATAAATATGAATATGATAGAGTTATGAAGATCATGAAATGCTTACTAGTATGATGATGAGGTTTATAGAACAAGGTTTTCCTAAATACTCTAGTGTTTTTATTTCAAAACCCTTAAAAGAGAGTATACTAGTGTTTATAAAATTACTTGTTCTTGAAAATCTTGTGTTTTCTTCCTTGTTTTCTTCTTGACTGAATTTAGAGAGAAAAATGGAGAGGATACTTTCTTTTTCACCTTCAAAATGAGTAGTGTATGTGTTTTCCTTTTTAGAACAATTAATAATGTAAAGGATATTAAATGGTAAAAGTGTATATGTGTACATCAAATGGAAGATTCTTATGAAAAACTTAATGAGTCATGTAGGGTGGTCGGCAAGATAGAATTGGAAAGGGACATGATGTTTTTTTGTTGATTTAATGCATTTAAGTTTAAGTATAATGAGTATTTAGTACAATTAACTAGGTATTAAGTGTAACGTTAGCTAGAAATAGATTTTAACGGAACAAAATAAAATATTTCAAAGTCATAAAAATTATAAAAATACATTTCTTACAAGAATTGAGTGAAATAATAATTATCGAGTTGCATTTACGAAAACCGTCGTAAATATTTATACATAACAATTTATATACAAAATAAATTGAAAACATCGGGTAAACTAATAATATAATTTTATAGTCTTAAAAAGAATAAAAAAATATATTAGGATTATTTTTAAAAGTGTCGGATCAAATATTCAAAATAATGATCGTGTGATAGCGTTTATTTAATAAATAAATATACGTTTAATGAAATATGCAAACCCAAACATAAATTGATATGAAATGATGTTACTAATGATATGTAGACTAAATCTAGTCTATATGAAATGTCCTCAATGATGTCTCATGAATACGCAGCTAAACCCTCAAGGTTACGCGTATTTGATACTCGTAAACCTAGTCTACGAAAAATGATGAATAATGAATCATGAATAGTAATTTTCTCCGAGAATGAATAGTGTTTCGTGAATAGTAAAATTTTGAAATACGTTTTCAGAACATCATATCGACTTCAAAAACGATGAATAGTAAAATGATGAATAGTAACCGATGAATAGTAAATTCCTGAGATGAATAGTGAATTTTTCAAAGTTTGTAAAATGACCTGAAATTACGATTTGTCACAGATAACCTGGTGAAACATTTTTCTAAATTGGAAGTTGAGCATATTGCTTTGCAATTAAAATATCAACATCTAAAAGAAAATGTTAAAACCTCAAATATCAAGACATCCTTGGATGCTCCTGAATTTGATGCAGTTTTTGAAATAAGAAAACGTGATGAACAGATTGGAGCTCATTGTAACACGATCAGAAAAATGAGAACCCAAATCTCACAGTTAAAGGGCGAAAGAAATAATGTGAATGGCTCCCAAATGCCTCCACCTTTAGATTCTCAGTGTTCTCAAACTTTTCATCTTCAAAACTTGGTTAGTGTTTTACAAAAGGAAAATGAGAGTTTTCTAGAAGAAAATGAAAAAGTTAAAAGACACTTTAAAGAGTTATATGATTCAATGAAAGTCATTCGTGACAAGAACAACGAAAAAATAACGTCTTTACAAAAGGAAATTGAGAATCTGAGGTGTTAAGCAAAAGGGAAAATGCCACTTGTCTTTAATGAGAATGTTGCATCAAAGTCATCTGCAGACTCTAAATATACTGTGACTGTTAAATACATTCCTCCTCGTCTTAGAAATAACGAACTTGTGTTTCATAACTATGTTGCTCACCTTAAGGATAGTCTAGAATGTCTCCGTGAGATTATAGAAGAGGAAGGTTAGAAAACATTGGAAACCCACAGGACGGAAATTTAGTAACATAGGTTATCAGTGGATACCTACTAGCTGAAAATTCAATCTTAATGAGATGTGCCATAAATTAGCTAAGTCAATGCCCATTAGGAAATGGATGCCTACTGGTAGAACTATTCCTTTAAGAAGTGAACATACTTTGAATAGATCTAACGCTTTCACTAGCAATGCATCTATCCCTGATGATTCCATTGTTTCTACTTCCGATGTGGGTGTTCCAATCACTGTTACTAACCAAATGGAACCCATTCTGGCATGGGAATCCCAATTATCCAGTTATCCACTCTTGTCTGTGTTCAACTGCAGGTCGTTCAAATCGTTCTGTGGTACTTGGACTCAGGCTGTTCCAAGAATATGACTGGAGACCGGTCGCGGCTCATGAACTTCGTGAGTAAATTCATCGGGACTGTTAGATTCGGGAATGATCATTTCGGTGCAATTATGGGTTATGGAGATTATGTTGTTGGTGATAGTGTAATCTCCAGGGTATATTATGTTGAAGGTCTTGGTCATAACTTATTTTCTGTCAGTCAATTCTGTGATTCCGATCTAGAGGTGGCTTTTAGAAAACATACTTGTTTCGTTAGAGAACTTGACGGTGTGGAATTGTTAAGAGGAACTCGTGGTTTAATCCTATACACCATCTCTATCGAAGATATGATGAAGTCTTCTCCAATTTGCTTGTTGTCAAAGGCTTCGAAAACAAAGTTATGGTTATGGCATTGTCGTCTCAATCACTTGAATTTCGGCACCATAAATGATCTTTCCAGAAAGGACTTAGTAAGAGGATTACCTAGACTAAAGTATGAAAATGATCATCTTTGTTCAGCATGCCAGTTGGGAAAAAGCAAGAAGTATGCCCACAAACCCAAACCTACAAACTCAGTTATGGAAGTTCTTCATACCATTCACATGGATTTATGTGGACCCATGAGAGTGCAGACTATTAATGGAAAGAAATATGTGTTAGTTGTGGGTTGATGATTACTCTCGATTCACTTGGGTTAAGTTCTTGAGGACAAAGGATGAAACTCCAGACGTCATCATTAAACTTATCAAACAGCTGCAGGTTCGACTTAACAAGATTGTAAGAATCATCCGAACAGACAATGGAACAGAGTTTGTCAACAAAGAACTTAATGAGTTTTGTGAAAGTGTTGGAATCAGTCATCAAAGAAGTGTTCCACGAACTCCTCAACAAAATGGTGTAGTTGAAAGACGAAATCAAACTCTTGTGGAAGCCGCAAGAACAATGTTGATTTACTCAAAGGTTCCAACGTTTCTCTGGGCTGAAGCCATTGCTACTGCATGCTACACTCAAAATCGATCTCTAATTCACACAACTCATGGAAAAACTCCATATGAACTTGTCCATAATCGAAAACCTGATCTTTCATTCCTTCGTGTGTTTAGTGCATTGTGTTATCCAACTAATGAGGGTCAAGATTTAGGCAAACTTAAAGCTAAAGCGAAAATTGGAGTATTTGTAGAAAAGGATACCGAATCTACAACAAAAGAACACAAAATATCATGGAAACAATTCATGTTATGTTCGATGAGCTGACCGGTCAAATGGCTCCAGGACAATCCAGTTCTGGACCCGCATCACAACCTTCATCAAGTCGTCCCATCAGTTCTACTCTTGTGCAAAATCCTTCACCAGCAACTCCATATGTACCACCTTCAGAAGATGATTTGAAGAAATTGGTTGATCCAATGTTTGATAAACACTATGAGCCAATTGCTAATGATCTGTCAAATCCATCAACAGAGGCTGCATCTATCCCTGTCAATGTAGATAACCCTTCAGTTTCTATGTCACTGAGTCAAGAAGCGCCTGCTGCTGATCACTCTGTATCATCATCAATTCCTCAATCATCAAATATACATCATGGAATTGTTTCTGGCACCTATGATGGAGATAACCCCTTTGCTACTCCCGAAGATGCTCCCTTTGAGAACATGTTTGCTCCTGAACCATCATGAGAACCATCTTCATCAGGGGAAAATGACTCTGCTACTTTAGTTCCTCAACAACAACCACACGAGCATCTTAGAGAATGGACACATGATCATCCATTGGACAACATCATTGGAAATCCCTCTCATCCAGTATCTACTCATAAACAACTTGCAACTGACGCCTTATGGTGCTTCTTCAACTCCGTACTATCCAAGGTAGAACCAAAAGACGTTAAAACTTCAATGAATGAAGACAGCTGGTTCAATGCCATGCAAGAAGAAATTCATGAGTTTGATCAACTAGATATATGGGAATTAGTACCTGCTCCTGACTGTGCTATGATCATTGCTCTAAAGTGGATCTTCAAAGTAAAACTTGATGAGCATGGTGATGTATTAAAGAACAAGGCTCGATTGGTTGCAAAAGTATACCGTTAAGAGGAGGGTATTGACTTTGAAGAATCATTTGCTCCAGTTGCACGTATCGAGGCAATCAGAATCTTACTGGCGAACGCTGCAAGTAAGAACATGGTAGTCTATCAGATGGATGTAAAGACGGCTTTTCTTAACGGAGATCTTAAAGAAGTCGTATACGTCAGCCAACCTGAAGGTTTTGTGAATCCAGAGCATCCTACTCATGTCTATCGCTTGAAGAAGGCTCTTTACGATTTGAAGCAAGCTCCAAGGGCATGGTATGATACGCTATCAAAGTTTCTTCTATCTACTGGATTCAGCAAAGGAGCAGTTGATCCGAAATTGTTCACCAGAAAGTCAGGCAAACATTTAATTCACGTTCAAATCTATGTTGATGGTATTATTTTTGCCTCGACAGACCCCAATGAATGTGACCATTTTTCTAAGGAGATGGGCTCCAAATTTCAAATGTCAATGATGGGACAAATGTCATTTTTCTTGGGATTACAAATTTAACAAAGTCCCGGAGGCATTTTTATCAATCAGTCTAAATATGCTAATGAAATTTTAAAGAAATTTGGATTTGACACTTGTGACACCGTTGACACTCCCATGGTGGAGCGTACCAAACTGGATGAGGAGCACTCAGGGATCATGGTTGATCAAACAAAATATCGTAGTATGATTGGATCCCTGATGTACCTCACAACCAGTAGACCAGACATCTTGTTCGCTGTATGCATGTGTGCTAGATATCAGGCTAAGCCTACTAAAAAGCACCTTGAAGCGGTTAAACGGGTCTTTCGGTATCTCCAAGGTACCATTAACATGGGACTTTGGTATCCGAAGGACACCAATATGTCACTAACAGCATATGCAGATGTAGATCATGCAGGGTGTTAAGATACACGTCGAAGCACATCAGGTGGTGCACAATTCTTGGGAGAAAAGCTTGTAAGCTGGTCGTCTAAGAAACAAATGTGTAGGTCGATTGATATGTGCAAAAACACATATCATTTCTTTATCAAATATAACCCAAAATAACCAAGAAAGAGCCGTTTATTGCTAATATCTGTTGTTTTCTTGAGTTTGTGCTTGTGCAGGTACGAATATGACAAAACACATAAAAAGAAGCCAAATCAGACGAAAATCCGAGCACGAGAGATTAAGAGAGTTTGAGCTGAGCCGGAAGGTCGAAATTGTGCATTTGTGAAGATTTTATTCTCTGAGGATGATTTTTGAAAGTTATAATCAAGTTTGAAGAATTGTCAAGATCAGTCCCTCATCTTTGAGCTTTTGGCAAGAATGACCCTTCAAGTTTCAGAAATTGCCAAATCAGCCCTTGGATTATTTAAGAATGATAAGATTGGCCTTTGAAAGAGATTTCCAGAATTACAACTTTGGTCCTTGGCAAATCAGAAAATACACTTTTAGTCCCTAGTTGCTAAATGGATATCAAGTCAAGTCCTAAGTCCAAAACATATATCTAGTCCACGGCCCAATCCAAAATGCTACACCCGGTCCATTATCCCATCCCAAACCCGGTTCAATATTACACCCGTATACACATTTGGACCCCGGTCAACCCAATCCATAACCCGGTCAATATACTTGAAATATAATAAACAAACACCCCGCGCCTTTTTTCCCCCAATTCTGCTATTACATAAACCCTAAAACACCTTTTAGTCAATTAGTCAAATCAGTGCAATTGGAGGGCAAAACCGTACTTTCGCCTGACACCTTATGACACACCTGACACATGTGGGGTGCCAGGTAACCAATCCGTGTGATAACATTCCAAACCCTGCTCTCTCATTGGCTGTTGAAACGTGGATGATCTAATCCAAGGGCTTAGATCAAATGGGATGCGTGGAAGAGTGATCAAGGGCTCAGAATAATCTCAAAGAAGCACACATTTGGGATTTCTAGATGCTTCCAAGGCCTCAAGCTCGTATATAAATACCTCTTCATTTTCATTGTAATATCATCTAGTTTTCAGTAGCTTGTAGTAGTTTTTAATTTACTTATCAAATGTTTTTAGTATTTTTCTATTAATTTCAATTGTACTCTTTAGTTGTAATCAAATTTTCAAATCAATGAAATTTTACTTTTAAGCTCAATTCTCTTATCATCTCATTACTGTTTTTAATAGCTTATTAGTATTGTCATATTCATTTTAGCTTATTACAAACTTACTTCATCTTATTTCTTCATTAACTCAAAAATAAAAAAAAAATCAGAAATAAATAATTGAAAAATAAAAAAAATACTCTCAAGCTTCTCAAAAGCTTATCAAAAGCTTAAGCTACTGTTTAAATAGGCTCATTTAAGCTTCTAATTGCTTATAGTGAGTTTATTTCTGTTCAATATCAATTCACTCTCAAAATAAATCTGGTCAACAAAAGTCAATATTGTAGTTTCATTGGTTACATGGTTCTGGATTGCTGGTTTAGCTTGGATTGGGTTGAAGTTAGTTGATATTGGGTTTAGGTTACTGTTCCATTAATCTCATGAGCAAGCCATAGTGGCTGGACATCTTGTAAGTTTAAACTTAATCTCATTAATTGGCTTAATAGAGTAGAATTAATTGCTTTAATTAGATCTGTTAGAATTATTGATCATTGTTGTCATTTAGGTGTGTTTAAGTATATTGAATCTGTTTTGAAGTTAGAGTAAGCTTGTCATTGTGATTTGGTTGGAATACTTGCATATCAATAGTGAAAGAGTGTTTGGATCAGATCATTGCTTGGAGCTTGATTAGTTCAGTTGTTAGTTATTGTTGCTAGAGTAATATTTAGGTATAATATAATCTATTAGTTCAGTAATTTGTGCTCTAGAATTCAGAAAGTCAAAATCACCTTAAATCAGTTCTAATTTCAATATCTGTTGGAATTTTGAAAAATCAAAAAGCTTGATTTAGGTTCAGATATCATTAGAGTTGCTTAATATAACTTTGTTTTAGCTAATAACATCAAAATCAGTTCATCACTTTGAATCAAATCTCACAGAAGTCAAACTTTCAAACTGTTTTCAAAAGTCAAATAGTGTCAAAACCAGTTTTCATCAAACTTTGTAGGCTTTGCACAAGCTTCATTTAAGCTTTATTTTGTCTGAAATTTGGTACAGGTGATCTTTGGTTGGTTGACTAGAGAGTCCTACTTTTTTTTTTCACTTTAGCTTATTATATAAGCTTGTGCTTTAGCTCAAACATAGGGGTTAAGACCTGTTTTAGTTAGAAAACAGTTAACATAAAAACTTGGTAGATTGCTAATTAGAGGTTAGGAGTAGCAGTAATTAGTCGCTTGTAGGTACTTTCAGTATAAATTAGCTTCTGAAACAGTTTGGTAGCTTATTGTGCTTATTAGCTTATTTTTAGTAGCTTATTTATAATCAGATTACACTACAGCTTGTTAGTCTTACACATAAGCCATAGTTTTTATAATTTTCCTAAATTTAGAATAATATTTTAAATTTTTACTGAATTTTTCATTATTTTCCATCACTGTTTAGTATTTTTCACAATTTAAAACACATTTTAGGTATTTTTAAATAGCTTTTATTGCAATATAATCAGAAAAAGTTCCAAAAAATAAATTTTCATAGAGTAAGATAAATACAAAAAGCAAAAAAATAATTTTTCTAGATTTTTCCTAGCTTATTTTGTAATTTTTAGCCAATTAATTAGATTTAAATAGTTTTAAATTCGTAGAAAATAGAAAAATAATCAGAAAAATACAAAATTAGTTTTGAAAATTCTCTTTAGTTAATTGATTTTATAAAAATAGTTTCATAATTTTCTCTTTAATTTTCATAAATTTTAGAATTTTAAATTAGTTTTAAAAGTTAAAAATTAGTTTTTAATTTGAATAAATTCCAGAAAAATCCTAAAAATTAGTTTTAATTCATAAATAATTTTCAAATTGTATTTTTAGTTTGAAAATAATTTTAGATCATATTTAGGATTTAGATTAGACGTAGTTGCATTTTATTTTCGTTTCATTTATTACATTTTAGTTTTATTCGCGTATTTAGGATTCCCCGTAGTGTAATTTCCTTTTATATGCTTCCCTTAATTTCCCATTGCCCCGTAGTTTAGAATTAATCATATTATCCCCTTATCTTATTCAAATCCCGATAATCGCGACGTGAGTTGAAAATTCCATTCAACCCTCGTTCGGAACGATCTCGGTGCTCAAACCTAACATGTTTGAGTTACCCAAATACTACAAACTTCTATTATTGATTTTTAACGAATCAATTTTTGGCGCCGCTGCCGGGGAGGGCTTGTAGCGAGTTTTCGTATTCCGTCTCGAATCGCGTGCATTTGAAGATTCTTCCCCGAGTGAAGTTACCGTCGTTTTTGTATATATATATTTTTCAAAAACCCAAAAAAAAAAAAAAAAAAAAAAAAAAAAAAACATCTAAAAACACCAAAACATTTTTCCTAGAGTGTTTACAAAACCATAAAAATTAAAAAGCCAACAAAACAAACCCGAACGTTAATTGTTACGTCGGCTCACCTCAGAAGTACAACCTATACACGGGGTATAAGGAAAGTCTTGACATTAAATTGCAGACTGAAGAACGATCCACTCTTCGTTCCCGCTCCGCTGCGCGTACTTTTGAGAGCTACCGAGCACCGGTTGACGTGAAGGTTACAAAAAAGATTGTGTTTTCTTAAATATAAAAACCTAAAAAGATTTTCCTTTTCAAAATTTGTTTTAAAAACCCAAAAATATTCTTCTTTTATCCTCTTAACCCGATAATTCTTTCTTCTTAACCCTCTATATGTTTAATTCTCATGGAAACAATCAAGTATCGTCATTGTTTTCATTGCAAAGGACGTATGGAAGAAGATCAGTATTGTTGTCTTAATCCAGAATGTGTACGTGATCGATGTGGACAACCTGGTTCTAAAAAATATTGCTATTGGTGCGACTTAGCCGACAAACAATCTCTCGATGACTCTAAAAGTTTTTCTGACCATCCGCCACAACCCGAGATATGTTCTTATCGTCGTTGCCTTCATTGCCAAAGCCATATGGAAGAGAAACAATTTCGGTGTTTGAAATGTATATGTGATTGGTGCGGAAATAATTGTCGGAATGGATTTTGTGATGTATGCAATAATTTTATTAATCCAAATCCAGATCTCTCTCGTCTTTATTCACGGCAAGAACAAAAGAGTGCTCTTTATAATGACATAATTGGAGAACCCTCGATTCCTACTCCTTCTCAGGTGAGGGAAATGGAATATGTTTCTGAGCCCGAAGTGACTCCCGAGCCTATCACGGAAATGGTGGAAATCGCTAACTCTTATCCTGATAATTCTTCGATTTATCAGCTCTTGTGTATATGGTGCAGAGGACCCGAATATGGTGGGAATTGTCCCGGTTGTAGCAATGGAAAATCAGGAACCGAGTTTCCCACAATCCTTACAACGAAACAACCGATTTCCCTAACCAACCTCTGTACCATGAGCCGGAATCATACTCTTGTGAGTATTGTAGTGGTCCTCACTAAGGTTTTCAATGTCAAGTTCAATTTAACAACTCAACCTTTGGTTATGAACTTTACCCGTATTCGTCACAACAATCGTACTGTTGTGAGTATTGTGGAGGTCCGCACGTTAATTCCGATTGTCAGATGCAAAATCCGATTGTTTACGAGCAAGTACCTTGTTACAATTACGATTATTCTTATAACCCACGTGCACAATACCAAGAAATTCAACCAAAAACTCCGTCAGATGATCAAGAATTTCACCAAAGTTGTCTCGATATATTACAAAAGTTAAAGGAAATAAAAGAATTGCTTCATGAACCTGCTCAAGAAAAAGATCCTAATCAGAAAACCTATCGTGAATTATTAGCTGAAGAGGCCGCGAAAGTGATCCAATATCGTCCAACTTCCAATTATTGTTACGATTCGGATTCTGATGACGAATATACGCCTCCGAGTGGCAATCCCACTCCCATTTCTCAGCCTTTCATTACCGACCCTTCCCCTTTACTCACGCCGGTTGAGAGAAGTGACGTCATTTTGGAAGAGGTCGATGATCATATTTCTTCAAAAATTGTTGAACCCGTTGACTGTCTCATAATGGGGGATGAGCATCTTAGTACCATTCCGGAAATGGAATCGTCTAATGTTGAGATCCTTATTCCAATCCCAAGAGAATCCGAGGTTGTTAATGATATTTGTGATGAGCCTTCTCTTGATATTTCAAACGATCATGATGAGATGTTCTCCGATTCCGATAATGATTCTTATGGAGACATCGATTTTGTCGACGATTTACCTTCTGAGCCCATCAATATAGAAGAAGAAAACGATTTTGAGCCAGAAGAAGAAGAGATTGAGCCCGATGATATTCAGATCGAGGATGAAGCATTGCATGAAACATTGTCGAATGTTTATCTTCTCATTTCTAAGATTGAAGCCTTGAACGATAATTCAAGTTCGCATCCTATCTCCGTTAAAGATAGTGATTTCTCTCCCGAGCTTGAGACTTTCCGATTTGATGAAGAGATTAGTGGCAATCCCACTATTGATGATGTTTATCCTCCGATTCTTGAGCGATTCTACTTCGATGTTGATATGAGCAAAGTTTTGAACGAAATTTCCGATACTCCGGTGAATGACCCGATTATTGAAAATGCTTTTGATGACCCATTACCACCGGGTATTGAGGATGTTGTGAATGACCCCGAGGAGGATATGGTTGTTCTTGATAGTTTTCTTGACTCTCCCATCTCTGATGAGTCAACCATCACTTATCTCGATGAGCCCTCATGTGAAGACAAAATCTTTAAACCCGGGATATGCATTGATGAGTTTTATGTTAAAAACGTTTTTCGAGAAAAGGATCCTCCGATGGATGCCTTCAAGTTTGAGCCTACACACTTAAACCCTTACCATGAGCTCCCATCTTCTTTGGAGTTTTCTCTTATCGATCCGTCATTCCTTCGTCCACCCGCTAAACCACCGGACGATGGATCATCCTTTCATATGCCTTTTGTGAGTTTGGGAGGAGTTATCCTTTATGTGCTTGAGCCCGAAATTTTCTTCCCCTCCCAACCCACCCATTCTCTTTCCCTCCGGAGTGAGGATACCATCTTTGATCCGGGTATCTTTCCCGCTTGTTTCCCTAAGGACAAATGAATTCGGGGACGAGTCAAGATAGCGACTCGGTGAAGAAAAACAGTAGCGCTTCGTGGGAGGCACCTCATGCTTATCTCTATCTTCTTTCTATTTTTTCTAATAAGTGACGTGAAGGGGTTAGCCTCTTCGATTTCTCGTGTTTGGTTGTTTGTGTTGTTTTGTCTAGGATGTTCCTGATATGAAGACTCTCGTGCTCGAAGTTTGTCTTGTCTCCACTCGAGTTTCATGATCGATGCTTATGGAAATCCGATATCCGAAATCTTATCGACTAACGTTTATCTTCTAGCATACTTAATAAACGGCTTTTAGATTTTCGTTATTACCCTTGCCTTTTAACATTGAGGACAATGTTTCGTTTTAGTCTGGGGTGGGTAATCTTCGATTTGATTTGACCGCACTTGCATATTTTTGTCGTGTTACTCTCGCAACCCCGTTTTTCCTTGAAAAAAAAATTTGTGCAAAAATAGAGAAAATTTAAAAATTTTGTAAGCTTTTGTTAGTTTTATCATCGAAAAGTTTTCGCTAGTTTCTTAGAAGTTTCTTTAAATATGCGTTTTTCTTGGAATAGTCTTTGCTAATTGCTTAGACAAGAGGCTATAAAATGCGATTCTAGCTCACAAGGCCAAGAACTTGCAAGCTTCCCTAAGTGATTTTAAATATGCGAAGCTTAAACAAGAATTTGCTAGTTTCTAATAAGTGACTTTAAAAATGCGAGACTTGAGATTATTTGACGAAGCATTTGCTAAGTTAATATATGTTTTGACACCTTGTTGACTTTCCGCTGGTGAGAGTAGGAATAGAATTCTGACTTGACCGGGCGTGTTGAGCCCTAGCTTGTTCCCTTAACCATAAGATAATTTAATTGTCGGATAAGCATCCGCGGATCTCATTATTTGGAATTTTAAATTTGCGGAGATCGAGAAATGATGGAGTTACTTATGAGTTTAGATGCTAAGCGTGGAGTAGTTGGTTCTCTTTAGAGCTCATCGAAGGTACTTATGGCTTTTTGTTCCCACAAAATTGTTTCACCCCATATCTGTCTAATAAATAATTAGAGATGTTGAGTTTTTGGCGATAGTTAGTTCTTTATCTTCTTAAAAGAATCTTTGTTTTAAAAATTGGGTACACATCAAGGATCTGTAATAAATAAGTAATAAGTAATAAATAAAGTTATGAGCTGCGGTGTCGAGATCGGACCCTTGGATCTTTAGCCAGGATTGGGTGAAGTTCTTAGTCTAGCCAACCGGGATCCTCATTTCATGAAGCCTTTAGTCTTGGAATTACCCCGTGAAGCTCCGTAGTTCATAGCTCATATAAGTAAAAAGCATAAGTAAAAAAAAAAAAAAAAAAAAAAAAAAAAAATGATGTTGAAATAAAAAAAATAAAATAAGAAAAATAAATAATAAAAGTGAATAAAAATTCCTTGATGTGGACCTCATTTTTGGGACAATGTTTCTTGAGGGAAGATGGATAACTAATTATCGATTTAGCTTTGTATCTTTATCGGATTAATTCTTATCGAAACGAGAAATTT
Source organism: Chrysanthemum seticuspe (assembly GCA_019973895.1). NCBI lineage: Eukaryota > Viridiplantae > Streptophyta > Magnoliopsida > Asterales > Asteraceae > Chrysanthemum > Chrysanthemum seticuspe. Next base: position 120,694,501 of record BPTQ01000001.1, on the reverse strand, counting down.
GAAGAAATTCATTTCTCAAAAAAATAAAATATCTAGAGGTAAATAGGAAAATGGGAGCAAAAGGAAATTACACAAGTAACTTCCATGGGTAGTGTTAGCATCTAGAATCATACTTAACAGTGATTTCGATTTTACGCTTAGTTTGGGACTTGTGAAAAATCAGGGACGATGTATTTTATCCGTATGGTCACTTCACGCTGTGTTGTGTTTCCTACTCCGTGATCCTAACGTGTCATTTGAAAAATGTTGGAGTTATTAAACGACATGAAAGTTCAACAAACCATCACTCATAATCAGAATGTGCTTAATCGTAATATCTATATGTGAAATTTAAAAGGTAAACGGGGCGTTTTTAGAATTAAGGGTTCTTAATCTCTTTTGAGGAATCTTTGCTACTTCTTCATAGGTTTAGTAGAAAGAGATTGAAATCCTTGGTATTAGAAGTGTGAGATGATTGCATTGCGTGAGGACACGACAATGGTCTCGTTTGGGGTATTTTGATATGTGCAAAAACACATATTGTAACCACCGGTAAAAATCCATCTTTATACTAATAGTAATTCATTTTCTACATACAATTTTTTTCTATTGATTACTACAAATAGATAGTATGCCGAACTTAAAAACTGCTCAGTCTCATATCTAATACCTTTGATATACACACTTTTAAGTGACAATGAAAGTCTCACAATAATGTCATGCTTGAAACTTCTTGGTATGGTCACCCATGCAAGTTGTGTCCTCACATAGCATACGGGATGTCCGATATAAAGTATCCTTATAACAGTAACGTCATTTTCCAATAAAATGTCACTAAGTAAATTAGGGTTTTCTTACAGTATTGATTTATAACAACTTTGATACTACGTCATAAACCCTAATGTACATGTACAAGTTTAAGGCATAAAACCCTAACTCTAGGGCATTTTCTGGTTAAAAACCCTAATTTGCAAATCATATGATTTTATGTAAATAAAAATCATAAACTAAAATTTAAGATATATATGAGACATTTACCAATTTCCAAGGTACAAGTTTATTAAACCAATGTACAAGTCATTGATGCATAAAAGTATTCATTTAATATAAGATTCATTATAAACCTTAGTGTACTTAATTTTAAGCACATTGTACAAACTTTTCAAGCACAAGACTTAAAAATATATTTTATTTTTAATAAGTACAACAAAACAATGCTAATGTACAAACAACAATGCACCTTTTGCTTTTATTATTTACATGTAAATTAACCTAATTATATTTTACCTAAAATAAATTACCAACCTAACTAAGTACTTACATTACTACACAATAGGTACAACAATAAAAGCCCTAAGTGCTACCCTTCAATGCCTAACGCCCCCTTAATTACCATGGTTAGAAATGAACTAGCAAGTTACTACTAAGTTACCTAAGTACTACATGTAAATGTCCCAACCACAAACTAATTACTTGTACATGAAAGTTACACATCACTCTTCTTCTTTAAACCTAGGTCAAAAACTTGACACATAGTATTGTTGGAAACAATTAAGACCAAGCTACTTAGCTACAACAATTACCACACAAGACCAAATGGTCCATAATTTCACACCTCACCTTGTTCCCTATCTTACACCTTCTTATGGTTATAAACCAATACAAGTAGCCAAATTATCTTCCATAAACCCAAATCCCTCTTGCCTATATATATACGACCATGCATACACACATCTTCATCATTCCATACAATCTATCTCACCACACACTAATACACTCTCACTCACTGAAATTACAACCTAAGAGAAGTAGAAAGGAAGTAGGAACAAGTGCATGAAGCTTTGGTTAGTCAAATTCCAAGTTTGTAAGTCTTTTAAACTCAATTCCATTTCGTTTTAACTTTTAATATCAATTGCATACTGTTATAAAGGATTTTATAAGGAAAACGTAGCAATTTGAATCACTTAAAACGAGTACACGAATCAAAAGTTATGACCAAAAGAAGTTGCTGAAAATCTGTCGAAAACTTTCTGTGACAGAAAGTTAGGACACGCAAAACGAGGCACTTCTGGTCCGTTTCATGAAAAAGTTAAAGCACGAAAGTTGTCCGGAACGACGTTTTCTTCAAAAACTCAGGAGCACGGGTCTAGAAAACGCATAACAAAGCCAGAATTTAATAAAAATCCCAACAGCTGTTATATATATGTTACAAAAATAGTTCCAGCCCCCTTCTTGCGCCGCATTTATTTGCATCATGCTAAAGGTATTAGGATCAACCAAAGTACCGTTGTAAACACCACCTAGGATACAACAAAACGCCCCCATAACCCGGTTAAAAAGCCTAGTCGTTATCTTTAAAAACAGCCATCATTTTGGTCAAAAGTCATAAATGCTAAAAAGCTTTTTACAACAAATATATGGGAAAACATGGGATTTTTGATAAATTTGATTAGGAACTGTATTGGAAACATTAGAAATGGGTAAAATAACATTTCACAAGGTCGCATGCAAAAGATATTATGGTTTAAAAACGGAAATTGTCATTTGGCAAAAATAGCCTAAGTATCCCTTTTCCATAATTAATATTTTGCAAGTTAAAAGGTTTCAAGGTACGAGGTTTACACCGTCTTAAAGGGTTTGCTGCAAAGTTGTTAATGCCCCAATAACGTCTTTAAAAACACTTATAGTCTATTTTGTAATTAACCACAAAGAGGGTGACTCGCGGGAATTTTCATAAATAAGCCTTGTGTACATTTTTCAAAAATTGAGTCGTGGGAGTTATAGGATGATGGGAAATAACTTAAAAAGAGTTAATAAACATATTACAACATCTCTAGGTGACCCCGTAAAAGTTACTGGGTTAAAACTGAAATTTTCATAAAACGCGTCGTGGCCAAGTGGCCATGTTCGTGGACTTGTATCTTTCTAATCAAAGAGAACTAGGACATGAGACCTATACCATTTAGAAGGGCTTACAGCCTAGTGTTTGAAGAGTCAAATGCGTTGTAGAAACCCTAGCTGGTCTTGTGTAAAATTTGCTCTCTTTTAGCCCTGTTATTGCCCAAAAACAACAAAAAGCACATAACCCCCCCTTACTTTGGAAAATCATTGCGACCAAACCGTAAGAGATTAAGACCTCTAGTTTGAGCCATTAGAAAGACCACCAGAAAAATTCTTGAAAGGATCAAGAACGTAGTAAAAACCTATTAAGGCCTCGCCTTTATCCACCCGTATTTTTAGGCCAAAAACTAGTAAATTTCTCTTATAAAATTTTAAGCATGAAAATTGTAATTTTTGTAAAATAAAGTTCCTTTGGACTAATAATGTAATTTTTGTGAAGTTAGTCATATAAGGGCTGATTTTGTCAATAACCCATAGTTGAGGGTATAAAGTGTCATTTTTGAAAGTACAAGGGTAAAAACTGTAAATACTTAAAATTATAAATTATAACATTTTGGAAACATAAAATATTTAACAACTTTGCTTTTGATAAAAACTTATTATTAATCATTTAAGTCATAATAATAAGTATGATAAGTATATTTAACTTTTGTAGAGACCTCATGTTATAAAGAACATTATCGTCGCATAAACTTGAACACGAATACTAAATACATGATATACCAACTCAGGTCGAGGGTCGGAGCAGTTTGTTCATATTATCTAATTTGTTTTCCATCCAGACTACGATAACACCGAGGTGAGTTCATAGTCCCACTTTTACATATTTGTTTTCAAAACTTGTGGGGAGATACATGCTACAAAAACCGAACACAAGTATTTTTCTGTATGCTATCCTGATTGATATTGCCTAAGTACCTACTGTTGCCACTAAAAGCCCCTCATATCATGAACCATTAATCACTTGTGAGTGAACGCGAATATCGTGAATAGATCTATTGGCAGTTGACGCCCCATTTGTGTTAGCCGGATAGGTAACCAAATGCACGTTATTTGAGAATACTAGGAGAATGGCAAACTCCTACCGGAGGGCATTGTTGCTCACATCATCACTATGATGTTTGTAACTTACGTCATTATTATGACGCCGTACTGTTAAGGTTTGCGTGTCATGAGACTTAGGGCAATATACTGTAGTGCAATATTACTGATTTTACTAATGCTTATCTTGTGTTCAAATGATTATTATTTAAACACTATGGATTCACTCAACCTTTGTGTTGACTTTTTTAGCATGTTTTATCTCAGGAAACTAGAGCACGAACTGGCACGGAGTGGTAATGGACTTTCTTTTAAAAAGGGCGTCCATTTTTGTTATCATTCACAAGAATAAAACTATGTATTTCCGTATTTCCTTTGGGACCTCTGTTTGTAAAAATCTGATTTAAATAAATGAATGATAACTATTTTATCTAAAACGTCTCTTTTGAGCCGTTTATCTATTATTATGACTGTGTTCCATGAAGTAATACCCCAATCCTTAATTCCGCTGCGTATATCGAATTTGGGGGTGTTACAGATTGGTATCAGAGCCATAGTTATAGAGAACGAAATACAAAACCGAAACTATAACTCTTTTTCACACTTAAATAATGTCCTCCGTGCCACTACACTGTTCAGAAACTGTTTATGCATGTTTATACTGATTATTTATATATATAATGAGGTATTTATAATTATCGGGCGGTTACAGAGTTATGTCTTCTCCTATCCCTTTTATTATTATCTTATCGGATACTGAGTCCGAAGACACCATTCCTTCCACGGATACGTTATTTCATTCTCCAGCACCCAACCGCGCTATGGAAGATATGGAGTCAGATCCTTTCGAAGAGCCATCTAAGACAGCACTTCCCGTACACTCACCGCCACCTCCACATCCATACATGTTACCCACGTATGTACCGCCGTCAACTACACCACCCCCACCTTTAGCTACAGACTTTACTCCCCCGTTTCAGCCATATGAACTCGGAGAAGAAACTAGAACCATCATTGCTAGGTACAATGCCTTACGATCACCTGCTCCAGATATCCCTACGCCACCACGGATATTCGAGATTGGAGAAGGTTCGCAAGCAGCAATGGACCGACCACCCACCATTCCCACACTATTGGCACGCTTGGAAAGACATGAGGAGCAGATTAATACTGCCTTAGGCCATTTAGATAAGTTACCTCTGGAACGCATCAAGTCACTTGAGGATTCAGTGGAGGAGTTAGTTTCTAAGAAAGCAATTATGCAGCAGGAGATAGATATTTTGAGCACCGGAATGCAGGAGACTCGTGAGAGGGCAGACTTCAAGAAGATGATGCTAAAGAAGTATTGTTCCCGCACCGAGATTAAGAAGTTGGAAGATGAGTTTCACCAGCTGGTGGTGAAAGGAACTGATCTCAAGACCTACAACCGGAGGTTTCAGGAACTGGCGATGCTATGCCCAAGTGTAGTGCCTGATCTCGAGAAGACATTAGAGAAGTACACTGAAGGCTTACCCCGCAGTATCGAGGGTAATGTCACCTTATCAAAACCACAGTCACTAGAGGAAGCAATTTCTATTGCTCAGACATTAATGGATAGGGAAGTCAAGCATGGTTTCACCCAAGGAGGTAATGATCACAAAAGGAACCTTGATGACAAAAGGACCACCCACCATCACAACAATAACACCTACTACAACAACAACCGAAACAACAACCATCATCACCAACAGAACCGAGGGCAGGAAACTGCCAAAGGTTATGTAGCCGCACCTGCTGGAGGCAGTGGATATGCTGGAAATCTGCCCTTATGCAACCGATGCAAGATGCACCACAATGGGCCATGCTTTGTTAAGTGCGGAAAGTGCCACAAAACCGGCCACAAAACCCAAGACTGTAGGGCCTCAGGTGCTAATTTGCAACCTGTAGAAGTGATGTGCCACGGATGTGGTGAGAAAGGACATTACAAGAATCGGTGTCCCAAACAGAATGGCAACCAGAACAACACGACCCGTGCAAGAGCTTACGTGCTAGGAAGTGCAAACACTCAGCACAAACTGTATGTGGTCACGGGTACGTTCACTCTCAATCGACATTTAGCTAAAGTATTGTTTGATACTGTAGCCGATAAAAGCTTTATATTACTTTCGTTTCCTTACTTAAACTCACCCGACTGCCCTAGACTATTACCATACCCTAATTTTCTTCCACGTATCCTATAATCTAATCTACAACCTTTATTCCGAGCTATTCCGTTATCACCCCATAAATTGATAATATGTCACTCTACTAACTATTTACTACCGCTAGGCGAACCAATTTTTCTTGCTACCTTGAAAAGCTGTTTAGGAAGCTATTTTAGAAAAACAAAACGTTGAACACCATCTAAAACTTTTGAGAAATATGATACTACTTTGAATGAATTAAGCGTCACATCATTTTTCCTCAATTATACATAGCCTGATCACCTATGTCTAATTTAGGAAGAATCATGTCATGAAGAAAACAGTCATCTTCACAGATTTCCTAATAACAATCTTTCAAAAGTAAAAACTTTGTAACTAGAAAACTATTCAAACACATCCTTCTAATCAACGCTCCATGGATATCCACACTTTTTCAACACCATAACCAACAACAGAGTGAATCTCGAGGACGAGATTCCATTTAAGGAGGGGAGACTGTAACCACCGGTAAAAATCCATCTTTATACTAATAGTAATTCATTTTCTACATACAATTTTTTTCTATTGATTACTACAAATAGATAGTATGCCGAACTTAAAAACTGCTCACTCTCATATCTAATACCTTTGATATACACACTTTTAAGTGACAATGAAAGTCTCACAATAATGTCATGCTTGAAACTTCTTGGTATGGTCACCCATGCAAGTTGTGTCCTCACATAGCATACGGGATGTCCGATATAAAGTATCCTTATAACAGTAACGTCATTTTCCAATAAAATGTCACTAAGTAAATTAGGGTTTTCTTACAGTATTGATTTATAACAACTTTGATACTACGTCATAAACCCTAATGTACATGTACAAGTTTAAGGCATAAAACCCTAACTCTAGGGCATTTTCTGGTTAAAAAACCCTAATTTGCAAATCATATGATTTTATGTAAATAAAAATCATAAACTAAAATTTAAGATATATATGAGACATTTACCAATTTCCAAGGTACAAGTTTATTAAACCAATGTACAAGTCATTGATGCATAAAAGTATTCATTTAATATAAGATTCATTATAAACCTTAGTGTACTTAATTTTAAGCACATTGTACAAACTTTTCAAGCACAAGACTTAAAAATATATTTTATTTTTAATAAGTACAACAAAACAATGCTAATGTACAAACAACAATGCACCTTTTGCTTTTATTATTTACATGTAAATTAACCTAATTATATTTTACCTAAAATAAATTACCAACCTAACTAAGTACTTACATTACTACACAATAGGTACAACAATAAAAGCCCTAAGTGCTACCCTTCAATGCCTAACGCCCCCTTAATTACCATGGTTAGAAATGAACTAGCAAGTTACTACTAAGTTACCTAAGTACTACATGTAAATGTCCCAACCACAAACTAATTACTTGTACATGAAAGTTACACATCACTCTTCTTCTTTAAACCTAGGTCAAAAACTTGACACATAGTCTTGTTGGAAACAATTAAGACCAAGCTACTTAGCTACAACAATTACCACACAAGACCAAATGGTCCATAATTTCACACCTCACCTTGTTCCCTATCTTACACCTTCTTATGGTTATAAACCAATACAAGTAGCCAAATTATCTTCCATAAACCCAAATCCCTCTTGCCTATATATATACGACCATGCATACACACATCTTCATCATTCCATACAATCTATCTCACCACACACTAATACACTCTCACTCACTGAAATTACAACCTAAGAGAAGTAGAAAGGAAGTAGGAACAAGTGCATGAAGCTTTGGTTAGTCAAATTCCAAGTTTGTAAGTCTTTTAAACTCAATTCCATTTCGTTTTAACTTTTAATATCAATTGCATACTGTTATAAAGGATTTATAAGGAAAACGTAGCAATTTGAATCACTTAAAACGAGTACACGAATCAAAAGTTATGACCAAAAGAAGTTGCTGAAAATCTGTCGAAAACTTTCTGTGACAGAAAGTTAGGACACGCAAAACGAGGCACTTCTGGTCCGTTTCATGAAAAAGTTAAAGCACGAAAGTTGTCCGGAACGACGTTTTCTTCAAAAACTCAGGAGCACGGGTCTAGAAAACGCATAACAAAGCCAGAATTTAATAAAAATCCCAACAGCTGTTATATATATGTTACAAAAATAGTTCCAGCCCCCTTCTTGCGCCGCATTTATTTGCATCATGCTAACGGTATTAGGATCAACCAAAGTACCGTTGTAAACACCACCTAGGATACAACAAAACGCCCCCATAACTCGGTTAAAAAGCCTAGTCGTTATCTTTAAAAACAGCCATCATTTTGGTCAAAAGTCATAAATGCTAAAAAGCTTTTTACAACAAATATATGGGAAAACATGGGATTTTTGATAAATTTGATTAGGAACTGTATTGGAAACATTAGAAATGGGTAAAATAACATTTCACAAGGTCGCATGCAAAAGATATAAAGCTTTATGGTTTAAAAACGGAAATTGTCATTTGGCAAAAATAGCCTAAGTATCCCTTTTCCATAATTAATATTTTGCAAGTTAAAAGGTTTCAAGGTACGAGGTTTACACCGTCTTAAAGGGTTTGCTGCAAAGTTGTTAATGCCCCAATAACGTCTTTAAAAACACTTATAGTCTATTTTGTAATTAACCACAAAGAGGGTGACTCGCGGGAATTTTCATAAATAAGCCTTGTGTACATTTTTCAAAAATTGAGTCGTGGGAGTTATAGGATGATGGGAAATAACTTAAAAAGAGTTAATAAACATATTACAACATCTCTAGGTGACCCCGTAAAAGTTACTGGGTTAAAACTGAAATTTTCATAAAACGCGTCGTGGCCAAGTGGCCATGTTCGTGGACTTGTATCTTTCTAATCAAAGAGAACTAGGACATGAGACCTATACCATTTAGAAGGGCTTACAGCCTAGTGTTTGAAGAGTCAAATGCGTTGTAGAAACCCTAGCTGGTCTTGTGTAAAATTTGCTCTCTTTTAGCCCCGTTATTGCCCAAAAACAACAAAAAGCACATAACCCCCCCTTACTTTGGAAAATCATTGCGACCAAACCGTAAGAGCTTAAGACCTCTAGTTTGAGCCATTAGAAAGACCACCAGAAAAATTCTTGAAAGGATCAAGAACGTAGTAAAAACCTATTAAGGCCTCGCCTTTATCCACCCGTATTTTTAGGCCAAAAACTAGTAAATTTCTCTTATAAAATTTTAAGCATGAAAATTGTAATTTTTGTAAAATAAAGTTCCTTTGGACTAATAATGTAATTTTTGTGAAGTTAGTCATATAAGGGCTGATTTTGTCAATAACCCATAGTTGAGGGTATAAAGTGTCATTTTTGAAAGTACAAGGGTAAAAACTGTAAATACTTAAAATTATAAATTATAACATTTTGGAAACATAAAATATTTAACAACTTTGCTTTTGATAAAAACTTATTATTAATCATTTAAGTCATAATAATAAGTATGATAAGTATATTTAACTTTTGTAGAGACCTCATGTTATAAAGAACATTATCGTCGCATAAACTTGAACACGAATACTAAATACATGATATACCAACTCAGGTCGAGGGTCGGAGCAGTTTGTTCATATTATCTAATTTGTTTTCCATCCAAACTACGATAACACCGAGGTGAGTTCATAGTCCCACTTTTACATATTTGTTTTCAAAACTTGTGGGGAGATACATGCTACAAAAACCGAACACAAGTATTTTTCTGTATGCTATCCTGATTGATATTGCCTAAGTACCTACTGTTGCCACTAAAAGCCCCTCATATCATGAACCATTAATCACTTGTGAGTGAACGCGAATATCGTGAATAGATCTATTGGCAGTTGACGCCCCATTTGTGTTAGCCGGATAGGTAACCAAATGCACGTTATTTGAGAATACTAGGAGAATGGCAAACTCCTACTGGAGGGCATTGTTGCTCACATCATCACTATGATGTTTGTAACTTACGTCATTATTATGACGCCGTACTGTTAAGGTTTGCGTGTCATGAGACTTAGGGCAATATACTGTAGTGCAATATTACTGATTTTACTAATGCTTATCTTGTGTTCAAATGATTATTATTTAAACACTATGGATTCACTCAACCTTTGTGTTAACTTTTTTAGCATGTTTTATCTCAGGAAACTAGAGCACGAACTGGCACGGAGTGGTAATGGACTTTCTTTTAAAAAGGGCGTCCATTTTTGTTATCATTCACAAGAATAAAACTATGTATTTCCGTCTTTCCTTTGGGACCTCTGTTTGTAAAACTCTGATTTAAATAAATGAATGATAACTATTTTATCTAAAACGTCTCTTTTGAGCCGTTTATCTATTATTATGACTGTGTTCCATGAAGTAATACCCCAATCCTTAATTCCGCTGCGTATATCGAATTTGGGGGTGTTACACATATCATTTCTTTATCAAATATAACCCAAAATAACCAAGAAAGAGCCGTTTATTGCTAATATCTGTTGTTTTCTTGAGTTTGTGCTTGTGCAGGTACGGATATGACAAAACACACAAAAAGAAGCCGAATCAGACGAAAATCCGAGCACGAGAGATTAAGAGAGTTTGAGCTGAGCCGGAAGGTCGAAATTGTGCATTTGTGAAGATTTTATTCTCTGAGGATGATTTTTGAAAGTTATAATCAAGTTTGAAGAATTGTCAAGATCAGTCCCTCATCTTTGAGCTTTTGGCAAGAATGACCCTTCAAGTTTCAGAAATTGCAAAATCAGCCCTTGGATTATTTAAGAATGATAAGATTGGCCCTTGAAAGAGATTTCCAGAATTACAACTTTGGTCCTTGGCAAATCAGAAAATACACTTTTAGTCCCTAGTTTCTAAATGGATATCAAGTCAAGTCCTAAGTCCAAAACATATATCTAGTCCACGGCCCAATCCAAAATGCTACACCCGGTCCATTATCCCATCCCAAACCCGGTTCAATATTACACCCGTATACTCATTTGGACCCCGGTCAATATACTTGAAATATAATAAACAAACACCCCGCGCCTTTTTTCCCCCAATTCTGCTATTACATAAACCCTAAAACACCCTTTAGTCAATTAGTCAAATCAGTGCAATTGGAGGGCAAAACCGTACTTTTTCCTGACACCTTATGACACACCTGACACATGTGGGGTGCCAGGTAACCAATCCGTGTGATAACATTCCAAACCCTGCTCTCTCATTGGCTGTTGAAACGTGGATGATCTAATCCAAGGGCTTAGATCAAATGGGATGCGTGGAAGAGTGATCAAGGGCTTAGAATACTCTCAAAGAAGCACACATTTGGGATTTCTAGATGCTTCCAAGGCCTCATGCTCGTATATAAATACCTCTTCATTTTCATTGTAATATCATCTAGTTTTCAGTAGCTTGTAGTAGTTTTTAATTTACTTATCAAATGTTTTTAGTATTTTTCTATTAATTTCAATTGTACTCTTTAGTTGTAATCAAATTTTCAAATCAATGAAATTTTACTTTTAAGCTCAATTCTCTTATCATCTCATTACTGTTTTTAATAGCTTATTAGTATTGTCATACTCATTTTAGCTTATTACAAACTTACTTCAGCTTATTTCTTCATTAACTAAAAAATAAAAAAAAATCAGAAATAAATAATTGAAAAATAAAAAAATACTCTCAAGCTTCTCAAAAGCTTATCAAAAGCTTAAGGTACTGTTTAAATAGGCTCATTTAAGCTTCTAATTGCTTATAGTGAGTTTATTTCTGTTCAATATCAATTCACTCTCAAAATAAATCTGGTCAACAAAAGTCAATATTGCAGTTTCATTGGTTACATGGTTCTGGATTGCTGGTTTAGCTTGGATTGGGTTGAAGTTAGTTGATAGTGGGTTTAGGTTACTGTTCCATTAATCTCATGAGCAAGCCATAGTGGCTGGACATCTTGTAAGTTTAAACTTAATCTCATTAATTGGCTTAATAGAGTAGAAGTAATTGCTTTAATTAGATCTGTTAGAATTATTGATCATTGCTGTCATTTAGGTGTGTTTAAGTATATTGAATCTGTTTTGAAGTTAGAGTAAGCTTGTCATTGTGATTTGGTTGGAATACTTGCATATCAATAGTGAAAGAGTGTTTGGATCAGATCATTGCTTGGAGCTTGATTAGTTCAGTTGTTAGTTATTGTTGCTAGAGTAATATTTAGGTATAATATAATCTATTAGTTCAGTAATTTGTGCTCTAGATTCAGAAAGTCAAAATCACCTTAAATCAGTTCTAATTTCAATATCTGTTGGAATTTTGAAAAATCAAAAGCTTGATTTAGGTTCAGATATCATTAGAGTTGCTTAATATAACTTTGTTTTAGCTAATAACATCAAAATCAGTTCATCACTTTGAATCAAATCTCACAGAAGTCAAACTTTCAAACTGTTTTCAAAAGTCAAATAGTGTCAAAACCAGTTTTCATCAAACTTTGTAGGCTTTTCACAAGCTTCATTTAAGCTTTATTTTGTCTGAAATTTGGTACAGGTGATCTTTGGTTGGTTGACTAGAGAGTCCTACTTTTTTTTTCACTTTAGCTTATTATATAAGCTTGTGCTTTAGCTCAAACATAGGGGTTAAGACCTGTTTTAGTTAGAAAACAGTTAGCATAAAAACTTGGTAGATTGCTTATTAGAGGTTAGGAGTAGCAGTAATTAGTCGCTTGTAGGTACTTTCAGTATAAATTAGCTTCTGAAACAGTTTGGTAGCTTATTGTGCTTATTAGCTTATTTTTAGTAGCTTATTTATAATCAGATTACACTACAACTTGTTATTCTTACACATAAGCCATAGTTTTTATAATTTTCCTAAATTTAGAATAATATTTTAAATTTTTACTGAATTTTTCATTATTTTCCATCACTGTTTAGTATTTTTCACAATTTAAAACACATTTTAGGTATTTTTAAATAGCTTTTATTGCAATATAATCAGAAAAAGTTCCAAAAAATAAAATTTCAATTTTCATAGAGTAAGATAGATACAAAAAGCAAAAAAATAATTTTTCTAGATTTTTCCTAGCTTATTTTGTAATTTTTAGCCAATTAATTAGATTTAAATAGTTTTAAATTCGTATAAAATAGAAAAATAATCAGAAAAATACAAAATTAGTTTTGAAAATTCTCATTAGTTAATTTAGATTTTATAAAAATAGTTTCATAATTTTCTCTTTAATTTTCATAAATTTTAGAATTTTAAATTAGTTTTAAAAGTTAAAAATTAGTTTTTAATTTGAATAAATTCCAGAAAAATCCTAAAAATTAGTTTTAATTCATAAATAATTTTCAAATTGTATTTTTAGTTTAAAAATAATTTTAGATCATATTTAGGATTTAGATTAGACGTAGTTGCATTTTATTTTCGTTTCATTTATTACATTTTAGTTTTATTCGCGTATTTAGGATTCCCCGTAGTGTAATTTCCTTTTATATGCTTCCCTTTACTTCTCTTGCCCCATAGTTTAGAAAATATCAAATTATCCCTTTTTCTCATTCAAATCCCGATATTCGCGATGTGAGTTGAAAATTCCATTCAACCCTCGTTCGGAACGATCTCGGTGCTCAAACCTAACACGTTTGAGTTACCCAAATACTACAAACTTCTATTATTGATTTTTAACGAATCATCGATATCCTCTACAGAGGCTGAATACATCGCCATGTCATTGTGTTGTGCTCAAATCCTATGGATGAGATCCCAACTATTTAACTATGGCTTTGACTTCAACAAAATTCCTCTATATTGTGATAACCAAAGTGCAATTGATCTCTCCTGCAACAATGTTCAACATTCAAGAGCAAAGCACATCGACATTCGAAATCATTTCATCAGGGAACAAGTGGAAAAAGGTATGGTAGAACTTTACTTTGTAAGAACTGAATATCAGCTAGCAGACATCTTCACTAAGGCACTCCCTCGAGAACGTTTTGAGTTTATTCTTCCTCGTCTTGGACTCAAGAGTCTTCAACCTGAGACACTCAAACGTCTTCAAGAGGAAGCAAATGAGTAAAGGCATCTCTCCCTCTATCATTTGTACATATTTTCTCAAAAACAAAATACAAAATTATAAAACCTTCAAAAAGCAAATAGAAAATTATAAAAAATTTCAAAAATCCATAAAAAACTGAAAAGCTTGAAAATTTCCAAAAACTATTGTCATTTTGTCATGTTTTTCTTAAAATTCGATAACATCTACGGACTTTGTGTTGCCACTCAAAGAGTGTCACGGGTTTTTAGATGTTTTTTCGAATGTACATAAATAGTTAAAAAAAAAAAAAAAAAAAGAGACGGAGAAAAATGGTGGCTTACTGTTACTTCTGACAGTAACCCGTGTTTTAAAAGAAAGAACAGAGCCATACTTAAATTTTGATTTAATCCTCAAGCTCTGATTCTAAACCCAGATGTTTGTCAACAAAAAGACAAATATTTCCTTCAACAAATATTTTTCCCTTCTAAATATTCTTCAGAAAAATATTTGTCGTCTAATGAAAACAAATTGATTTGAAAATAACTTGGACCATATTTCTGAAAATCATCCGAGCTTTTAATCTGACAAAATCTCTGTTCCTCAATCAACAAAGAATGATTTCATTAACAAAAAAAGTTATCTTTCAATCAATTGGCATGTAATCAAGCAGGGTCCAAGTTTAAATGAATGGCTGAAAATGGTTGTAGATCACTTGAAGTCCAGCACTTGAACTATTCTTTTGAACCTTCTCAAATGGATCAAGACCAAGGCTAATGCCATGTTTTCATTATATAATCAAAGCATGTTTAATCCATGGAGTTTAAAGTCACAGATTTGATCCTTATCGGTTAAATGTTTTCATAAGCAAGTCACAATTCTTCTCAAAAGCTTTCAAAAACAATTTAAATCTATAAAGATCACAAATCTCAAATGATTTGAAAATTGTGATCGGGGGACAATTTGTGACTTAAATTGGATTTAAACTGATAATTCGATAAATGGTTTTCTAAGTGTTTAGCAAGCTCTCCTCCATTCATGTGCCAAACGATTTCAAATTTTCCATGCACATGTTAAGGGAGAGCATCTATTTTAAACCAAAAAGGATTGAAACGTGATTGATTTGTATCATAAGTGCAGGTTCCTTCTAATATGTGCAATACTCTTTCGATATACGATGCAAATATTAAGGGGGAGTAAATTTTTGAAAATCACATCCTCTCCAAAAAATATCTTTAACAAAGTATGAAAAACACTGATTTTTATCGGGAAAGTGATGTCGATATTTTTAGAAAATATTTATCAAAGAAGTGAATTCCTCCTCTTGCCTCCATGTGACAAAATGATTTCAAACATATGATGCACATATTGAGGGGGAGCCATTTTCTAAAATATCAAAAACGATTCAGGTACAAAATGCTTTGATAATATATCACAAGTACCTGGATTGATTTTCAAATGGTTTTCAATTGGTTCCAATGGCTGATAAACAATACCAAAAAGACCGACCAAATTTACTTTATGTATGGTGATATAAGGATGGTTAGGTTAGGTATGCGTTCCCACGATCACGCCAGACTCAGAGGGATCTACCCAGGGACAATCCACTAGATAGTGTAGAGTCCTTAGATATGATGAAAAAAGGACTAAAGTGAGATATGGGAAGAGTGTGGACTGAGATAGAGCTAGAACTGGAATAAACCCAACAAGGTTCTAGTAATAAAGTCTCGGTAAGCACTGAAGGGGTTGAAGAATGAAAAATAAATAAATATGAAAAGGGTGAAAAGAAATAGCCCTCCAAAATTTCAACCTTAGGGCAGAAACCGGGTTCAATTCATATGTTACTGGCTGTTACCTAGGTAACACCGGTATTGAAGACAAGACGTCATGGACCTAGTGACGCACTGCACTACAACCTCCCAAGCTACTCAAGTTCCTCTTAAAAGGACTTGTTTCATTCTCACGGGGAACCTACATTATCTATTGTAGAATCCAAGGATCCGGACTCAACTAGGGTATGAGTAACATTGATTGATTAGATGCACAGCGGATAATAATAACACAATCAACATCACTAATAAGGTTTTCTTTATTCATAAAATATAAACACTACTAACTACAAAACAACATGTATGAAGAAACAATGCTAAAACATGTCATCACAAATAATCCGCTGCACATCTTCTAATCTTCTTCCACTTTTTGCTAAGAGGGGTCTTGTGCAACTCGTATACGCTTCCCCTCAAGTGATGCATGTAGATGGTAAGTAATAAGCTTCCCCTAAAAATATACTAACCATCTTCTTCTTCTTTTTTTTCTTTTTTTTTATCACGAAGGAAAAGAAATAATATGGATTTGTTTTTTTTTTCTTTTTTTTTACAACCAAACAAAAGAAATAAAGCGTAAGAGCAGAGAAGTCAAATCAACAGCATCATCAAAATAGTCTACCAGTAGGAACGGAGAACCAGTAGAAACACCAACGTAGGCGTCGTATATCTTGCACTATCCATGTGACTCCTGTTAATACAAATAAGCCGTAAAAACGTTTATTTATATTTTCCGATCTTCTAATGTTTTGTCGATAACAAACGTAAAATCATTTTAACGAAACAAATAAAATACGTAAATGGTTTGAACTAATAGTCTCTAACATATTCACATTTTCACATAAAACACTAAAACAAGTATAAGTGATTTTATGATTTAATATTACATATGTACAACAACTAGTGTTTACATATTTGGGTAAAATATACACATAACTAGTATGTAGTATATTGGGTAATAGAAATGGGTAGAAACTTAAGTATCATAACCTATTAGGCAAATACATTGAATGTAGTTGGGTACAACCCAAAGCCCATGACCCATGGAGCTTGACCCATAACCCATTGCATGACATCATGCTTTTATCATACATGGATAATATCCATAACCCATGGATCAACCCATACCCATGTGACCAAGTGCATTGCACTCAAGTGATACATTGTATCTAGCTAAAAGATCCATGGTTCAACCCATGACCCATAACCAAAATACCCATGGGTAAAAGGGAGCGTTCCACGGATCCCTAGTTTTGTGCTAGCCGGATCCATTGTGGAAGGGATCCGTGGGATCCGAGGAACAGTAGATTTTTTCTTGTATAAATAGTGAGCCATTTCTTCAACGTTTCTCACCCCTTTCTAACACACTTTCTCCCTAAGTTAAAAACTCACTAACATCAGATCCAAGTGATCTATGTTTGTAGTTTTTTTTGTGTGATCTTCTAGGTTCCTCTTAAAGGCAAGATCACCACCTTTGGAGTCGAGCAAGCTCAAGTCCATGAGTTGCCATGCTTCCTCATCATCAAGGCTACTGAAGTCTTCTTGTTCATGATTCTTTTCCTTTCTAAGAAGTGTTGAAGACATTAGTGAAAGATGTCTCAAGTGTCAAGACGAAAATATTAGTGAAGGGTGTCTATTGTCTATATCATAAGCACTTGTTGTAGGTGCTTAGAAGTCAAGACTAGAAGCATTAGTGAAAGGTGCTTAGAAGTCAAGACACAAGACATTAGTGAAGGGTGTCTTGTAGATCTAGTCAAAGGCATTAGTGAAAGGTGCCTTAGATGTACATTCGATATGGTGTGTTTCGATGTTCAAGATAGACTAGTATTAGATCCAAGGATATTGATATCCTTGATGATGTTGTAAAGGAGTAGATCTCCTTTGGTATTAGTCGTTGGTGTAGTGTGGTAGTAGTTCCTCCATTGCAATGGAACTAGGTGCTTAGCCTAGTACCTAACAAAAGGTAGGCGACGTTGTGAAGGTGTAGTTCACCTTGGAGTGAAAGAACTAGGTACTTAGCCTAGTACCTCATAAAGGGTAGGCGACGTTGTGTAGGTGTGGTTCGCCTTGGTGTGAAAGAACTCGGTATTTAGCTTTGTACCGGAAAAAGGTTAAGCGACGTTGTGAAGGCTTCTCCGCCATAAAGAGATTAGTGTAGTGTTTACGAACTCTCGAGTAGGTGACTCCGGGAGTGTAGTAGGGCAAGGAAGGTGTCCTTGTAGCCAAACCACTATAAATACTCGCGTTGTGGTTTTGTGCTTCTTACTCTTATCTTTTCATTACATACCTTTATATGCTTGTTTATCAACATCCAACACACACATCCAAATAGATTGACATAAGTCGATCTAAATAGTTTAAAAGGAAGTTTTAATTGGCAAAACTATTCAACCCCCATCTAGTTTTCCACAATCGGCATCAGAGCTTCGTTACCATGTTTCTTGAAGTATGTTGTACTTTAAAAACTTGATACGATCCATGGTTAATTGAAAACTACAAAGAAGGTTTTTTATAAAAACAAACACCATGTCTTTTAAAACTATATATTTGGATGTTGATTTGATAACAACATTTTTCTTATTTACTTTTTCATTTAATTGTACTAATCTTCTTTGTCATGTTGATTAGTCAAAGCTCTTACCCACCAAGCTATAGGAATCGCTTGGTAACAAGAATAGCTTCCTTAAGAAGGTATCCTAAACGCAAAGGAGCGGGAATAGTCTAAGTGACATTTGTTGTATCATTTGTAAAGACATTCCTAAGTGCGATAGAGGTATGATTTTCTTTTTATTTTTACTTGATAATTAAGTATGCCTGTTTAGGTATTTATATGATTATCTTTTGTGCAATTACATGTTCTACATGAAGCTTCATTAGGAAGCCTTTTTCTCACATACGTGTTTTATTTCTCATCTAAAGTCGTGGTATATACAACTTATGTTTTGTCTCTTTTAGTCCAATATTAAAACAAAACACAAATTTTGAAAAATACTCCTTCCCCATAAATATTCCACTCGACGCCCACCTTATCAAATCCTCACTTTGTCAAATATTCCAATTTCAAAAATTCCCTCTCACTCAAAACTTCATCCTCCTCTCCATTTCATCTCAACCGAAACCAAGAAGAATCGTCTTCAACATGGTTTACACCGCCTTCGTGCTCATCGTCTTAACACTCATCGCACTTGTGTTCCCTATGATGAAGTTCACATACGGAGACATTTACTTTGTGTTGTTAATCTACATTGGGGTTATATACCCAATCCTTTTTATCATTCTTAGTATTGAAATGTAATATTACTAATAGTCTAGTTATCTAGGTTATTATGTGTTTATCATTTTTTTTTTGTTTTATGTCTTTCTCTCGTGATACATTAGAAGTCATGTATGCATGTTAAAAAAATTTAGGCTAAAACACATATCTTGGTATAATACTATGAGATCTAAAAACCTATGCTTTTCATAAAATCTGTTTCTGCAATTACAGATCTACGGATCCCAGAAGTTATACTACCCGGATCCCTTTCGAAAAGGAACCGTGGGATCCGTCCTACTGGAGAACAGTTTTTCATGCAAATTAAAAACCAATTTTCTTCTAAAAGTAATTCACCACTAGTATGTTAAAACCATAAGTGAGTTAAGTGTCTTTCTTGTTAAAAACCATTATTAATAAAAATCTAATAAAAACGTTAGATAATCATAGGTTGATCACAAACATCACTTTCTATTAACTCATCATTCCTATAGGTTCAACTATGACGCATGAATATGAGTTTGATTTTTCACTCACTAGCGTCTACACTCTGAACATCTCTCTTGAACCCAACACACCCGGAAATCATGTCCGTGGGTTCAATAATCTCGAAACCCGTCACTTCCATGAAGGACGTATTGTAGACACCTCTCTACAATTCGAAGAAGGTATCAATACCTCCTTCCGAGCCATAGGACTAGAATGTCTTCTCGAAATTGACGAGAAAATATGTCCAAGGTTTGTATTGGAATTCTTCCGTCAAGTCGAACTCGTTCGTAACGAGGATCGTTCTATATCCCTTTGATTTTGGATCAAAAACCAAAAGCTTGTTTTGACTCTTGGGCAATTTGCTCAAATTCTCCGAATTCCAAATCATGGACAATGTGCCTTCACCGAAGATTGGTCTATTGATTCTCTCTTCAACTTTTGTGAAGAAAATAGCCCATGTTGTTCTCACATACCTTCCCCGGAAGACTTGATTCGCATAATATGCAAACCCCATCACTCCAATCCCAACATTATCCATACACGGGATATCCGAGAAGAGTACAAGCCTCTTGTTCTCATCCTACGTGAAAATGTTTGGAGTCTTAGGGGGAATTGAGAAAT
Organism: Chrysanthemum seticuspe; assembly: GCA_019973895.1. Taxonomy (NCBI): domain Eukaryota; kingdom Viridiplantae; phylum Streptophyta; class Magnoliopsida; order Asterales; family Asteraceae; genus Chrysanthemum; species Chrysanthemum seticuspe. Next base: position 120,674,195 of record BPTQ01000001.1, on the reverse strand, counting down.
CCTTCCTGCTTGTTGTGCTCACATAATGTATTGTTTGCTAACACAATAACCATACAATCTCGCCTACTTCTTTGCAAGGCGAATTGTAAATCTCCAAGGCTCCAAGAATAAACTCATTCCCTATGGAATGTTCTTGACACGCCTCTATCATAATTTCATGCATTTTCATCCTCAATTTCAAAGTCCGTTGTACGTACTTGTGAACAAGATGATGGAACCGCTGAACATTTCCCTCATGAAGATGTTCTTCATTTCTGCATTCGCCAACACTCATCAACCATTTGATGTTCCTCCTAGCGAAAACACTTAAGGAACTTAGTAGTATTTCAAATAGAATCAATCCTCTTGTACTCGTGCTTTATTAATGTAATCCAATTTCTCTCATGAAATAAAACATCTTACATTTGATGTCTTAGTGTTAGATCCCCTTTTAAACTAACCTTGGAATATAATGCATTGTCAAGATCATTGCATACCTTTAGTAAAGGTTCTGCTGAGCAGATGGACGGATCCCAAAGTTTATGCTAGACGGATCCCTACACTTAGGGAACCGTGGGATCCGGCAAACAGAAAATGCAATTGCAAGCATTATATTTCAAACACATCCTTAGAAAACCTCACACTAAGCTAAACATAATGTCTTAAGGAAAATTAAGTCCTTACCAATATAAGTAGATTCTTCCTACTCACACATAACTCACCTAGATCACACTCTAAGACGCTTGTAGATCTATCGTTTCATTTTTAATCCATTACTCTTCCTCTCTCTAAGATCACTCATCATTCTCACATGATCCCTCACATCTAGCTTTAGAAATCTTTCGATTATGGCAAAATTGATCATAAATCATCCTTACCTCAAAATTGATCAAAGTTGATCAAGTTCTAGTTTTCACATCTCAAAGCCTTTAGGATATTTTCCAAAACACTATCCTAAGTCACAACCTGATTATAGGATCATTTAGGTTCAATTGACACTCTCATCTTTAGTGTCATCCTTGCTCATTCATTGGTACTCATGAAAGTTCCAAATCCTTCCATAAAAGACAATCATTAGCTACATCACTCATTACCTTCAAGTACTTAAGCACCCCTTCATTTAAGACACTTAGGAGGACTGAAACACTCAAGATGATATAGATCTTAGATCTTAGAAACATCATTTCCACTCTTTCATAGCTGTTGAGAGCCGAATCCCTAGGATTTGCCTAGGGTGTTACAATCACCCCCCTTAGGGACTCATCGTCCTCGATGAGGTTTGCCCCACCATCCCGAACAGCTCAAGAGTGGCTCTGATACCACTTGTAACATCCCGCCTACTCAGACCACAATATTGTCCGCTTTGCCCGCAGGCTCACGGCTTTGTTTTTGTGGCCTCATGTGAAGACTTCCCGGCAGGTCACCCAAGCCAGTACTACTCTCATATGAGCACGCTTAACTGCCAGTTCCTAAGAACTCCACCCGCAGTAGACCACAAAACGCGTTGTGTCATTGTAAGACGAATGTTATCTTATGAGGCCAGCAACTCTCCTGGCCACATCCGATGTGGGATTTGCCTAGGGTGTTACAGATGCAGTACTAAGTGAGCTATGTTGTTATGATGTTCCCAGAACGACAACCATTGTGCTAGAATCAAGAGTCTACTTTCTCCGCTGCGTGTTGGAAGAGTGTTGTCGATTCAGGAGGGAGCAAAAGAAGGAAAAAAGGCTCATTAGTGAGGAGGGAGTAATAACCTAACTAGACCATTACAGTTGAAGTTCAGAGCTATAAGGATTTGTGCCGTCAGCGCCAAAGATCAAATGCAGAGATTGTCGGAAGAGAGAACTTCAAGTTTGCCTCAGTATCTAGACTACAGAGACTCTGCGCTTCAACAAAGTAAACATTGTTCATTACTATTGTAATTTACTTTGTTTTGTATTTATAGGTCTCATTGTAACCATTCATGTGTGACGATATCTTGGAGGGAGATTGTTAGCTTCGCTTTTTATAAAGATAACGTCACTTACGTGAATTGGACTAGATGCGTAGAATACTTTGTCCATAGGGACTAGTATTGTTAAGTGGCAAAGTATTGGTTTTTTGAGCCTATAAATACCCCTCATGACTCTCCATGAGGGGTGAGGTTAATCATTAGGTGTGTGTTTGTTTGGTTTATTAATAAAAGTCATCTTTGTGTTCTCCTCCCTTTCACTACTTTCTCTCACTAGAAGAGATGAATCTCTTCATCTTCTTCCACCAACCTAGACCTCCAAAACCACATAAATCTTGTATATTTTAGGTCCTAACACTAGTCTTGTTTCAATAAGTAAACATGGAGTTTGTCGATCACCATATCCCCATACTAGTTTGTCACTTAACTTTTTGGAATAAAACACAAGAGAAATCCTTTCGGTCCTTTTTCTTAAAACATGTTTTACCGACAAATCAAAAAAGACTAGTAGTTTTCCAACAAACTCATTTAAACAAGATCATATACATGCATCACATATAAGAACACTAGTATGATTTCCTACATCCTTACAAACAAGTATATTCAAGAATTACTCCATGACAATCATAACAAAACACAAGTAGTAACAAGGTAATTCAAATAATTGAAGAGAATAGAAATTCATAACAAGTTCCATAGAATACCTAAGCTTTTGGATTACAAGAATGTAACTTATAGGATTTCACAAACACATCAAATCATATCCATATAGGGCGTATACAATGTTTAGAGAGAGAAAGGGAAGAGAGTTGGGAACTATGTGAAACAAAGAAAAATGGTATTGAAGCTCCAACCCTCTTCCTTGGTAGGAAGAGAATATTTATAGTGTCTTAGAAAATACGCCTCCTACGGGCTGTGGATCAGGCATACAGTGGGTAAAGACCCGTCCGTCCTCCACGGTGTTACTAATTAAACTACTTACTAACATAACTTAACTACGACTACGAGCTTTCTAACGGATACATATACTTGAGGTGGCCGACTCTTTAACTTAGGGGTTTTCTAAATCCTAACAATCTCCCCCTAAGGGAGGTCACCTCCACATACATTGATTACAAACAGATATTACATTTTAATTGTTCTTGGATTCTTTATTAAGTTCTTTGCTCTGTAGTCTGTATTCTTTCATTCTTCATGTGCCGCATGTTTGGATAATTCAAATGGAGGTCTTTAACTGATCCACGTGTTGATATGTATTAAGCCAACATTGAGATCATCCGCTATCATAAATCTCTGGCTCTTCCTTTGTAGTGTTGCCATCATGTGTTGTTGTGACAAATGGACCGACATGATCACATTCTGGATCATGATGTCTTCTCATCAAAGTTTGCGGAAGCTTTTGTTGATTCATGATATTTGCAGCGGCGTAGCAGAAGCATGGAGTGAAAATATCAGAGTTGTTGATGCACTTATCATGATTTTGAATTGAATGTGTTGTGTGAGCATGCGGCAATGGATTGACCTTTCAATTATGATCAGCTGCAAACGTCGGGTGTACCTGCATACAACAGTTAGCAATAAAGCGCACGAAAGTGTCTTTGATCACTTTCATTGAATTGAGGTACACGGCCCACGGTTCCCCGTTGATCAGTATAAGTACTGCCTGTGATTAGGTATAATTCCGAAGAATCTCCTTGACAGGGTTTCGCAGCTGCTCTAGCCGTTCTCAAACTGGAAAGTCTCAAAGAAGACAACACGGAATGAGTGAACCAGTGAATTTGAGATTCACTGATTGATGAATAGAGATTTGAAAAACAATCGAGTACTGCTCAATATAAATTGTTTTTGCAATACAACGAAGGTTTTAATGAAAATCAGTTATCAGTCATAAACACCTTTTATTTTTGAAATATTAATACACAGTCGATGTGCTAGTGAAAATTTTTTTTGAGCACAACGACCGGTTTTTCAAAGGTATCCGTCAATCTATAACCTGAACCAGGATTAATTCATAATTTTGAATCGCCCCATTGTTTCTGTTCAGTTGTCACATGGTTGATCTATTGGAAAGATCTCACATGCCACCTACCAAGAGCTTGTATGATGTTGGCTCTAGAAGGCTTTCCATCTTCATTGTGAGTATGCTGGCATATCACTCAGATGTTCTAGCAATACCACAAGGATAATGCGTAGGACTTTTAAAATATATTCTCTCTTTCCACATTGTGTGAAGCAGAGAGTCTTCATTAACAGTGTCCTAATGAGATTTATTGATGATCTCTTAGCTCTAGACTCAAATGTGCACATTTGGTTCCTATGACGGAGACTAGGGAGAGTGTCTCCTTCTTCAATATTAACCATCTCTAAGAGATTGTCGATAGATGTTGGGTATTGCAGTTTTGAAGATTACAAAACCACGAACAAGAATGAATAAAGAAGAAACAATGAGGGTCTTAATAGTAATATTTAATAGTAGCTTTTTTAGTAAGCTAAGTTTAGGGTTTTCATGTAACCTCCCTCTACTATATAAAAAGGGTAGGCGTCTAGGGTTTAGGCATCTCTTTTCATTAATCCCTTTTCATTAATCCTTTTCATTAATCATTTCATAGAAGAAATCTCCAATGAGAGTCTAGACACACGATCATAGCGTGTGTACATTAGTATTAGTAGTTAGTAGTTTTTATATTTTATGAATAAAGAAAACCTTATTAGTGATGTTGATTGTGTTATTATTATCCGTTATGCATATAATCAATCAATGTTACTCATACCCTAGTTGAGTCCGGATCCTTAGATTCTACAATTGGTTTCAGAGCCTCGTGGCTTTCGATCTAGGGTTTATAAGGTTTTCATAAATTAGGGTTTATACCCTAATTCATCCATAGCATCAGATGGTAAAGAAGCAGCAGACATATAGCAGATTTATTGAAGGTGTTATTGGCGAGATCGGTAAAGAATGATCATATCCATGGTATGCTTTATTTTTTCTGATTGATATAAAAATCGTGATTTGATCGGCATATTTAATGATATTGAGAATTCGTATGTTGATGGGCAATCATGATTGGTCACGTGCGACACATAATTTTTCTATTGGTTTATGCTAATTTCAAAACTCACGTGACCATGCACATTCCTGCTGATCACATCATTTTATTTCTACTGATCACATGGACTGCCGTATGATATTATTAATTGGTTAGTGCGATAGATTGTGTGTGATAGGGTGTATGATTGTTATGGTGGTCTGGTCATGGGATTGGTCGAATTATGTGAGGCTAGATATTTGATTGGTCACTGATTTCATTGGTCAAAAGGTCATGCCGTTTTATTTGATACTTTTTCATTAAATTGGTTGATACTCACATGGCATGATTTTGATTGGTAAATAAAAGATAATGGGATGGTGACCTCATGATATTCGGTATACTCATTTGTTATTATTTTATTGTTTGGCTTATAATTGTCGCTGGTCCCCACTCGATTTTAATGGGTGAATTTATAAGGATTGGTATTGCTCATGTGTGGTTCCTACTGGCTAATTGGTGATATTCACGTGGGTATGCTTGAACCTACTGTCACTCATTTCTACTGATGGTGTACCGGTGGCCACATGGGTATGACTTTTTGATTGGCTCATATATATTCTAGTGTTGCTGCTGATCACGTGAGGTTGCTGCTGGTCTAATTAATTCTGATTGGCTGTCACATGATTCTCATTATAGTAGACGCATAGTTTTGGTATATTCGTCTAATATTATGTAATCATTTTTTGGTGTTTGTCGAAGTATATGGTGCACAGGACCAATTCATTTGGACGATTTATGGCGGCATAGAAACTTAATTCTGGTCGGAAAACATTTTTACTGTTCATGATCGGTTGTTGTATATGCTAATTCTGTTCTTGACAGTTGGTCTTCTAATGCTTTACTAGTCTTGGTGAGTTAAATTTTTATTCAACGATGAACCCTAGTAATTAACATATTTTCGGCTTGATTTGATGTTTCTACTAGCTGCATATTCTGTTGTACTTATTGTTCCTGCTGATCGGTTTCTACTGGTATTCATTCCTGCTGGTCGGTTCTTGCTGCTTATCTGGTTCCTGCTGGTAGTATCAGTTTTTGCTGATTAGTTGCTACTGGTTGTTCTGGAGTTCCTATTGGTTGATCAGGTGCGTGTCTTATCATATCTTAAAGTGAGTCTGGCACTTTGGAGATAACTTGTTTGTACTTTAATTGTGTGACAAAGACTTGATAAATCTAGCGAACGGGTGAGATCTACAGCCTAATAGTACTTAATGCGCGCATTTGCTAACACTTTAAGGAGTTACGTTGTTGTGCTCAGTGTTAGCGAAGGGGTGTGATATACAGATTGAAGGTGCTTAATGCTCACATTTGCTATCACTTTAAGGAGTCTCGTTATTGTGCTTAGTGTCTCATATTAATTGAGGGTTTATAAAGATTTGGAGTTGTGGAAAACTAGAAGGGGGGGGGGGGTTGAATAGTTTTGCCAATTAAAACTTTCTTTTAAACTATTTAGACCGACTTATGTCAATCTATTCGGATGTGTGTGTTGGATGTTGATAAACAAGCACATAAAGGTATGTAATGAAAAGATAAGAGTAAGAAGCACAAAACCACAACGCGAGTATTTATAGTTGTTCGGCTACAAGGACACCTTCCTTGCCCTACTCCACTCCCCGAGTCACCTACTCGAGAGTTTGTAAACACTACACCAATCTCCTTATGGCGGAGAAGCCTTCACAACGTCGCTTAACCTTTTTCCGGTACAAAGCTAAATACCGAGTTCTTTCACACCAAGGCGAACCACACCTACACAACGTCGCCTACCCTTTATAAGGTACTAGGCTAAGTACCTAGTTCTTTCACTCCAAGGTGAACTACACCTTCACAACGTCGCCTACCCTTTATTAGGTACTAGGCTAAGCACCTAGTTCCATTGCAATGGAGGAACTACTACCACACTACACGAACGACTAATCCCAAAGGAGATCTACTCCTTTACAACATCATCAAGAATATCAATATCCTTGGATCTAATACTAGTCTATCTTGTACATCGAAACACACCATATCGAATGTACATTTAAGGCACCTTTCACTAATGCCTTTGACTAGATCTACAAGACATCCTTCACTAATGTCTTGTGTCTTGACTTCTAAGCACCTTTCACTAATGCTTCTAGTCTTAACTTCTAAGCACCTACCACAAGTGCTTATGATATAGACGATAGATACCCTTCACTAATATCTTCGTCTTGACACTTGAAACATCTTTCACTAATGTCTTCAACACTTCTTAGAAAGGAAAAGAATCATCAACAAGAAGACTTCAGTAGCCTTGATGATGAGGAAGCATGGCAACTCATGGACTTGAGCTTGCTCGACTTCAAAGGTGGTGATCTTGCCTTTAAGAGGAACCTAGAAGATCACACAAAAACAAAACTACAAACATAGATCTCTTGGATCAAAGGTTAGTGAGTTTTTAACTCAGGAGAAAGTGTGTTAGAAAGGGGTGAGAAACAATGAAGAAATGGCTCACTATTTATAGAAGAAAAAATCTACTGTTCCCCGGATCCCGCAGATCCCTTCCACAAGGGATCCGGCTAGCACAAAGCTAGGGATCCGTGGAACGCTCCCTTTTACCCATGGGTATTTTGGTTAATGGGTCATGGGTTGAACCATGGATCTTTTAGCTAGATACAATGTATCTCTTGAGTGCAATGCACTTGGTCACTAGGGTATTGGTTGATCCATGGGTTATGGATATTAGCCATGTATGATAAAAGAATGATTGTCATGCAATGGGTTACGGGTCAAGCTCCATGGGTCATGGGCTTTGGGTTGTACCCAACTACATTCAATGTATTTGCCCAATGGGTTATGATACTTAAGTTTCTGCCCATTTGTATTACCCAATATACTACATACTAGTTATGTGTATATTTTACCCAAATATGTAAACAATAGTTGTTGTACATATCTAATATTAAATCATAAAATCACTTATACTGTTTTAGTGTTTTATGTGAAAATGTGAATATGTTAGAAACTATTAGTTCAAACCATTTACGTATTTTATTTGTTTCGTTAAAATGATTTTACGTTTGTTATCGACAAAACATTAGAAGATCGTAAAATATAAATAAACGTTTTTACGGCTTATTTGTATTAACAATCTCCCCCTTTTTGTTGATGACAAAACATAAAATTATTTTAAGGAAAAGCTAAAATTCGTAAAAATTTGAATTTGTACTTTTACTTTCTCCTCCCCCTTTTTGTCGAAACAAAAAGAGCTTCGAAAGAAAGCAACACATTGTTTTTAAGAACCACATGTGAAAGAAATAAAAAGAAATAGAGAGCAAGTAACGGGAAAGGATCTCGTCTTTACTCCCCCTTGACGAGTCCATCCCTATGTTAGGGCGTCAAGAAAGTGATACTAATCTAGTTTGTTTGCAAGTAAGTTTGCAAAATATTTCGTCTAAGTGACAAATGTGCTCCCCTTTGATGAGTGCAATCTTGCAAGGGGATGTCACGAAATGTAAACCTAATATTGCAAGTAATTTGCAATGTATTTCTTTGGCACAAAGCTCCCCTAGCTTTAGGATGTGAAAGTCTTCATGTGTAAATTGAATAACTACAAAACAAATGTTAGAAAGACAAGTATAATTCACAATTTCCTGGAAATGTGGTCCAAGTTAGTAGAAAATAGTTTTCTGTCTTACGGATCCCACGGTTCCCTCCTAGTAGGGATCCGTCTAGGCAATTTTGAGGGATCCGTATAGCTGATGATTAAATTCAGCAATGTTGATATAACAAGTAATGTTATCATATAAGTGAGATATGAATACAACGTAATCATATACTCAGAGTTATGATATACATGACTCTAAAAACTAAGAAAATAAGAAAATACATGACTAGGAATTTCTAGACCAACTATTGCTTGATTGCTAGGACATCACTAAAATCTTCTAGCTCAAGTTTTGTTTAGGTTTAATCTCGTCAAAACGTTCGAGGAGATGATAGAACATGAAACGTTGGTCTTCTCGTACTTCATGTATCAAACTTTCAACATGTTGACAATGATAGCAATCTTTGTCATGGCTAGGTAGTGGTGGTGGAAGAAATGAAATGGCTTGATGCGAAGGATCAAGTGAAGCGGCTTGTGGAGCTTCAAACGATGGAGGGATCGGTGGAGGCACATTTGAGAATGGCTCGACCAAAAATGATGGTGGTGGTAGAGAAGTGTCAACTTCCATATGGTCGGGTGGTTGACTTTGATGATTTCTCATAATCCAAATAGGATTATATGATGGAAACGGCGAAAAGGAAGTCGGAGCAAGTGTTGACTCAACACCTTGATTTTGTACTATTATTCCTCCTAATGAGGAAAATATTGCCAGCGGAGGCGGATGAGACGGCCTAGGAGGCAAATCCTCTAAATTGTAGAGGTTATGTGATGATAGTGGAGATGTGAAGGAGATAGCTCTAGGAACCAATGGTGATGGTTTAGTGGAGATGATATTGTTTGGCCTAGGAGGTATGGTGGTATTTGGCATAGGTAGTTTTGTGGGTACTATCCTTATAGGAATTGGTTTGATTGGTTGAGGAAAGATCCTATCATTTGTTGGTTTGACCAGAGATGATTCGGTTGAAGAGATTTCGTGTATAACATGAGCCTTTTTCTTCGGTGGTTCTTTGGTGGATAAATTTCTACTTGGGGTTTTCCTCATGATGAGATGATTTCAAGAGGTTTGTAAAGGTTTCTAAAGTGCTGAAAGTTAGGATGAAAGTGATGACTATGGAAGTCCTAACAATGTGGTTTATAAACCAAGAGATTTGGCATGTGCATTTAAGCCTTAAGCCACTAAGATTCATTGGAATGTGATGATTAACATGCACAAGAGTCAACTACAGAGTTTGTACTGATCTAGGAACTCATTTAAGATGAGATGGAGTGTTTTAGTTAGAAAGATGACTTGAAATGATTGTTTTAGCAAGGTTTGACATAAACTGTCATCCGGATCCCACGGTTCCCTCCTCAGGGGGATCCGTCTAGGCTAATCCTAGGGATTCGGCTCTCAGCAGCTATGAAAGAGTGGAAATGATGTTTCTAAGATCTAAGATGTAACACCCCAACCCGACAAGGGTAGAAGTGTCACATTCTGGTGTCATATCAGAACATACAAATAAAATATTTACAAACGGAAACCTTAAAAAATGAAGTTTCAAATCATATAAACAATTGTCTGTCGAGGAAAATACAATATCCAAAATGAATGAAATCTCAAAACAAAACTCTTCAAAGTAAGTCCATAAGTACTATGGTACTAGGGTTGGTCTACTAAGATACTCTAACTCTCAGCCCATCGAAGCCCATCTTCAAACCTAAAACCTGCCGCAGGAAAAGAAATGCGGCTGAGCTTAAAAAGCCCAGTGAACAGATATAACAAAACGAAAACTAAATAAAGTCTGAAATGCAAAATGAAACAAAGGAAACGGATAACAAAGTCGCAGCGGAATGAGATTAATGAGTCAATGAGGATCCTGCAGGACACAATTATACAGATATCCAAAGAACACATAACACGGAGAACGAAGCAAAGCAGAACATCATTGATATAGATACAAGCACATATAATCCAGACATACGAGTACCGAAACATAAGTAAGCATAGCAGACGTCGTATCCACACAACATATATATATAATTATATATATATATATATATATATATATATATATATATATATATATATATATATATATATATATATATATATATATATATATATATATATATGGCATACACTCAAATCAGGGAATCAAAAGACATCCAAAACAAACAGAAACCTAAAGGCAAGTGGAAGCAATTAATTAGCAAGTGAGCATGGCAATCACACAAGTCAAATAATTTACAATTAATAACTTAACCAGTATCGTAACAGTGGAAGTAATACCAGTAGTCGAAATACAATAGCCACATGTACCAAGTAAGAATTACAGAACGAACATTATAAATGAATGAATTATCTAAACAAGGTCCTAATATAGAAACTAAACAAGTTAAAAAGCCAGACCACAAACGATGAACCATTTACCAATTCAACAGAAATATAAGCACTAATGTAGCATAGCAGGTCAATAATCAGCAGACAAGAATCCTAACGGATAATCATAGCCCATAAACATAACTGAACGAAATACACATGATAAACAGACAAATCAGAGGGTCACATAACAGTAAGATTACATATCATTAGATGACCACAGGTAAATCAGATAACCATTTATTAATCATATCATAGCAGGGAAATCAGTAGTCACATAATCATGAATAGCATAATCAAATTCAATAAACACATATAATAACCCGATACGTGAATGGAATGATAGTCTGAAGCAACGGAATGAGAGTGTGACAGACCAAAAAAATAGAATACATATATCTCTTGGTAGTACGGTGAGTCATATAAGAGTACTGAGTAATGAACAGATAATACAGAGTATGGTGTATTGGGAAATACAGAATCATAAACAGAATACATAAAACAGAAATAACGGATAAAGGTTTAGTCATCTACCACGATCCCAGAAACATATCATATCATATCATATCATAAGTACCCATTTTATTCGGAGGGTGACCTCGGAATACCATATATAATAGGAGGGGAGACCTTAGTAACCAATGGAGTAGCTAGCTCCCAGATTGTGAAGACGCGTATTGCACACGACATCATTCACCAGACAAATCATATCACAACATATCATATAACAGAACAGATCTAGGATGCATCCATATGCCCCACATACAGATATTGGTCATATAATATAACTTGAGCTCATAACAGATAACAGATAAGGGACGTGGCAGAACATCACTCTACTGCCCTAGAGTCATGTCAGAGGTGCATCACTGACACGGACATGGAACCCCCATGACTAGTTAATATTTGGCTCGGGTGTCAAACTTTCTTAGGTCAAATCAGAATGTCATAACTGACACAGATCATACTTTATCAGAAGATTAATCATATTTTCAAAATCAGAGTTTTCATATTATATAGTTCAAAATCAGATGTTTTATAATTCAGAAATCAGAGTCCAGATAAGCAACAGCTCAAACAAATAGAATGGGGTTCATAGCAAAGGCTTAGGAAACCCTAATATAAAAGCTAACGAAAAGAAAACATTATGAGGAACCTTTACTGAAAAGGTCAGAATATATGTACCTTATTCCAAAAGCAAGAAACACGGAAAGCAAAGGATCACTCCTTCTTCGCAGAACCTATACAAATTAAATACCACGTATTACTTTTAAGTCTGATGAATTAGGTAACTCTCCACGGGAATTAGATTACTCGTTTTTAGACGGCTTTTCATTTTTAGCAGGTTTTCACCTTTTAGTAATCTTTCCATTTTATGTACTTTCTATTTTAGTAAGTTTAGTCATTTATGATGTAATAAATATTATATAAGATTAACATGAAGAAAATGATGATTATTATAGTTTAGGGGTCATTTATGACAAGTAATAATAGTTTAGGGTCGAAAGTGTAAATATCACAAGTTTACTCTTTTTACAAGTTTAGTCTATGCATTTTCTTAATGAACGAGTTAACCTTCTAGTTTCATTATAACAAAACGAAAACTAAATAAAGTCTGAAATGCAAAATGAAACAAAGGAAACGGATAACAAAGTCGCAGCGGAATGAGATTAATGAGTCAATGAGGATCCTGCAGGACACAATTATACAGATATCCAAAGAACACATAACACGGAGAACGAAGCAAAGCAGAGCATCAATGATATAGATACAAGCACATATAATCCAGACATACGAGTACCGAAACATAAGTAAGCATAGCAGACGTCGTATCCACACAACATATATATATATATATATATATATATATATATATATATATATATATATATATATATATATATATATATATATATATATATATATATGGCATACACTCAAATCAGGGAATCAAAAGACATCCAAAACAAACAGAAACCTAAAGGCAAGTGGAAGCAATTAATTAGCAAGTGAGCATGGCAATCACACAAGTTAAATAATTTACAATTAATAACTTAACCAGTATCGTAACAGCGGAAGTAATACCAGTAGTCGAAATACAATAGCCACATGTACCAAGTAAGAATTACAGAATGAATTATCTAAACAAGGTCCTAATATAGAAACTAAACAAGTTAAAAAGCCAGACCACAAACGATGAACCATTTACCAATTCAACAGAAATATAAGCAGTAATGTAGCATAGCAGGTCAATAATCAGCAGACAAGAATCCTAACGGATAATCATAGCCCATAAACATAACTGAACGAAATACACATGATAAACAGACAAATCAGAGGGTCACATAACAGTAAGATTACATATCATTAGATGACCACAGGTAAATCAGATAACCATTTATTAATCATATCATAGCAGGGAAATCAGTAGTCACATAATCTTGAATAGCATAATCAAATTCAATAAACACATATAATAACCCGATACGTGAATGGAATGATAGTCTGAAGCAACGGAATGAGAGTATGACAGACCAAAAAAATGGAATACATATATCTCTTGGTAGTACGGTGAGTCATATAAGAGTACTGAGTAATGAACAGATAATACAGAGTATGGTGTATTGGGAAATACAGAATCATAAACAGAAGACATAAAACAGAAATAACGGATAAAGGTTTAGTCATCTACCATGAGCCCAGAAACATATCATATCATATCATATCATAAGTACCCATTTTATTCGGAGGGGTGACCTCGGAATACCATATATAATAGGAGGGGAGACCTCAGTAACCAATGGAGTAGCTAGCTCCGAGATTGTGAAGACGTGTATTGCACACGACATCATTCACTAGACAAATCATATCACAACATATCATATAACAGAACAGATCTAGGATGCATCCATACGCCCCACAGACAGATATTGGTTATATAATATAACTTGAGCTCATAACAGATAACAGATAAGGGACGTGGCAGAACGTCACTCTACTGCCCTAGAGTCATGTCAGAGGTGCATCACTGACACGGACATGGAATCCCCATGACTAGTTAATATTTGGCTTGGGTGTCAAACTATCTTAGGTCAAATCAGAATGTCATAACTGACGCAGATTATACTTTATCAGAAGATTAATCATATTTTCAAAATCAGAGTTTTCATATCATATAGTTCAAAATCAAATGTTTTATAATTCAGAAATCAGAGTTCAGATAAGCAACAGCTCAAACAAACAGAATGGGGTTTATAGCAAAGGCTTAGGAAACCCTAATATAAAAGCTAACGAAAAGAAAACATTATAAGGAACCTTTACTGAAAAGGTCAGAATATCTGTACCTTATTCCAAAAGCAAAACTAACAAAAGCAAGAAACACGGAAAGCAAAGGATCACTCCTTCTTCGCAGAACCTACACAAATTAAATACCACGTATTACTTTTAAGTCTGATGAATTAGGTAACTCTTCACGGGAATTAGATTACTCGTTTTTAGACGGCTTTTCATTTTTAGCAGGTTTCCACCTTTTATTAATCTTTCCATTTTATGTACTTTCTATTTTAGTAAGTTTAGTCATTTATGATGTAATAAATATTATATTAGATTAACATGAAGAAAATGATGATTATTATAGTTTAGGGGTCATTTATGACAAGTTATAATAGTTTAGGGTCTGAAGTGTAAATATCACTAGTTAACTCTTTTTACAAGTTTAGTCTATGCATTTACTTAATGAACGAGTTAACCTTCTAGTTTCATTATTTACAAGACCTACCGTACATCTTTCATTAATTACAATCCAACCTTTAACCTTTATTAATTCCAAAACCTTTTTACCCTCTAAACCAAGTCGACCATTTTTAAAATCCATACGACACAAACAAGGCAACACAAGACTCTTTTGAAAATCATTATCGACACAACTAAACCAACGAGGTTCTTATAAAAATTATATGCAACCCAAGGTTGGACCAACGTATTCGCATGCATTAACCTCTTTTAATTTGACACAAGAAAATAACATAGATGTAAGTCATGACCTCTATCTCTCATCTCAGCTTATCATTGTTTAACTAAAACATGCATGTGGGTTGTATCATTATGATCAAAACAGATTCTATATGTATGAGTTTTATATAAAAGTTGAAGTTGCATGGGTCCAAGACATATATCATGTACCATTCTATTATTTACTTCACTTTAATACATGCTTTCAACAGGGTACCCATGACAAAAATTAAGGAAGCAGTAGCCAAATCAAATATGTGGTCGAACTTAAGTGGGTCGATACAAATATATTCAAAACATAGTTTATACAAGGGCCAAATAACATGTACACTTTTCGATATATATATATATATATATATATATATATATATATATATATATATATATATATATATATATATATATATATATATATATATAACCGCGGTATGATTTTATGTGATAGTTTAGGCTCGATACGAATATAAATAAACATGACCATGGCACGCAAGAGTGGGTCGAAAACAGGTTCAATACAACTTTTAAAACAGATTCATATGATCGATGCATGGTTCAAAACAGAATTTAAACAAGGGTCGAATAACATGTATTACACTCGATATTTACATGATCTTGGTTATGGTTTCATAAGACTTATTATTCATGTGATACTAGTCGATTAGCATGCATGCAAGGAGGGTCGAATACGGGTCGAACAATATGGGTTTCATATTATATGCATTTGTACGCTTTCTTTTTGTGACTTCATGCAACCTGTTTTGAGTGAAGCCTTTATTTGATTGTATGCAGGCATCATATGAGTCCTCACGACAGCAAGAATAAAGAGACAAAAGAAAAAAGAAAAACATGAAGACCAGTTAAAAGATATTTACTCTTAGCGTACCAATGGAAGGAAAACAAGAGCCAACAAATCGAGACTCGCAATACTACGCCTTTTCTGCTGCTTGGTCGAATGGAGAAGGAGAATAGAACTTGCCGTCACTTGAGAGCTTAGGGTTTAGGTTTGTAGCAATATTTATGAAACGTAGGGTAACATAAAAAAATGGAAGATACATATGAGGGATTTGGTTTTGCCGTGAAAAGAAAACAAAGGGCCAAGCCCAAATCCAAGTTAAGATGGGTCAAAGTTAAGTTATAAGATCAATTAAATTTCGGCCCATGTTTATTTGGTAGCATAAGGTTTATATTTTATATGTAACGTAATTATTTTTAATGACCTCGTACATTAAGTTTGTCAATCATTTATAAGTGAAATTAAATTAACATTTAATAAGTATGGCGTATTTTATGTACTTTATAATTTTTAAATTAGAGGGGAAAAGTAGTCTTTTTACGCGTTTTAGATTTTCGGGGTTTTACAACATCCAAGTTGGTCTTAAGCACAATTCCCTTCGTAATCCAATCACGGAAGATGAAATACCAACTTCTCCCTCCTTATGGTTGTGAGCTATCGGAATCATCATAATGTTGCGTACATGCAGTATACCTTTTTCCTTGATGCACTATTAAACCTTAGCTTGATCAAAATTCTGTGAGAATATGTCGCAAAAATACTCTCAATAATTCTCTCAAACCAACCTTAAAACGAACCTCCTTTGAATTCACCGGCTAATTGTAATGACCACATATGGAGAAAACCCTATACGACTAACTTGAAAAGGAAGTAAACATCCCAACTTTGTGACTTACTGCTTGTTCTAAATGTTTGAACAATCCACAACGCCGTGTGTCACTGAGCACTACAACGTGACTCCTTAAAGTGATGGTTATACACTGTGAGAACTACAACGTAACTCCTTACATCAGTTATAACCAGATTGTAAAATTCATAATGTGCCCAGACAAGTTATCTTGAGACATACAACCAACCAACCAACGTCTCAAAGATAAAGAAGTACACCCGTGAAACGTTGCTTCAATTCCGCATCAATAATACCGTACAAAAACCCCGTAGTCATTCTTTCAGATCTTCGCTTAAGCCGTGAATTTTGTATCCTTCCGTGAAAATTATCAATACCAAAAATACCAAAAAATACCAATCTTTAATATCAAATATTATCCCAAGAAATTGTGTAGCCACAAACTATTTTGGATATCATTTTTCTGTATTCATCCCATCATAACAGCTCACATATAAGTCCATGACATTTTAAT
Source organism: Chrysanthemum seticuspe (assembly GCA_019973895.1). Classification (NCBI taxonomy): domain Eukaryota; kingdom Viridiplantae; phylum Streptophyta; class Magnoliopsida; order Asterales; family Asteraceae; genus Chrysanthemum; species Chrysanthemum seticuspe. The sequence goes on along the minus strand of BPTQ01000001.1, from coordinate 120,657,027 downwards.
CCAAACCATCAGCCCAAGTCGGATAGAAGCCCGTTACACCTCAAGATATACACGGCCCACTCCAACTGATTGAATACTCGATCCAACAACATGAAACATCCGGATATAAAACACTCACACTCACCCTCACACGATTACCCTAAACCTAAAACACAGATATCATAAATATGACGCCTACCACATATCTTTTCTCTCACCAAACACAGATCAGAGAAAAAATATACGAATCATTCATCCTCTTCTCACTAAACTCAGAATCATCAATCAATCACGAATCATTCACTCCTTCCTTCATCAAGATACTAGACAACAAAAACCAATCAAGACCCATATCATATTCAAATTGTTCGCAGCTTCAAGATCCTTTAAAAAAAGGGTCTCGGGTAGGTAGTTGAGTGAGTTTTTGTTATTCAATTTCTTTTTGGATGTCGTATAACGAAACAAAAAAAAAGGTTTCTAACCTCCATGTTAGAAAACTTTCTTGAAAGTTTCGGATATAATCACAAGATTGATCAAGATGAAGTGGTTCAAAACAGAGATCTTATTAATTTTTCTTTTTGAGTCTTGAGAGGTTAGGAGATGGGATAGATGTATTGTAGTAGTATTTGATGGTGTTGGGATTTGATTTTTGATTTGCATGGTGTTGAATGAGGCTAAGATAACAGCCGTGTTTAATTTTTTCTTGGACCAAGTCTTGACTGATGATGTTGATTGAATACTGAGGTCGTGTTGTTTGGTACATGGTAAATGGTACACGGTTGAGTCTTTACGCATAAGGTCTTTTTCATTTTCAGTTTTACGCGTAAGATCTTTCTTCAAAAAAAATCTTACGCTTAACTTCTTCTCGTACCACTTTCTTATGCGTAAACCCAGTTGCTTATGCGTAAGTTATCTTATGCGTAAACATGGTCTTACGCATAAAGCTTAGGCGTAAGCATTGGCTTATGCGTAAAAACCTTACGCGTAACTGTTCTTACGCATAACTTCACAGTTATGCCTAAATATCTCTGAAGACGGCTCCTGCGTAAGTTTGGGGTTTTGACCCTTTGACTTTTTCTCCGGCGAGTTTTCCGACCAATTTTTCTGGCCATCTTCATGAAAAACCCAGAAAAGCATCATAAAAATGCTTCTTTTGACCCGTTTTGACCACATGAAACTGACCAGAAAGACCACTTGTTTTCACGGAATGTTGGTAAACAAAAAGTCATATAAAAGATGAGACAAACCTATTTGGACAAAGACATGACACAAAACAGATATTGTAAACATTGATAGACCAGATGACGGTTTTGTTTTTGACCAAATAGAGATACACAAACATGTACAAACTGTTAACCCACAGGATTCGGAAAAAAAAAATTTCCGACCACAAAAAAGTACTAAAAACGGCTTGAAACATGAATCGAAAACAAACATAAATCATCAAAACTTAACCATGGCTCTATACCACTAGTTAGGACCGAAAATATACAAGATTTATGTGGTTTTGGTGGTCCAGGTTGGTGGAAGAATATGAAGAGATTCATCTCTTCTAGTGAGAGAAAGTAGTAAGAGGGAGGAGAACACAAAGATGACTTTTATTAATAAACCAAACAAACACACACCTAATGATTAACCTCACCACTCATGGAGAGTCATGAGGGGTATTTATAGGCTCAACAAACCAATACTTTGCCACTTAAAGAACACTAGTCCCTATGGGCAAAGTATTCTACGCATCTAGTCCAATTCACGTAAGTGACATTATCTTTATAAAAAGCGAGGCTAACAACTAGAAACATTTTTCATCACGAAAGGTCAAAAGATTCGTAGGAACGAGTTTAATAAGAACATTTTACAAACAAATGGATTTTCTAAAGGATAATCATTAGGATAAGGACCGAAAGGATTACCTATATGTTATGATTTTAAAAAAACATAAACCATGGATTGGAAATCATTTGCTTATGATTTGTGCATCACATCAAGAGTTTACACCAAGCCTTCAGGAACACTTTCTATGATTTCCTATAGACTACACACAAGTATATGTTTCTTAATATTGATTTTGACTAAAACCATAATTTTTGGAGAGGGCCTTGACAAAGCTTTCTTGTTACCAATATTTTAAAACGAATTCAAAAGCAAATCCCTTGGGACGATCTCGACTTACCCACCTTTGCTATCGCGAACGATTATACTTGCTCGTATGTGTTTATAGTAATTACCGGATAATTCGTGTTTATAAATGTTTAAAACTTGCACACGGTGAGCACACAAAGTTTTTGGCGCCGCTGCCGGGGATTTGAGTATTTTTTGATTTTGTTTCGTTTCTGTAAAATTGGTAATATTAAAATTAGATTTCATATTGATAAGTAAAAAAAAAATGGTTTTAGAGACCAACCGATCCGGTTGCGCGAGCAACCGAAACGGTTGGTGCTCTCGTTAAGAATGTAATCTTTGATTTTTCTAGTTTTTATTTTATCTATTGTTTGGGTTATAGTTTATAGCTTATCTCTTGTCATTTCTGATTTATATAGATTGTCTTATAGATTGTTTATGTTTGTTTTAGTAATTGTTAGATTTTTGATATTAAGTCATTTTTAGTTTTATTTGACTTTTTAATTTATCTTGTCTTCATTAGAGTAATTAATTTAGTTAATTTTTAGTTTTATGAGTTTAGTAGTTTTAATGATTAGTTAAGTTCATCTAGCTAATGTAGTTTTTGGTTAATTAGCATAATAAATGTTTTTAATTAATTAGGATAATGAGTAGACACATTTATTTAGAGTTTAAGTATAATTAATTGTCTTTAGTTAATTTATAATTAATAGGTTTAATTAATTTCAGCTAAAATTTTTTTTGGGAAATCGTTCCAACCGTTTGGTTGCAACCCGTAACCGGGTCGGTTGGTCATTTTGGTCTGGAAGCTTACCACCAACCGAATCGGTTGGAGGGCCAACCGAAATGGTTGGAGCTCTCGGTAAAATTTTTTCTAGTTTTTCAATTTTGAGTTTTAGCTTGTGTTTTTAGTCTTAATAAGTGTCTTTGCTTGTTTAGAATATGTTTCTGTAGTTTGTTTTGATTTTTACTAACTCTAACGCTAATGATTTGGATGTTTGTCTTTGGTTTTGTTTTGTTTTTTTAGATAGTTTGTTATGGATAGTTTAAGTGGAATTTCTGAGTACCTACGTAACCTGGATAAGATGTTTAAAGATACCGAAAACTCGTTGGAGAAGATTAAGAATATTTCGGAAGAAAGTAAGAAGGAGTTGGCTATTGATTCGAAATGTGTGGAAGAAATGGGAGAGAACAAAGTTCAAGTGCCTAAAAAGAGTAGATTCGTGATATTCACGCAAGCACCGCTAACGGGGTACGATTCACCACTTCTGAGGTTCGGTACACCATGTATTTTCGAAGGGGTGAGTGCGTGGGATGCTCAATTAAACATGGCCTATGGTGAAAATTATATTGTGGACAAAGTTCTTGATCATATTGGCCACGTTCGTTTGGATATGAAGCCTATGGGAGAAAAATGGTTAAGAATCCTCGGATTAACATCCATGGTCATATTTCGAAGCAGATTTTGTTGTCTTGGAAGAAGGAAACGCGGATGAGCCCGACGTATGCTTTGGGCAAGATTTTCTTGTGACAACCAAATGTCAAGTGGATTTTGCTTTATGTGAGATGAAAATCAACATTACCGACTTGGAAGAGGAGAAGGAAGTGAATGAAATGCTTGTGGAGTTATGTGCTAACATGGAGAAGGAGAATGTGGAAATTGTGAAGACGGGGAAGGCTAGTAGAAAGAAAACCTCATCAAATAAATTAACTCCTACCACATCCACCAACAAGACCCATGATTACACACCTTCACCACCCAATTCACCAAACAACTTCAAACCTTTAACCCAAGACCAAAAGGAAGCCATCTTAGCAAAACTTGAAAAAAAATTTCTCGAACTCAATGTGTCACACCCCCAAAATACTTGTATTACAAAGGAATGGAATTCCTGGGGGATGACTCACATAGCATCACAGTTACAGTTATATTGAACGACCTAAAGTGTCGTTTTGAAAAAACATCGTTTGATATAATAAAACATTCAGAGTTTACAAAAGATAGGTCCCAAAAGGTAGTCAACATTTGCAGAAATAAGTTTGTTACAAACCAAACCACGTTTTAAAGTGCAATAATATACAAGTGAGACGCGTCGTCACCGCGACTCTATGATAAGTCCTTATGCATGCCATGAAGTATATGCCTTATATACCTGAAAATACATTGCTAAAAGTGTCAACAAAAAGGTTGAGTGAGTTCATAGAGTTTATGTAAATGTTTTATACGACCACCACAATTATAAGTCATGTATGACAAATATGTCACATAAAAATGATACAATTGCTATAAGCACATGACACCGAAGCTAGACTGATCATGATGTTCGCCCCAACAGAGTGTTTTGCCAAACAACTCAAATTATGATATTAAATGAAATGCATCCGTTTGACCAATTGTAATCCACCAACCCAGACGGAGGAGTCACTCTCAATAGATCTATTCACTCACCCTCGCTTCTTCCGGAATTAACGGTTCATGATTATGAAATGGGGACATTCAATTGGCAATGAGGTAACTTAAGCAATGTAAATGAATTTGAAATACTTGGGCTCATAATAAAATGATGTGCAATGTATTCTCCCCCTAGGTTTGAAATGAATTATAAACTTGTATAAAACGGGGCTATGAAAACTCACTTGATACAATGATTATGATGGCAAAAGTGGATACTCTGAAATGAGGCGCAATCTCTAACTGCAACCTATTATGAATGATATGATCTAATATAAGTCATGATATAATGTTGTGCATGCAAAATCATATGATATCCATACCACTTGTGCATTTTGAAAATAAGGTTTATCGTCGAAATATATGTTTATGACATCTTGTCAAGTTATAAAATACTTTACGCTTATATATGTTGAAACAACATCCCATGATAATTTTTTAGAAATAGAACAAGACTGTATAGTTTTTCGTCGTGAAATAATATACTTTAACAACTCATGAAAATGACTAAGTAACCTCGAAAAGCTAGTCGTAAAATAGTGAATATCGAATGTTAGAAAAACAAACTCAATGTTTTTAGAAAGCTTGTAACGATATCTAAAAGTCTTAGCATTTAACTTTTGATCATAAATGTCTCGATCATAGAGAAAAATATAGATGAAGTAAGGTAGTCGAGCTAAAAATATCGTTTATGAGTAGTTTTTGGAAAAGTTTGAGAGATCGTATATTACTCGTTACAACTTCGTTTGCCGAACGGTTGAACATTTTGGAAAATAGGCTAGGTGAACTCACTATTACTAGAAGACATCGTTTTCTCAAAAGTACTCTATCGATGTGAAAAACGGCTCCAAACATGGTCACTTGCGATAACCATTTTGGACTAAAAGAAAATATTTAAGTGTTAATATTTGTGAAAAATAATAGTTACGATAGCCATAATTAAAACACGTGTAACTTAGTTGTTATAACTTCGTTTTCCACGTTCTATATATCCCCGGAATCGAGATATTATGTATTAATATATTTTTGATAAGTCGACTCTTCTAGTTTAGGTTTACAACTCGTTTTTGACCATTGAATAATTCTGGACAGCATATATAATTTCAGAAAAATAGTTTTCGTCGCAAAACTTGAAAATAGCGTAACTTCTTCGTTATAAACCCGTTTTAAACCGTTCAAGCGACCACTGTTTCATTTTAAAGTATATTTTCTGAAAATATAAACCAAAATAATCCATGACCTGTCGAAATTTCCAGATTTTACAAAAATGAACAGCCCTTAATTATATGTTGTCGAAAATGATTTTTCTAGTGTAATACTTGTTCTAACCCTTTCCAATCAACACCAAAACTATTTTAAACCTACCATACACCTTCTTAGGGTGTCATGGGTTCCTAAACTTGACCAAAATGATAGGGTTCATAGGAATCCTAATAGGATAATTTAAAACTCATTATAAGTAGTAAAATCAAGTATAAAGTGGTATGATTCATAGTATATTTGCATGATTTTCTTACTAGATCATAAAAATAAATCAAGTATAGTATGAAAGATTAGGAAAATTATTTAGAACACTTACTTGAGTGATTGAAGAGTTTTTGGAACTAGAAACTTAATTAATCTTTAGGTTTTTATTTCAAAACCTTGAAATAGATTACTAAATGAACTTGTTAAACACTTGATCTTGAAAAAAAATGATGATCCTTCTTCTTGTTATAGCTTGGACGAACCACAAAGGAGTGGAGAAGGTTTTTCTAGTTTGTTTTCACCTTTGGTTATGTGTTTGTATGTGTTTTTCTTAAGAAAAATTAAACATGTATGAGATATTAATTGATAAAAGTGCATAGGTGTAAGTTTAGATTAAAAAAAATATCAAGAAATGGTGACTAGAAGGGGGAGGTCGGCAAGGGGGGGGGGGGTGAAAGTATTTGGTGTATTTTTTATGACTATTTGTACTTAAAGTTAAGTATTATGTATGCTTTGTACATATAATTATTTATTTAGTGTAGCGTTAGCTAGAAATTGATTTTAACGGAACAAAATAAAATATATCGAAGTCATAAAAATTATAAAAATGCATTTCTCGCAAGTATTGAGTGAATAAATATTTATCGAATTGAATTTACGAAAACCGTCGTAAATATATATATATATATATATATATATATATATATATATATATATATATATATATATATATAAAGCATGCATATCCCCAACCAAAACTTAACCCTCCATCTTTAAGATTCAGCCACCCATACCTAGATCCAAGCCTAAATTTACACACACCAAACTAACATCCAATCCTTAAAATTACCAAAACAACCATCATCCAATCCTAACAAACCAATACAAATAAACATCCATCATCCATTTCTATTTACTTACTCTTTAAAAAAAACATACACTTAAAAAAAACACACACTTACACCACTCTTACACCACTCTCATCTCCCAACCAAACCCTAATCCCAACCAAACAAAATACACAAAAAAACAAAACACTCACACAATAAAAACTCTCACAAAAACAAACTCACACAATAAAAACTCTCACCCAACCACAAAAAAAAACTCACACAATAAAAACTCTCTACCGCCGCCGCCACCACATACCGGCGCCACCACCATACCGGTGCCATCACCATACCGGCGCCACCACCCTACCGGCGATTTGGTACTTTTTTTTATTCATCCGTAATTTTTTTTGTTAAATACGCGTTTTTTTTGTCTTTAAAAAAATAGTTCCGTAATTTATTTTGTTAAATACGTTTTTTTTTTGTCTGAAAAATATTAGATCCGTATTTTTTTTAATAAATACGGTTTTTTTTATAAATACGTTTTTTTTTTAAATATTCATTTGATAAATATGCGTTTTTTTTTTCTTTAAAAAAATAGATCCGTAATTGTTTTTGTTAAATACGCGTTTTTTGGTCTTAAAAATAATAGATCCGTAACTTTTTTTTGTTAAATACGCGTTTTTTGGTCTTAAATAATAGATCCGTATTTTATTTTTAATAAATACGCGTTTTTTTTTTTGATAAAACAATAGATACGTAATTTTTTTTTCATAAATATGCGATTTTTATTATTAGATCTATTGATTTTTTATAGATCTATTTTTTTAAAGTTTCGTATTTTTTAAGTTTTTTTTTTAAAAAATCCGTATTTTATTTTTATTTTTTTTATACAAACGTAAGTTTTAATTTTTTTTAAAGATCCAAATTTTTTCTAGATCTCTTTTTTTCAAATACGTATTTATTTAATTACTATTTTTCAAAGATCCGTAATTTTTTAGATCTAATATTTTATTTGTAGATTTATTTATTTTTTTAAATCTATTTTAATTTAAATATCCGTATTTTTTTTGACAAAACTATTTTTTTTTAAAGTTTTTTTAGATATACTTTTATTTGTAAAAATCCGTATTTTTTAAATTTTGTATCCGTAATTTTATTTAAATATCCGTAATTTTTATTTAAATATCCGTAATTTTATTTAAATATCCGTAATAAAATACGTATTTTTTAAGTTTTTTTTTTGTAAAAATCCGTATTTTTTAATTTTTTTTATAAAGATCCATAAGTTTTTTATTTTATAGATCCGATTTTTTTTGTAGATCTAATGATTTTAAGTTTGTAGATCTAACATTTTTTATATTTTTTACAGCCGCCACTCTTGCCGGACAAGTATCCGGAACAGTAGCCGGAATCATATTTTTTGCCGGAAATAGTATGCTTTTTTTTAAAATTGTTGTTAATATTTCTTATAATGGTTATTGTTAATGTTAATATCAATATCATATGTAAATTGTTTTTAATATTTATTGTGTAAATTTAGTTATAATAAAGTTTATATTGTAAATTTTGTTAGAAAGTTTATTGAGTAGATTCGTTATTAATTTTATAGTGTAAATATGATATCAAGTTTATAGCATAAAAATATTGTTTTTAAAAAAATTCGTATTGTTTCGAAACATTAAAAAAATTATTTTTAAAAAAAAAATTTATTTTTATTAAACTTTTAATTTGAGGTATTTACTTTGATTTTTTTTAATTTGCAATAATTGAAATAGTTTTAAAAATTTGAAATAGTTTTAAAAATTATTTTGAAAAAGTTAGGAAATTTTTTAATATTTGGAAAAAGTTGGAAAAAGTTTCAAAAGTAGTCAAAAGTTGGATAAAGTTGGAAAAAGTAGGAAAAAGTAGGAAACGTTGAAATTTTTTTACTTTTTTAATATTTTGAATTTGTTACAGAGTTTATATTTTAAACTTATCGATTTTAATTATAATTGTTTTTTTATGTAATTAATTTGAATATTAATTTTTGTTTTCATTTTTTTCTAGGGGCTACAATTGATCAAGGAGTAGCATATGTATTGATGGTGGTTGCCTTGGCATTGACTTATATCATTCATTAGGTTTTGACTTTTTTATTTTTGAGTTTGGGGATTTATTTTTTTTCCTTTTGAGATTGATTATTTATTTATGATATGTTTTAACAATTCTTTGGTAATGTAAAGATTAATATTTATTGGAGTTATTTATTTTTTGCTTTTGTTTTTGTTATTGTTTAATGTTTATGGGATGTAACATGCATGTTCTTTTGTCAAGTTGGCCATGTTCTCAAGATTCTTTGTGTAAAGTGGTGACAAAAAGTATTGGTGATATTTTATTCTTTTGTCAGAAACATGCTGTATATGATTATGCTACTTTAAAATGTTGGTATTACTTACTTTTTTGTTTATGAATTTGCTAGAGAAAGTACTTATAAGCTTCTTTATAATAAGTACTTAGTGTTTCGATGTGAAAACTGTTTTTTCGTTTTAAAAAAAAAAAAAAAAAAAAAAAAAAAAAAAAAAAAAAAAAACTTTCAGAGCACATGTATCGTGGATACCAACAACACGTTATTGGTATGTCACTTCAGCGCCATATCATATACATACTAATAACTTACCAATAAATAAAACACCCTTCCTCATAGCACCACTTACATGTTATTAGGTCTCACAAAATACCCTACTAAAAATACATACTCACTCACAATAAAAAGAAAACCTCGCAAATGGCTTAAGCCAGTAGAATGGCTCAAATACTTTTGCCTCACAAATGACATCAAGTGATGGTATGGTTTGAAAAAATAAACCTTTGGCATATTAAATGCTCCCCATTCCGTGTGCTCTCAAACACCTTCCTAAATCACAAATAAATAAAATTGAGGTCATTGATACTTTTATAATAAATAAATAAATAAAAATACCATAAATCACAATAATCTATAAAAAAAAATTAAATGTTGAATAAGTTATTTGCCAGGAAATAATCGTCGCCACCACTATAGCTTCAGAAAAACACAATAATCGAATGCCAATTTAGTCAACAAAAATTATAATAAATAAATAATAAAAGTACCATAAACCACAACAATCTATAAAAAAAATTACATGTTAAATAAGATGTTTTCCCGGTAAATAATCGTCGTCACCCCTATACCTTCATAAAAACACAATAATCTATTGTCCTTGTTGTGCAATCATGTCTTAAGAAAAAGTGCTCTCCGAAAAGGATTCCCGAGCGACACATAAACAATTTTTTGAAAAAAAAATTATTCGCCGCAGGAATTTTGTCGAAAACTAAACACCGCTGCTGCTAGGCGCGGGTACTCTGCTAGACACCACTGCCGCAAGACATGGCTACTCTACTAGATACCGTTGCCGCTACGCGCGGAGACTCGGCTAGAAACCGCTGCCGCTAGAAACCGATGTCGCTATGCACGGGTACTCGCCTAGTATATATATATATATATATATATATATATATATATATATATATATATATATATATATATATATATATATATATATATATATATATATATATATATATATATATGTATATTACAATTTATATACCAAAATAAATTCAAAACATCAGGTAAACCAATAATATAATTTTTATAGTCTTAAAATGAGTTTAAAAAATATATTAGAATAATTGTCGAAAGTGTCGGATCAATTATTCAAAATAAATGATCGTGCGATAGCGTTTATTTAATAAATAAATATACGTTAATGAAATATGCAAACCTATGCATGAACTAATATGAAAATGATATTACTGATGATATGTAGACTAAATCTAGTCTATATGTAATGTTCTCAGTGATGTTACATGAATACGCAGGTTAACCCTCAAGGTTACGCGTATTTGATACTCGTAAACCTAGTTTACGAAAAATGATGAATAGTGAATCATGAATAGTGATTTTTCTCCGGGAATGAATAGTGTTTCGTGAATAGTAAAATTTTGAAATAACCTCTCAAAGTCTCACACCGACTTCAAAAATGATGAATAGTAACCAGTGAATAGTAAATTCTCAAGATGAATAATGAAATTTTCAGAGTTTGAGAAATGACCTAAAATTACGAGTTGTCACATTCGCCCACCCAAAAAGGAATTCAGTCCCTGAATTTAGTCCATGTTGGTTTCTACGGTGTTACTTGTGAAAAGGTGAGGATATTTGAGTTGTGAAATGTGTTAAGTAAATTGGCGAGTTCTGACAAAAGATCAAGTTTGGATGCTAAGGGATATACTCTATCCGGAATCTTAAATAACCCAATGTACCTCGACTTTAACTTCCCGCGTGTTCTGAATCATACCACGCCTTTCCAAGGCGAGACTTTCAATATAACTCTGTTGCCAACTTGAAAGTCTAATGGTTTGTGACTTATGGAACACATTTCCAATATTTTGTGTCGTATATAGACGTAGCTTTTCTATCTATTTGTTGTTGCTTGTAACTGATTCTTGATCTATACGATTTCTTTGTTGTTTCATGAATAAGTTATGGACTAGTGAGTTGGACTTTCCTGATTTTTGGCTTGTCAATAGGTGATTGATATTTCAACCATAGAGTTCCTCAAATGGTGCACTCAGTATGTTCATGTGATAACTATTGTTGTAAGGGAACTTGTTCGATGATGAATGATTTGCCTAATCATTTCTAGAAAATCACACATGCTTTAAGTATATCTTCTGATGTTTGAATCGTTCTCTCGTTCTGACCATTGAGTTTAGAATAATAGGAGGTACTCCTGTCCCAGTAGGTTCCATGGAAATCTTGAAATGATTGTCAGAATTCTAAGGTGAATCGGCTACCTTATATTAGGTATAATTGAAATTGATACCACGTGTCTCGTGCCAAATTCCAAAATGTCAAGTCTGTCAATAAAGACATTATTGAAAAGAATAGATTATGGGTAACAGTTGTGATTCCTCGCGTTTCTAGTTCTAGCGAATGTCATGACTTGAGTCTTCCTTGCCTAAGGTGCTTAGTCTCTGATGAGTGTGTAAATACTCATCATTTTTGTACAATATAAACTGCAGAATCATCTGAAAACACTCAAAAATGCATCAAAATGATGAAAATATCACAAAGCAGTGTTTTATGTGTTTTAAATGCAAAAATATCAAAATCAGATGAAAAACATATCAAATTTGCAAAAATTGCAGTTTTAGTCCCCCAAGTTTCAAAAGTTGTCAAAAATAGTCCCTGAGTCAAAATTTCAAAAGAAAAATCACCAAAGGTCCTTTTAAAATCATAAATTATCATATTTAGTCCTTTGGTGGAAAATCCAAAAATATTTGAGAAATTACAGTTTAGTCCCTGAAAATCCAAAAATGTTCAAAATTAATCCTTGGAATTTTAAAAAGGTCAAAATTAACCCTTGGATTATTAGAGGTTGGCAAAACTAGTCCTTGTACTACATTTTCAGAAATTACATGCTTGGTCCCTGGATTTTCAGATTGTGCACTTTTGGTCCCTTAATGCTAAATGGATCACACTACTCATCCTAAACCAATACACCAAGTCCAAATCCAACCATCCAAGCCCAATACCCGGTCCAACCCAAGTCTGCTAACCTTATACCCGGTCAACGAATATACCCAATAGTCAAATAGACACCCCTACCGCGCCTTTTTCTCCTTCTTCCCAACACCTAGCCCTGCAAAACCAACCAACCCATCCCCCCTCCTCACCTTTCCTCTCCCCTTGTTCCCCCCTCCTCAACAACATTCCAGATGCATTTAATGCACCCTCTCATCACACTCAACACTCAACTGTCAAATATCCAAGTTTCCCGGCAAAACACAATGGATGGCTAAGATGAGTTTAAGTCATCCAATGGTCAAAAATAGATGTGGGATTTGCAGAGAGAGAAAGAAGAAGACAACTTGGAGTATAAAAAGAGCAAGAAAGAAGCAATGGGAGCAGTTAGTTAGTTTTTATATTTTCTCTAATGTCGTTTTTTTTTATAAATGTTGTAGTTTAATCAAAATGGTGTAATTTCAGCTTCCATGTATCAATTTCAAGTTAACTAATCATTGTATTAAGCTTTTGAAGTTTTCAATCCAAGTTTTAGATAAATTTCATGTTTCCTGTCACTGTTGAAAATTTCATTCTCAATTTCTTATGTTAAAGCTCTCAGTAGCTTGTATTTGATCTCAAACAAGTTTGTATAAGCTTATGATAGCTTTGTATAAGCTTATATTCAAAGTTTAAGTCATTTTGTTACATGGTCAACAGAAGTCAACTGTGAGCTCATATGGTTTTGGAAATGGTTACTGGTGATGCAGAGGTTGATATGGGTTGAAATAGGTTAGATTAGGTTAGGTTTGGGTTCTGGTTTTGGCCTGCATAAGCTGGACACAGTTGGCACTGTTGACTGCACAGGGGTTATGCAGGTTTTGCAAGGTCTGCACAGGTCTCATGTGAGCTCACCTAGGTCTGTAACTTGGTTTATAAGCTCTCACCCAGGTCTAGTGTTAGTTCCAATAATTGGTTTTCTGTTTCCAGCTTATTTAGGTGCTTGTTTTTAAGCTCAAACTTGGTGCCCTCTCAACTGTTTTAGCTTATATCTCATTTCATCAAATCTGATCAAGCTTGCCATCCAGTGGTTAGAGCTTGTTGATTTCAGTTGCATTTGGTCAATTTTAGCTTATTGTAGCTTCCATATCAGTTTTGTAGCTTTTGGTGTCCATTTGCTTATTCTAGTGCTTATTTCAATAAGCCTTTGCACATCAGTTCCTAATTCCTCCAAATAAGCTCTTGTTTTTCTATTTTTCCTTTATTCCTCATATTATTTTAGAGTTTTCCTGAATTTTTCAGATTTTTCTAAGCTTATTTGCTATTTTTCTTTATTTTAATTAGCTTTTAAGCTTTTTTAAATAGCTTTAAATACAAAAAATTAAGAAAAGTTTCAAAAAAATAATTTTTCATTTTTATTAAGTTTAGATAAATATAAAAAGCCAAAAAAGTATTTTTCCATATTTTTCTTAGTTAAAATTGTATTTTTAAATAATTTAAGTAGTTTTTAATAGTTTAAAATCCATAGAAAATAAAAAAATAATCAGAAAATTACAAAAATAGTTTTGAAAATTCTATTTTGATATTTTAGATTTTTCTAAGTCTTAATTTTATTTTTCTAGCTTTATTTCCTATTTTCTTGTATTTTAGGTGATTATTAAATAGTTAAAAATAGTTTTTAATTAATAATAATTAGATAATTAGTTATAAAAATAATTTTCTTTTTCTACATATTTTCTTTTATCATTAGGTTTGTAAAAATGTATTTTTCATATTTTTAGGATTTATATTGTATAAGATTCACTTTTTATTTTGTACGTTTACGTTTTTAATTTAAACGTAAGTTTTTAGTTTTAAGTTTTAAAACGTTCATCATTTTAAATATAGTGATAGCGTTTATTTAATAAATTTTATCTTTTTAACTTTCTTTAATTTGCATTTTAGCCCTTGTAGTTTATGTCCTTTCTCCGTAGTTATAATAATCTCAAATCCTTTTCCAGTTCAAATTCCTCGATCACTAAACGTTGGGTGATCCATTGCACAGCTCGCTGGGACATAACGACCCGGGGAAACACTATACTCCCCAGATCTTCATTGAGTTCGTGCTTGAGCAGTTTTAAGCTGATTACGGTCTGCCATTCACAAGTGGCAGGCTTGAGTGATTTAGCTTGACTGTTTGGCACGCATCAAATTTTTGGCGCCGCTGCCGGGGAGCTGTGCTGATTATCTTCCGTTTAGCAGATTAGTGATTTGGATACTCACTCTTTGTCTATACCATCTGTATGTGTTTATATTATCTTTTAAAAATCAAAAATCCAAAAAGATTTTCATTCTTTGTTTTTGCAAAATGTTTTTCAAAAATACCAAAAATATTCCTCTTCACCCTCCTACCCTTTTTGATTCTTTATCCCTTTACCCTCTATCCATTTGATTCTAACTTCTTCTATTCTCATGGAATCTCTCGAGGACGAATTCTGGGACGAAGTTGAAAAACTTCAGACTTTATCACAAATGTCGAGAATTCGTGTTGTTCGTGATGATCCATCCATTCTGCGTAGGGAAATGGAACGAGAAACCGAGGTGACAAAGGACCAGGTACTTCCCTCTGATAATGGGAGTACTAAATACGTCCAACCTACGGTTATCCAAAGACCTAACCCCTCAATTGCTCCTAAGCCGTCTAGAATTGATTCTAAACTTTCACGATTTACGGTTAAGAGCAAACATGCAGAATTCAGACCGGTGACTAGCAAGAATGACTTGCTTAATCTTCACGTTTCTCAAGAACCAGAACCAGAGACCATAACGGAAGTGGTGGAAATTGCTAGCTCTCAGAGCACACCACTTGTCCCACCTCCTGATTTTTCTGAATGTTCTTCGAGACTTGATAGTCATCCGGATCACCATGTTGGTTTTGTTGATTCTTTGGATAAACTGATTCCTCTTCATAACTATCAAATGCAATCGTTTATTCCTTGTGTCGGTTGTGGTGAGCCTCTTTATGGTTCACCCTGTCGTTGGTGTACTTGCGTACAATGTGGTAATGATATCCATAACGGGAGTTGTTTGTTTTGTGGTTCGAGTAATTCATTTGATTATAATCCGAATCCGAACTCATTTAACGACTCCTCAAACTTTTCCAATTACCCACCACAACCCGACTTATCTTCATATAACCAACAGTTTTACTGTTGTGAATTTTGTGG
This sequence comes from Chrysanthemum seticuspe, assembly GCA_019973895.1. Taxonomy (NCBI): domain Eukaryota; kingdom Viridiplantae; phylum Streptophyta; class Magnoliopsida; order Asterales; family Asteraceae; genus Chrysanthemum; species Chrysanthemum seticuspe. The sequence goes on along the minus strand of BPTQ01000001.1, from coordinate 120,641,403 downwards.
AGGTCCTCACCAAGGAATTGAGTGTCAATCCGGAAACACGTTTGTCTATGAACAGTTTTCCAGTCATGCTCAGAGTTTTGTTATGACCAATATCCATATAGTTCACCTGTCCAGACTCAACAGTTTTACTGTTGTGAGTACTGTGGAGGTCCCCATTTCAGCTCTGATTGTCAAACAGGGAATCCATTTCCTTGTAACAATCATGACTCTCACATGTTTGATAATTTCCAACCTCCACAGCACTATACGGTTCAAACTCCATCTGAGCCGTTGTCTCATGAAATCTCCCAGGATCTTGAAACCGCAATGAAAACACTTGATGATATGATTCAAAACTTTAAGAATCAAGTGAGTGGTGAAAAGACCATAGGAGAATTGCTAGCCGAAGAACGAGAAGCTCGCAAATCTAGGGAAGAATTATTTATCCTAGAGCAAGCAGCTCTAAGGCGTTCCCAATTTCTCAAGGCAGCACTTTATGACGATGACGAGGAGGGTTTTTATCCTTTTAAAAGTAATATTTCTCAACCCCCTCAGTCAGTTGATATTCCAGCAGTTGAGATTCCATCTCAAACAACTGCTATCACACCCGAGATTCACACTCACTCTCTTATTATGGGGGACGAGCATCTCGACACTGTTCCTGAAAAGGAATCGGACGAATTCATAAAGTCTAGTGTTGAGAACCTTGTCCCAATCCCAAGAGAGTCACAGGGAATTCTTGATCATGTGTGTGATATCCCTCCTCCTCTTGTCTTCCAAACAGATCATGTTGAGATGTTCTCCGATTCTGATGATGATTCGTTATCTTGTGGAGACATCGTTTATGTGGAAGATTCTCCTTCTGAGCTTGTTAGCTTAGAAGAAGAGAATGATGAAGTTACTGACACTGAAATCAAAGATGAAGCTCTTCGAGCAACATTATTGAATGTCAGTCTTCTCATTTCTAAAATCGAGGCTTTCAAAGAGAAACCTATTTCATCTCCTATCCCCATTAAGGGTAGTGACATTCTTTCCGACGATTCTATTCCGGAAATGAAAGCCTCCTGTTTTGATAATATGGGAGAGAAGATTAGTGGCAGTACCACTTCTCATTCTCATAATTCTCTCCTCGATCATGAATCATTTACTTTTGAGGAGTTCGCCAGTGAACCCACTCATATCAATTCTGAATATGATTCATTCACCTTCATGGAGTTCTCAGATGAACTCACTCATATCATATCTCCGCCGGAGTATGATAAATTCTACTTTGATCTAGACACTCCCGAGATTTGTCTTGATCACATAAGCTTAAATGACGAGATTCATAATCCTGAAATTATGGATCCTCCTATAGATGAAGATGAGTTAGTCATGATGTTTATCATGATTTTCTATCTCTTCTTCACCTATCCCGTGGCTTCTCCTGTTCTTCACTCCTTCGGGAATGAAGGCATTATCTTTGATCCCGGCATTTTCATGTACCATTATCTTGAGCCGGTTCTATGTATATCTCATCGGTGTGGAACTTTCACGTGCTTCAATGTTTGTCCAAACATCTTGAATGAAAGTCCGATGGAGATTTTTCTTCCACTTACTTCCCCATGAACCAATTAATTCGGGGTCGAGTCAAGCTAGCGACTCGGTAATCAAAAACAGTAGCTTAACATGGGTTTTCACCCGTGTGTACCACCTAAGTGTGGGGGTGATGCCCCACATGTTATCAAAAAAAAAAAAAAAAAAAAAAAAAAAAATCTTTCTAAATAATGGCCGTAGTATTTCCCTTTTACGTTCTTTGTTTCGGCATAACCGCCGGTACTTTGAATATTGAGGGCAATATTCATTTCTAAGTGTGGGGGGGATTCTCACGAATTTTATCATATAATTATCCCAATTCCCCCGTTTTTGGCCAAAATTTTTTTTTGGAGTAAGTGTTTTACACTTTCTCATTTGGTTATCAGTCCGCCATGTCTGTAAGACAAAAGGATTGGCTAATCCAGGAGCAAACGGCTCTTGGTAAAGATATCTCAAATCCGTTGACGGCTTGCAATTTGCCCAAAATTGTATGGTATTCAGCTCACCATATCCTAAAAAGTGAAGAGTTGGCTAGCCCGCAAGGTTGTGGCTTGTGGTAAAGGCAGTGGAAAATCCATAATTGGTAATCAGCTCACCAAAGATAATATTTATAATTTATCTAAGAGTTGGCTAGTCCAGAAGGGTACGGCTTCTGGTAAAGACAAAATCAAATCCGTTGAAAGCTGGTGGTTTGCTCAAAATCACATGGTTATCGGTGTACCATGGTTCTTACTTGAACTAAAACATTTGGCTACTCCAGAAGTAATGGCTTTTGGTAAAGAGATTAAAATCCATTATGTTTTCTCAAATCATTGCTAGGGACTAGCAATATCTCAGTGTGGGGGATTGATGAGTGTGTAAATACTCATCATTTTTGTACAATATAAACTGCAGAATCATCTGAAAACACTCAAAAATGCATCAAAATAATGAAAATATCACAAAGCAGTGTTTTATGTGTTTTAAATGCAAAAATATCAAAATCAGATGAAAAACATATCAAATTTGCAAAAATTGCAGTTTTAGTCCCCCAAGTTTCAAAAGTTGTCAAAAATAGTCCCTGAGTCAAAATTTCAAAAGAAAAATCACCAAAGGTCCTTTTAAAATCATAAATTATCATATTTAGTCCTTTGGTGGAAAATCCAAAAATATTTGAGAAATTACAGTTTAGTCCCTGAAAATCCAAAAATGTTCAAAATTAATCCTTGGAATTTTAAAAAGGTCAAAATTAACCCTTGGATTATTAGAGGTTGGCAAAACTAGTCCTTGTACTACATTTTCAGAAATTACATGCTTGGTCCCTGGATTTTCAGATTGTGCACTTTTGGTCCCTTAATGCTAAATGCATCACACTACTCATCCTAAACCAATACACCAAGTCCAAATCCAACCATCCAAGCCCAATACCCGGTCCAACCCAAGTCTGCTAACCTTATACCCGGTCAACGAATATACCCAATAGTCAAACAGACACCCCTACCGCGCCTTTTTCTCCTTCTTCCCAACACCTAGCCCTGCAAAACCAACCAACCCATCCCCCCTCCTCACCTTTCCTCTCCCCTTGTTCCCCCCTCCTCAACAACATTCCAGATGCATTTAATGCACCCTCTCATCACACTCAACACTTAACTGTCAAATATCCAAGTTTCCCGCCAAAACACAATGGATGGCTAAGATGAGTTTAAGTCATCCAATGGTCAAAAATAGATGTGGGATTTGCAGAGAGAGAAAGAAGAAGACAACTTGGAGTATAAAAAGAGCAAGAAAGAAGCAATGGGAGCAGTTAGTTAGTTTTTATATTTTCTCTAATGTCGTTTTTTTTATAAATGTTGTAGTTTAATCAAAATGGTGTAATTTCAGCTTCCATGTATCAATTTCAAGTTAACTAATCATTGTATTAAGCTTTTGAAGTTTTCAATCCAAGTTTTAGATAAATTTCATGTTTCCTGTCACTGTTGAAAATTTCATTCTCAATTTCTTATGTTAAAGCTCTCAGTAGCTTGTATTTGATCTCAAACAAGTTTGTATAAGCTTATGATAGCTTTGTATAAGCTTATATTCAAAGTTTAAGTCATTTTGTTACATGGTCAACATAAGTCAACTGTGAGCTCATATGGTTTTGGAAATGGTTACTGGTGATGCAGAGGTTGATATGGGTTGAAATAGGTTAGATTAGGTTAGGTTTGGGTTCTGGTTTTGGCCTGCATAAGCTGGACACAGTTGGCACTGTTGACTGCACAGGGGTTATGCAGGTTTTGCAAGGTCTGCACAGGTCTCATGTGAGCACACCTAGGTCTGTAACTTGGTTTATAAGCTCTCACCCAGGTCTAGTGTTAGTTCCAATAATTGGTTTTCTATTTCCAGCTTATTTAGGTGCTTGTTTTTAAGCTCAAACTTGGTGCCCTCTCAACTGTTTTAGCTTATATCTCATTTCATCAAATCTGATCAAGCTTGCCATCCAGTGGTTAGAGCTTGTTGATTTCAGTGGCATTTGGTCAATTTTAGCTTATTGTAGCTTCCATATCAGTTTTGTAGCTTTTGGTGTCCATTTGCTTATTCTAGTGCTTATTTCAATAAGCCTTTGCACATCAGTTCCTAATTCCTCCAAATAAGCTCCTGTTTTTCTATTTTTCCTTTATTCCTCATATTATTTTAGAGTTTTCCTGAATTTTTCAGATTTTTCTAAGCTTATTTGCTATTTTTCTTTATTTTAATTAGTTTTTAAGCTTTTTTAAATAGCTTTAAATACAAAAAATTAAGAAAAGTTTCAAAAAAATAATTTTTCATTTTTATTAAGTTTAGATAAATATAAAAAGCCAAAAAAGTATTTTTCCATATTTTTCTTAGTTAAAATTGTATTTTTAAATAATTTAAGTAGTTTTTAATAGTTTAAAATCCATAGAAAATAGAAAAATAATCAGAAAATTACAAAAAGAGTTTTGAAAATTCTATTTTGATATTTTAGATTTTTCTAAGTCTTAATTTTATTTTTCTAGCTTTATTTCCTATTTTCTTGTATTTTAGGTAATTATTAAATAGTTAAAAATAGTTTTTAATTAATAATAATTAGATAATTAGTTATAAAAATAATTTTCTTTTTCTATATATTTTCTTTTATCATTATGTTTGTAAAAATGTATTTTTCATATTTTTAGGATTTATATTGTATAAGATTCACTTTTTATTTTGTACGTTTACGTTTTTAATTTAAACGTAAGTTTTTAGTTTTAAGTTTTAAAACGTTCATCATTTTAAATATAGTGATAGCGTTTATTTAATAAATTTTATCTTTTTAACTTTCTTTAATTTGCATTTTAGCCCTTGTAGTTTATGTCCTTTCTCCGTAGTTATAATAATCTCAAATCCTTTTCCAGTTCAAATTCCTCGATCACTAAACGTTGGGTGATCCATTGCACAGCTCGCTGGGACATAACGACCCGGGGAAACACTATACTCCCCAGATCTTCATTGAGTTCGTGCTTGAGCAGTTTTAAGCTGATTACGGTCTGCCATTCACAAGTGGCAGGCTTGAGTGATTTAGCTTGACTGTTTGGCACGCATCAGTCTCCATTACTAAAATGTTTATTGTTTTATGGTGTCTCTCTTAATTTATCTTATCGAAATATTTCCACGCTCTATGCTATCAAGTCACAAAACCCTAAATATTTAAGTGATGTGATATGGTGGTTGATGTTCAAGATTTGTTCCGATATTGAGTGCTTCTAAAATAGTTCATCACTGAGATTGTTATCATGCTAGCAAAAACATAGATATCAGCTCATACTATGTCGAAGAATGTTTGTTCTAATTTCACTTGTAGATGGAGAGTCATTGATTGTCCAATATGTTCAGACCTGTTGCATCTCTTGATGTGGAAGTGAGGTTATCTGGAATTTCTAGAGAACACAATGCCTTAGGGAAAGTTTATATCGATAACCTTAATTTAACTCAATTATCCTTTGAGGGAAACTCATTGTAGGGAAGTTTACATATTGCTGAGGCTATGTTTAATGGAATGTTCTATAATCCCAGTTAGGAGGCTTGGTTTACTTCTACAGTGTTGCTTGGTGTGTATTCGCTCTGTACTAAATCTTGTAACTCGGTCTAGCTGGTACTTTTGAAATGATAAAATTTGGCTTCTAGTCTAAAGATAGTGGTTCAGATTGTCTCAAAGGATAACATCTTACTACATGCTTCTAGTCCTTGTTGGTAGTTCTAAAATCCTTTTCATTGTTTTCTTGTATCGAGGAATCCTCCTCGTAGATGGTATGGAAAGTCTTTCCTAAGAAGGTTACTGGTAAAATTTCAGCTTATCGGTTGAGTGAGTGATGAATGTCGTAGGTATCTATAGAGTGTTAACAAAATAGATGTTTATGAACAATTTATCTCATTACAAGGCTTTGCTATTGAATGAAGATTGTTTTAGGAAGTTTGAAAAGATGCTTGTTTCTTTCATGACATAATTCTTCCTGAATTATACATAGGTGATCAGGCTATGTATAATCGAGGACAAATGATGTGATGCTTGGTTTTGTTGAAATGGTATTTTGTTTCTCCAAAGTATTAGATGGTATTCAACGTGTTGTTTTGTAAGATAATGGCCTAACAATATTTCAGAGTAACATGAAAATTGTTTCGCGTAATGGTAGTAAATAGTTGATAGAATGAGTGAAAATCAATTTATAGGGTGGTAACAAAACAACTTGTTTTAGAACTTTGTGAAAAAATTTTCCTAAGATGGTGGTAAAATAGCTTGAAAAAAAATTATGTGAAATAATTTTTATAAAGTGGTAGCAAACAACTTGAAATAGGATTTGTTGAATGGTTTGTAGGATACATGGGAGAACCTTATAGAATGGTAATAGTCTCCTAATTAGTCAAGAATAAAGTTGCCCTAATCCCTAGTAAGATAACGGTATATTGTTGCGAAATGATTGAAAATTGGGCAATTGGAATAGGGAATGAAATAAGCAAAATTTGTGATTATCGTGGAGATAATAAAGGACAAAGATTACATTATATAGAAAGGTACTTATTATATGTTCCTGTTGATGGTCTAATCATGTCTCAAGTGTAGGAGCAGTAGGCTGTCTAGCGGCAACAACTCTGAAACTCTCACCGTCCTCAAACCTATAAGATGGTGTAGTGTCTATAGTCTTAGTGATAGATGGTAATGATGTGTCAAATCATGCACGCTTCCCAAGCTGTAAGTCAGATGTATGAGTAGTGTCTATGAGATGTGATGGTACGGATGGTGCTCTAGATGATAGTGATGATAAAATGATGACGATGATGATGAAAATCCTAGTGGTGATTTAAGAAATGATGGTGGTGATGGTGAATGAAATACTACCCTCTTTCATGTTATCTCGCGACGTTTTAAAGGCAAAACTAGAGTATGCACTATTAGACGACTAATAGTGGTATGAGTAGCTGATGGTGGTTGTATTACATGAGTAGCAGGTGATCTAAGAATGAGGGTAAGAGAATGTACTCTCTTCCTTGCAGTAAGCATCCTAATAGGTCCATTAGGACTAAGCCTATAAGTCCTACCAAATGGTATGATCTGTCCCGGCTGAATGATAGAAATTGTCCTGATCCTATGGTGAATTAATGGTGATCTTGGTGGTGTATGAGCGACTTCGCCCTCCGCAAATGGTTCAGTCTCTACATCGGATAATATGTGTGGTAAGTCTGGTGTGTAGAGTCAACTGATGTTAAAAATATAGTAGGGCATGACAAGGTATCGTTCATGTCAGATTATGATGTGAGTATGATGGGATGGGTATCTGAAGACATCTATGTGACAATCGATGTGAAATGAAAGTAAATAGCCCGCATAATGTGCGTATAAAACCACATTCATAATGAATATGCACTTATGATGAAATGATGCGATGCTATGATGATGTAGTTATAGTCTAGGGACAATGATACAACCTAGTTCTCTATAACTCTTACTCTGATGCAATTCTGTCACACCCCCAAAATACCTGTTTTATAGCGGAATGGAATTCCTGGGGGATGACTGCCATAGCATCACAGTTACAGTTATATTGAATGACCTAAAGTGTCATTTTGAAAACACATCGTTTGATATAATAAAACATTCATAGTTTACAAAAGATAGGTCCCAAAAGGTAGTCAACATTTGCGGAAATAAGTTTGTTACAAACCAAACGATGTTTTAAAGTGAAATAATATACAAGTGAGACACGTCATCACCGCGACTCTATAATAACTCACTCAACACAAAGGTTGAGTGAGTTCATAGAGTTTATGTAAATGTTTTATACGTCCACCACAAAAATATGTCACATAAAAATGATACAATTGCTATAAGCACATGACACCGAAGCTAGACTGATCATGATGTTCACCCCAATAGAGTGTTTTGCCAAACAACTCAAATTATGATATTAAATGAAATACATCCGTTTGACCCGTTGGAATCCACCAACCCGGAAGGAGGAGTCACCCTTAATAGATCTATTCACTCACCCTCGCTTCTTCCGGAATTAATGGTTCATGATTATGAAATGGGGACATTCAATTGGCAATGAGGTAACTTAAGCAATGTAAATGAATTTGATATACTTGGGCTCGTAATAATGATGTGCAATGTATTCTCCCCCGTAGGTTTGAAATGAATTATAAACTTGAATAAAACGGGGCTATGAAAACTCACTTGATACAATGATTATGATGGCAAAAGTGGATACACTGAAATGAGACACAATCTCTAACTGCAACCTATTATGAATGATATGATCTAATATAAGTCATGATATAATGTTGTGCATACAAACTCATATGATATCCATACCACTTGTGCATTTTGAAAATAAGGTTTTTCGTCAAAATATATGTTTATGACAACTTGTCAAGTTATAAAATACTTTACGCTTATATATGTTGAAACAACATCCCATGATAATCATTTAGAAATAGAACAAGAATTTATAGTTTTTCGTCTTGAAATAATACACTTTGACAACTCATGAAAATGACTAAGTAACCTCAAAAAGCCAGTCGTAAAATAGTGAATATCGAATGTTAGAAAAACAAACTCAATGTTTTTAGAAAGCTTGTAACGATATCTAAAAGTCTTAGCATTTAACTTTTGATCATAGAAGTCTCGATCATAGAGAAAAATATAGATGAAGTAAGGTAGTCGAGCTAAAAATATAGTTTATGAGTAGTTTTTAGAAAAGTTTGAGAGATCATATATTACTCGTTACAACTTCGTTTGACGAACGGTTGAACATTTTGGAAAATAGGCTAGGTGAACTCACTTTTACTAGAAGACATCGTTTTCTCAAAAGTACTCTATCGATGTGAAAAACGGCTCCAAACATGGTCACTTGCGATAACCATTTTGGATTAATAGAAAATATGTAAGTGTTAATATTTGTGAAAAATAATAGTTACGATAGCCATAATTAAAACGCGTGTAACTTAGTTGTTATAACTCCGTTTTCTACGTTCTATATATCCCCGGAGTCAAGATAGTATGTATTAATATATTTTTGATAAGTCGACTCTTCTAGTTTATGTTTACAACTCGTTTTTTACCTTTGAATAATTCTGGACAGCATTTATAATTTCAGAAAAATAGTTTTCGTCCCAAACCTTGAAAATAGCGTAACTTCTTCGTTATAAACCCGTTTTAACCCGTTCAAGCGACCACGGTTTCATTTTAAAGTCTATTTTCTGCACAATGTAAACCAAAATAATCCATGACCTATCGAAATTTCCAGATTTTACAAAAATGAACAGCCCCTTGTCGAAAATGATTTTTCTAGTGTAATACTTGTTCTAACCCTTTCCAATCAACACCAAAACTATTCTAAACCTACCATACACCTTCTTAGGGTGTCATGGGTTCCTAAACTTCACCAAAATGATAGGGTTCATAGGAATACTAATAGGATAATTTAAAACTCATTATAAGTAGTAAAATCAAGTATAAAGTGGTATGATTCATAGTATATTTGCATGTTTTTCTTACTAGATCATAAAAATAAATCAAGTAATAGTATGAAAGATTAAGAAAACTATTTAGAACACTTACTTGAGTGATTGAAGAGTTTTTGGAACTAGAAACTTAATTAATCTTTAGGTTTTTATTTCAAAACCTTGAAATAGATTACTAAATGAACTTGTTAAACACTTGATCTTGAAAAAAAATGATGATCCTTCTTCTTGTTATAGCTTGGACAAAAAACAA
>BPTQ01000001.1:120613794-120631519 GCA_019973895.1 Chrysanthemum seticuspe | reverse complement strand
GAATGAACCGTTATGAAATGATGAATATGGAGTATAAGAAATGACCGGAAATTGGAAATTGAGAATTGTGACATTCTTCCCCTGTTAGAGGAATCGCGTCCTCGCGATTCAATCGATGATACTTAAAGTTCTACCCTTAGGTTTCGTGAAATCAAGTGTATGGTCAAAGTGTTTATGTCAAAACTTACGCGTCTAGGTTTCTTATCTAATGAGACTCATTGAATCTGAATAATACGGTGGATCACTTAATGGTCTAAGGTAAACGTACCAGTTACGCATTGCGGGCTTCCTCGGTCCCTATATAGAATGCTCGACCTCGGGGTGGGCTGATATTGAGTACAGGGTTTGGGTTATTTCCTTCAATTGCCACAGCTAGAGGAGCTTGCATCGGCGGCTTATTCAACTGAGGACAATTATTCCGGAAGTGATTCGGGCTGTTACATTCAAAGCAAGTCCTTTGATTATTCCTCATGTTGCCACTCTGTGTTTTACACTGCTCCTTAAAATGGCCGTATCGATTGCAATTTGTACACGAGCGGCAGGGCTTGGTCTTCGGGTGATGATAAGCACATTTAGCACATTTGGGATGTGTACCCGCATACCCTCTTTGTTCAGTACCAGTTGCCACAAAAACTCTTGCCCTTTTGTTGTCTGCTACCACATCTATCTGTTTATTCGACCCACTTGCTTCCTTCCTCTTATCACTGCTCTTCAACGTACCATTTCTAACCATCTCGTCTGTCAGGGTTCCTGCCCTTAGTATCGCACTTTGTATTGTAGACGGCTCAGTTGTTTTCACAGTTCCACGGATTTCGGGGACAAGACCATATATGTACCTCGAGATTCTCTTGGACTCAGGGGTAACTAGATAAGGAACTAGTCTGGCTAACTCATGAAATCGGTCAGTGTAGGCTGCGTGACCAGCCCCTATCATAGAGTGGTGATAAAATTCATCTTCCAATTTCTGCATTTCATTGTCCGGGCAGTACTCCTCTTTCAATAACGCCTTAAATTCATCCCATGTCATACCTATAGCTGCCTCTCTGCCTCTAGCCTGTAGCTGTGTGTTCCACCATGTCAATGCCTTTCCTGATAACAAGCAAGCAGCATACTTCACCCTCTGATGTGTGGCACAATTGCTGATGTCGATCACTGCCTCTGTCTTCTCTACCCATCGAGTATACGCCAAAGCACCTCCTATACCATCAAACTCCACAGGTTTGCATGCCGAAAATTCCTTATATGTGCATCCAATTCTGTTGTTGTTGTTGTTGGTGTTGTTGTTGTTACTGCCAGCTACATTGTTAGTGTCGCCAGTACCGTTCCCGTTCCCGTGGTTTCCCGAGTTAGTCATATGATTTCCAACTTGTGTGACAATAGTGGAAAGCAAGATTTGAAGTTGTTGAGCGATGATGGCGACAAAATCAGGGTTTCCGCCAGTGTTGTTGTCATTGTTACCCACGTCGCTACCACTTCCTCTACCTCCACGTCCACCTGTCATTCCACCCCTTGGTGCCGCACCACCTCGGCCAGTACTGCGTGTTACCCTCTTTGGTGCCATGATCTCTGCAAGGAAAGAACCGTTGAATTCCCAATGCCTATGCTTAACGTCCTCAAACATAATACTACGCCACAATTGGTTCCTAAGGTGTACCCACACCGATCTACGTATGCGTGGTCGCATATGTCCACGTGGGTGGTGACGCATTTATAATTATGTTGGCCACCATAATTATAAGTGCTTCATTTCACACGTGTACATACCACCAAGCATACATGTCTCGGCGATTGTTGTTACTTAAATAGGTAGCCAGTCTATCATCCGATTCTAAACAGTGGAGGAGGAATTTAGGGTAGGTATCTAGGAAGAGTCGCACTTGGAGTATAGGAAATTCTGTTAGGTGCTAAAGTCACTATGAGGTTTAGTCGCCAGCAGTTCCCAAAGTATCCTCAAGAGAACTCCCATCCTCGGGCAAAATCATCAAATCTATCCAGCTTTATAGTAACACTTATTTAGCTCGATCTCGCATCTCATCAAACAAGAACTGTCACGAGATCAAGTTAGATAAGTGCTCATTACTGAGCTCCATATCCTTGATGACCCAACTAGATTTTGGGACTCCCCTATTGGTACAAGGAAACTACGTTATCTAATGAGGTGGTTCTAGAAGAAATACTTAAGAAAACATATGCGCACGAAAAGTGAGTAAGGCAATAGGAAACGAAAGGATCGACGTGAAAGCGGTTATAGTCTAGGAACTAAAATGCAACCTAGTTCTCTATAACCAAGGCTCTGATACCAATCTGTCACACCCCCAAAATATCGCAGCGGCACGATAGTGTCATTGGGGCATGACGTCATAGCACAAAGTTTGGATACAGAAAACGACCTCTATAATGAGACGTTTTGAAAAGTTTACCATTCGATTTCCAATGTCAAAGTTTACACAACAAGTGTCACAATTCGCAATTTCCGGTCATTTCTCATATTCCATATTCATCATTTCATAACGATTCGTACATGGTTTTGCATTTTTCATTAAACGTTATTTTCTTATTAAATAAACGTTATCGCGTAAACATTATTTTTGAACAATTGATTCAATACTTCCAAAAATCTTTCCAATATATTTTTATACTCATATTAAGTCTATAAAAATATTATTATTAGTCTAACCGGTGTTTTAAATTTATTTCGTATATAAATTGTTATATTTATATAAATTACGACGTTTTCTTAAATTCAACCCGATAAATAATTATTCACTCTACTCTTTCAAGAAATGTATTTTTAAAATTTTTATGACCTAAATATATTTTATCTTGACCCGTGAAATTTATTCTATCTAACGCTACCTTAAATGTTCAAATGTGTATACAACTTACTAATATTACTCAACGATACTACAAATTTCTACTTCCATTCAAGCAACTTACATTTACTTACACTTACATTTATACATTTACATACTAATAATAATAAATGTATATATATATGTTGTATTAATTACATGATCCACCTAAAAAGATTTGCAAGATTTTTCTTACCTATATATATTCACACTCCAACTCATACACATTCACTTCAATAATACAAGCAAAGTCAAGATAAAAAATTCCTCTCTTCTTCTTCACACCAAAACCGGCCACCATCTTTATACCAAGAAGGAGTTCATAAAAATCTTCAAGTCAAGCTTTTAACAATCTAGTAACACTCTTTGTTTAGGTTTTGAAATAAAAACCTAGGGTGTTTAGGATAATCCTTGGTTCTCTAAACCTCATCAAGCATTTGTAAGCATAAAACTTCATCTCTTACTTTTTCATATATATTTTTCATACATTTCATGAAGTCCATATGATCATATTTGCTCAAGTTGTAGTTTTTATTCATGTTTATCAAATGTTATCACCCATATGTGTCCTATTAATTTTTATAACAAGTATGTACTAGTTAGAAGTTTATAAAAATGATAAGTTTGAAAAATGGATCATCAAAGTCTAGTTGTGATTTTTGGAGGAAATGATTACATAAATTTTATACATGTTTATTTAGGTTTGTATATATATTTTTAGCCTCATAATGAATATTATTTTGGTTATGATCAAAGGAAGTTGTTTTACTAGTAGGATTGGTGATGAGTAGATTAAGGGATTTATGTGGTGAAGTTGTGGTTAAACAAGTAGAAAAATGGTAATTTTAAAATAAGCGCGGAAGCGCTGTCGAAATTTATAATTTTTCCGAAAAGTTAGTCATTTTATAAGTTTTATTAAAGATTTAGAAAATAGATTTTTAGTTATGAACGTGGCCTTTTGAACGGACTAAAACGGAGTTATAACGAAAAAGATACGTGGTTTTCAAGTTACGATTTAAAAACTACCATTCTCCGGAAAATGTTTATACAGTCCGAATTTTAACTGACCCAAACAGTGGCCTTAAAATTTCTGTGAAGTCTCCGAAGTTTAAAAATATATTAGTACTCTTTATTACCTTCGCGTGGATATAAAGAACTTGAAAAACGGACTTAAAACGAGTGAGTTATGGTTAACCGAACTTTGAGTCAAAAACGTGCTGAAAACACTATTCACAGCTTTAGTAAGCTGTCAGGATTTTAATCAAAGTTTTTGAGGGCCTAAACGGACGTTTCGGGGGAAACGGACCTTAAAAACGAGTTAGTTTTTCTATGTATATATTACGTCAAGTCCGATGTAAACCGATTTGTCAATTACTAAAACCGTTACGTAGTTTTAACTACATTTTCACCATTAGCTCAAAAGTATTTATTTTCGATATGAAACCGTCACACATTCGAGTAACAATATTTATATATAACTAGTTTTCAAGTAGCATATTGGGTGATACGTTTTCAAAATCATGCATTCACGACAACATATCATAACTCGAGTCATAACATTCATTTTAGGTCGCGGATAGTTTCGGGCCTCACTTTCGTGCATTTCATTTTGTTAGCATATCAATCACACCAGGTGAGTTTCATAGCCCCTACTTTTATACATTTTCAATTACTTTTGGGGGAGATACATGCTCAAACTATTTTCATTTACTTTCACAAATATTCTAAACTTTGACATACTACTGTGAGATCATACTCCGCTTTTACTCGTTTAAATTCTACAAACTATTTGGGGAAGATACATGCTTAAACACGTGTTTCACTTTTGCGAATACTCAAACCATTTATACAATTGTGTTGCACTATACTTCTTATACACTTTGGACATTATGTGTGGTTTATTGCGATATGTACCTTAATGTGCTAAACTTGCTTTCAATTATGCTTCAACAAACATACTTTAGCAACTGGTTAACTCCTGCGGGAGCCGGCAGAGAGGTATTGATAGTACTATCGGGCTGACGCCCCCACCCTTGGGTCCTTGATGACGTGACCTTGGGTGAATATAATCTGTATTCAAGTTATTCAAGGCAATAACAACAAACAAGTTAGACTCGTCGTGAGGTTCAGTTGGCTGTGATTCTTTGCATTAAGTTTATGTATATATCGTATGCACCTATGTCCTACTTACAAACAAGATTGACAATTACATATTTTGGCAATGGATTGTAAACACACAGGTTGCAAGTTTTGTATGGGCGGAACTTGGAACTGAGTGGATTTGCAAGGCCTTTGCTGCATCAACATTTCTTATAGACTTTTTCAATTCATTTTCAACAAACTTATGAACTCACCAACCATTGTGTTGACACTTTTTAGCATGTTTATCTCAGGTCTTAAGGTGATAGCATTTCATGGAGCTTTTGGGTCGCATGGCATACATTGGAGTCTTGTGCTTTTAACAATTACCATTCGACATATTTTGTAAACTCTTTGTGTAATATCAAACTTTGGGATTTCTTGTTGTGTAAACTTTGACTTATTTATCGAATGGTAAACTTTTCAAAACGTCTCATTATAGGGGTCGTTTTCTGTATCCATACTTTGTGCTATGACGTTATACCCCAATGACACTATCGTTCCGCTGCGATATTTTGGGGGTGTGACAGATTGGTACCAGAGCCTTGGTTATAGAGAACTAGGTTGCATTTTAGTTCCTAGACTATAACCGCTTTCACGTCGATCCTTTCGTTTCCTATCACCTTACACACTATTCGTGCGCATATGTTTTCTTAAGTATTCCTTCTAGAATCACCTCATTAGATAACGTAGTTTCCTTGTACCAATAGGGGAGTCCCAAAATCTAGTTGGGTCATCAAAGATATGGAGCTCAGTAATGAGCACTTATCTAACTTGATCTCGTGACAGTTCTTGTTTGATGAGATGCGAGATCGAGCTAAATAAGTGTTACTATAAAGCTGGATAGATTTGATGATTTTGCCCGAGGATGGGAGTTCTCTTGAGGATATTTGGGAACTGCTGGAGACCAAACCTCGTAGTGACTTTAGCACCTAACGGAATTTCCTATACACCAAGTGCGACTCTTCCTAGATACCTACCCTACATCCCTCCTTCACTGTTTAGAATCGGATGATAGACTGGCTACCTATTTAAGTAACACCAATCGCCGGGACATGTATGCTTGGTGGTATGTACACGTGTGAAATGAAGCAATTATAATTATGGTGGCCAACGTAATTATAAATGCGTCACAACTCACGTGGACATATGCAACCACGCATACGTAGATCGGTGTGGACACCTTAGGAACCAATTTGTGGCGTGATATTATATTTGAGGACGTTAAGCATAGACATTGGGAATTCAACGGTTCTTTCCCTTGCAGAGATAATGGCACCAAAGAGAGTAACACGCAGTACTGGCCGAGGTGGTGCAGTACCAAGGGGTGGAATGACAGGTGGGCGTGGAGGTAGAGAAGGCGGTAGTGACATGGGTAACAATGACAACAACGCTGACGGAAACCCTGACTTTGCCGCCATCATCGCTCAACAACTTCAAATCTTGCTTCCCACTATTGTCACACAAGTTGGAAATCATATGAATAACTCGGGAAACCACGGGAACGGGAATGGCGACACCAACAATGTAGCTGGCAGTAACAACAACAACACCAACAACAACAACAACAGAATTGGATGCACATATAAGGAATTTTCGGCATGCAAACCTGTGGAGTTTGATGGTATAGGAGGTGCTTTGGCGTATACTCGATGGGTAGAAAAGACAGAGGCAGTGATCGACATCAGCAATTGTGCCACACATCAGAGAGTGAAGTATGCTGCTTGCTTGTTATCAGGAAAGGCATTGACATGGTGGAACACACAGCTACAGGCTAGGGGCAGAGAAGCAGCTATAGGCATGACATGGGACGAATTTAAGGCGTTATTGAAAGAGGAGTACTGACCGGACAATGAAATGCAGAAATTGGAAGATGAATTTTATCACCACTCTATGATAGGGGCTGGTCACGCAGCCTACACTGATCCGATTTCATGAAGTTAGCCAGACTAGTTCCTCATATGGTTACCCCTGAATCCAAGAGAATCTCGAGGTACATATATGGTCTTGTCCCCGAAATCCGTGGAACTGTGAAAACAACTGAGCCGTCTACAATACAAAGTGCGATACTGAGGGCAGGAACCCTGACAGACGAGATGGTTAGAAATGGTACGTTGAAGAGCAGTGACAAGAGGAAGGAAGCGAGTGGGTCAAATAAGCAGATGGACGTGGTAGCAGACAACAAAAGGGCAAGAGTTTTTGTGGCAACTGGTACTGAACAAAGAGAGTATGCGGGTACACATCCCAAATGTGCTAAATGTGCTTATCATCACCCGAAGACCAAGCCCTGCCGCTTGTGTACAAATTGCAATCGATACGGCCATTTCAAGGAGCAGTGTAAGAGGAATAATCAAAAGACTTGCTTTGAATGTAACAGCCCGAATCACATCCGGAATAATTGTCCTCAGTTGAATAAGCCACCGATGCAAGCTCCTCTAGCTGTGGCAATTGAAGGAAATAACCCAAACCCCGTACTCAATATCAGTCCTCCTCGAGGTCGAGCATTCTATATAGGGACCGAGGAAGCCCGCAATGCGTAACTGGTACGTTTTTCCTAGACCATTAAGTGATCCACCGTATTATTCAGATTCAGTGAGTCTCCTTAGATAAGAAACCTAGACGCATAAGTTTTGACATGAGCACTTTGACCATACACTTGATTTCGCGAAACCTTAGGATAGAACCTTATGTATCATCGATTGAATCGCGAGGACGCGATTCTTCTATCAGGGGAAGAATGTCACAATTCGCAATTTCCGGTCATTTCTCATATTCCATATTCATCATTTCATAACGATTCGTACATGGTTTTGCATTTTTCATTAAACGTTATTTTCTTATTAAATAAACGTTATCGCGTAAACATTATTTTTGAACAATTGATTCAATACTTCCAAAAATCTTTCCAATATATTTTTATACTCATATTAAGTCTATAAAAATATTATTATTAGTCTAACCGGTGTTTTAAATTTATTTCGTATATAAATTGTTATATTTATATAAATTACGACGTTTTCTTAAATTCAACTCGATAAATAATTATTCACTCTACTCTTTCAAGAAATGTATTTTTAAAATTTTTATGACCTAAATATATTTTATCTTGACCCGTGAAATTTATTCTATCTAACGCTACCTTAAATGTTCAAATGTGTATACAACTTACTAATATTACTCAACGATACTACAAATTTCTACTTCCATTCAAGCAACTTACATTTACTTACACTTACATTTATACATTTACATACTAATAATAATAAATGTATATATATATGTTGTATTAATTACATGATCCACCTAAAAAGATTTGCAAGATTTTTCTTACCTATATATATTCACACTCCAACTCATACACATTCACTTCAATAATACAAGCAAAGTCAAGATAAAAAATTCCTCTCTTCTTCTTCACACCAAAACCGGCCACCATCTTTATACCAAGAAGGAGTTCATAAAAATCTTCAAGTCAAGCTTTTAACAATCTAGTAACACTCTTTGTTTAGGTTTTGAAATAAAAACCTAGGGTGTTTAGGATAATCCTTGGTTCTCTAAACCTCATCAAGCATTTGTAAGCATAAAACTTCATCTCTTACTTTTTCATATATATTTTTCATACATTTCATGAAGTCCATATGATCATATTTGCTCAAGTTGTAGTTTTTATTCATGTTTATCAAATGTTATCACCCATATGTGTCCTATTAATTTTTATAACAAGTATGTACTAGTTAGAAGTTTATAAAAATGATAAGTTTGAAAAATGGATCATCAAAGTCTAGTTGTGATTTTTGGAGGAAATGATTACATAAATTTTATACATGTTTATTTAGGTTTGTATATATATTTTTAGCCTCATAATGAATATTATTTTGGTTATGATCAAAGGAAGTTGTTTTACTAGTAGGATTGGTGATGAGTAGATTAAGGGATTTATGTGGTGAAGTTGTGGTTAAACAAGTAGAAAAATGGTAATTTTAAAATAAGCGCGGAAGCGCTGTCGAAATTTATAATTTTTCCGAAAAGTTAGTCATTTTATAAGTTTTATTAAAGATTTAGAAAATAGATTTTTAGTTATGAACGTGGCCTTTTGAACGGACTAAAACGGAGTTATAACGAAAAAGATACGTGGTTTTCAAGTTACGATTTAAAAACTACCATTCTCCGGAAAATGTTTATACATTCCGAATTTTAACTGACCCAAACAGTGGCCTTAAAATTTCTGTGAAGTCTCCGAAGTTTAAAAATATATTAGTACTCTTTATTACCTTCGCGTGGATATAAAGAACTTGAAAAACGGACTTAAAACGAGTGAGTTATGGTTAACCGAACTTTGAGTCAAAAACGTGCTGAAAACACTATTCACAGCTTTAGTAAGCTGTCAGGATTTTAATCAAAGTTTTTGAGGGCCTAAACGGACGTTTCGGGGGAAACGGACCTTAAAAACGAGTTAGTTTTTCTATGTATATATTACGTCAAGTCCGATGTAAACCGATTTGTCAATTACTAAAACCGTTACGTAGTTTTAACTACATTTTCACCATTAGCTCAAAAGTATTTATTTTCGATATGAAACCGTCACACATTCGAGTAACAATATTTATATATAACTAGTTTTCAAGTAGCATATTGGGTGATACGTTTTCAAAATCATGCATTCACGACAACATATCATAACTCGAGTCATAACATTCATTTTAGGTCGCGGATAGTTTCGGGCCTCACTTTCGTGCATTTCATTTTGTTAGCATATCAATCACACCAGGTGAGTTTCATAGCCCCTACTTTTATACATTTTCAATTACTTTTGGGGGAGATACATGCTCAAACTATTTTCATTTACTTTCACAAATATTCTAAACTTTGACATACTACTGTGAGATCATACTCCGCTTTTACTCGTTTAAATTCTACAAACTATTTGGGGAAGATACATGCTTAAACACGTGTTTCACTTTTGCGAATACTCAAACCATTTATACAATTGTGTTGCACTATACTTCTTATACACTTTGGACATTATGTGTGGTTTATTGCGATATGTACCTTAATGTGCTAAACTTGCTTTCAATTATGCTTCAACAAACATACTTTAGCAACTGGTTAACTCCTGCGGGAGCCGGCAGAGAGGTATTGATAGTACTATCGGGCTGACGCCCCCACCCTTGGGTCCTTGATGACGTGACCTTGGGTGAATATAATCTGTATTCAAGTTATTCAAGGCAATAACAACAAACAAGTTAGACTCGTCGTGAGGTTCAGTTGGCTGTGATTCTTTGCATTAAGTTTATGTATATATCGTATGCACCTATGTCCTACTTACAAACAAGATTGACAATTACATATTTTGGCAATGGATTGTAAACACACAGGTTGCAAGTTTTGTATGGGCGGAACTTGGAACTGAGTGGATTTGCAAGGCCTTTGCTGCATCAACATTTCTTATAGACTTTTTCAATTCATTTTCAACAAACTTATGAACTCACCAACCATTGTGTTGACACTTTTTAGCATGTTTATCTCAGGTCTTAAGGTGATAGCATTTCATGGAGCTTTTGGGTCGCATGGCATACATTGGAGTCTTGTGCTTTTAACAATTACCATTCGACATATTTTGTAAACTCTTTGTGTAATATCAAACTTTGGGATTTCTTGTTGTGTAAACTTTGACTTATTTATCGAATGGTAAACTTTTCAAAACGTCTCATTATAGGGGTCGTTTTCTGTATCCATACTTTGTGCTATGACGTTATACCCCAATGACACTATCGTTCCGCTGCGATATTTTGGGGGTGTGACAACAAGAAATCACAAAGTTTGATAATACATAAAGAGTTTACAAAACATGTCGAATGGTAATTGTTAAAAGCACAAGACTCCAATGTATGCCATGCGACCCAAAAGCTCCATGAAATGCTAT
The DNA here is from genome assembly GCA_019973895.1 of Chrysanthemum seticuspe. NCBI lineage: Eukaryota > Viridiplantae > Streptophyta > Magnoliopsida > Asterales > Asteraceae > Chrysanthemum > Chrysanthemum seticuspe. The sequence goes on along the minus strand of BPTQ01000001.1, from coordinate 120,620,605 downwards.
CACCTTAAGACCTGAGATAAACATGCTAAAAAGTGTCAACACAAAGGTTGGTGAGTTCATAAGTTTGTAATAAAATGATTTGAAATACTTTGAAAAATGTTCACACAACAAAGGCATTGTAAATCCACTCAGTTCCAAGTTCCGCCCATACAAAACTTGCAACCTGTGTGTTCACAACCCATTGCCAAAATATAGTATGTCAATCATGTATGCATGTATCATAGTAGTAAAAATTATAAAAGTCACCACAAGAGTCTTCCAACAACTCGCGTTGGGATGTTTGTAAATTAATAGCCTTCCAACAACTTAATTTGGAGCCACTAATTCTTGTATGTTTGTAAATTAATAGCCTTCCAACAACTTAATTTGGAGCCACTAATTCTTGTATGTTTGTAAATTAATAGCCTTCCAACAACTTAATTTGGAGCCACTAATTCTTGTATGTTTGTTCCAAGTATGCATATGAAATCAAGTATAACCCAATCAAGTATAAAACGCATTCAAGTCTAAAGTATAGGTAATGTTGTTTGGCAAAAGAGTTTAAATGTTTGGATAAATAAGCATATATCTCGCCCCAAATAGTTTATAGGAATTTAAATGAGTAAAAGCGGGGTATGAACTCACCTGGTGTGATTGATATGATAACAAAATGAAGTGCACGAAAGTGAGGCTCGGAAACTATCCGCGACCTAAAATGAATGTTATGCATGCATTTCGTGTGTTATTTATACCATTTGCGAGTTTTGAAAATAATACTTATCGTCGAAAAATACTCTGTTGACGTCTTGACCAATCTTAAATTACTTTAAAAGTATTTACGTCAAAATGTCATCCTACAATAGTTTCGTAATGATTTATAGTGAAATTATCACTTTTCGTCGTAAAAATAAAGTCGTTGGAAATTTCATGAAAGTGACAAAAATGGCTTCGAAAAACTAGTCGTAAAATGGTGTACGTCGAACGTTAGGAAACGAACTCGACGGTTTTGGAAAGTTTGTATCAAAATCTAGAAGTTTTAGTTCATGAGTTTTCGTCATAGAGGTCTCGAACATAAAGATAATAAAGGTTAAAGATGGTGATTTTGTCCAAAATGTGGTTTAAAAGTGAGTTTCGGCAAAGTTTAAGCATCCGTAAATAATTTATTACAACTCCGCTATACAAACGGTTGGTCGTTTTGAAAAATATGCTTGGTGATCTCGATTTTATTAGAAGACATCTCGTTACAAAAAGTTCTACATCATAGTTAAAAACAGCCTTCAACATGGTCGTTTTAGTTACCGTAACACTTGTCTCGTAAAAATAATATAGTTTTTCTGAAAATAAATAGTTACGGCAATTTTTATGAAAACGTGCATATCTTAGTCGTTTCAAATCCGTTTTCTACGTATTATACGTCCTTAGCTTCGTATCGAAGTATACTAATATATTTTTGATAAGTCGAAATAATTTGTAAAGCTTAGGACTCGTTTTTGACTCAAATAAAACAATAATAGGTTGCTGAAATTTCAGAAAAATATATATTTCGTCGTCAAACTTGAAAAATTCATAACTTCTTCGTTATAACTCCGTTTTAATCCGTTCAAGCGGCCACGGATTCGTTTTAAAGTATATTTTCTAAATATCAAGGCCAAAAATTCGTGCCTACTGTCGGATTTTCCAGAAAAACAAAATAAGAACAGAACACTTTTTATACTTATCGAAAATAGTTTTTCTCGTACTAAACCTATTCCAATCCCTTCAAATTAACTCCAAAGCTATTCTAATCCTACCATACACCTTCTTAGGGTGTCATGGGTTCCTAAACATCATCAAGACCAATATATACCAAGGGAATAATTATAGGATGACTTTATATGTATAAAACTCTAAAAATCAAAGTAAAAATGGTATAAATACACATAAGTCATGCATGTTTTTGCTCAAAAATGATGAGATGAGTATGAAATGAATATGTAAGATGAAAAATAAACATGAGATGCTTACTAGTGATATGATGAGGTGATTAGAACCAAGGATTAAACCTAAACACCCTAGGTTTTTATTTCAAAACCTAAACAAGAGTGTATACTAGATTGTGATAAACTTGATCTTGAAAATTGTGATGATCTCCTTCTTGGATCACTATGAGGGCCGGTTTTGAAGGATGAAAAGAAGAGAGAAGAAAAATTTTACTAGTCTTGAATTATTGAGATCAATGATATGTGAAATGAAGTTGGAGTATAATATACACTTGCAAGAAAATGTTACCACACAATAAATGCATACCCTCCCCTCCATGGCCGGTTTTTGGGGGGGGGGGGGGGATGTTTCTCAAAATTCATTTTTTTATTTATTTTTATAATGTATATAATTGTGTGAAATTGTTGTAAGAAAATGTAGTTAAGGAAAATTGTTGTAACTTGTACATAGTTGTGAAATTAGAGTAGTATGGACTAAAATAAGTTTTAAGGGGTCAAAGTAAAGTATATTGTAGTTATAAAAATTGTAAAAATACATTTCTTGTAAAATTTGAGTGCTATAATAATTATCGTGTAGTTTTTAAGAAAAACGTCGTAATAATATAAATTTAACAATTTATATACAAAATAAATTTAAAACACTAGGTAAACTCAAAATATTGTTTTTATAAACTAAATATAAGTATAAAAATATATCGTGATCATTTTTGGAAGTATCGGATTAAATGTTCAAAATAATAACTTACGCGATTAACGTTTATTTAATATGAAATTTACGCGTTTAATGTGAAATGCAATGTCATGAATGAACTAACATGATGCAAATGATGCTAATGAAATGTAGACTAAACTTAGTCCATGTGAAATGTTCGTGATGATATGATCATGAATTTGCCGCTAAACCTTTAAGGTTACGCGAATTTGTAACACGTAAACCTAATTTACGATGAATGATGAAATTGTGAAACGTGAATTGTTTTGAGAAATGACTGGAAATTGAGAATTGTGACAGGGGGTGAAAGTATTTGGTGTATTTTTTATGACTATTTGTACTTAAAGTTAAGTATTATGTATGCTTTGTACATATAATTAGTTATTTAGTGTAGCGTAAGCTAGAAATTGATTTTAACGAAACAAAATAAAATATATCGAAGTCATAAAAATTATAAAAATGCATTTCTCGCAAGTATTGAGTGAATAAATATTTATCGAATTAAATTTACGAAAACCGTCGTAAATATTTATATAACAATTTATATACCAAAATAAATTCAAAACATCGGGTAAACTAATAATATAATTTTTGTAGTCTTAAAATGAGTATAAAAAATATATTAGAACAATTGTCGGAAGTGTCGGATCATTTATTCAAAATAAATGATCGTGCGATAGCGTTTATTTAATAAATAAATATACGTTAATGAAATATGCAAACCCATGCATGAACTAATACGAAAATGATATTACTGATGATATGTAGACTAAATCTAGTCTATATGTAATGTTCTCAATGATGTTCCATGAATACGCTGCTTAACCCTCAAGGTTACGCGTATTTGATACTCGTAAACCTAGTTTATGAAAAATGATGAATAGGTAATCAAGAATAGTGATTTTTTTCCGGGAATGAATAGTGTTTTGTAAATAGAAAATTTTGAAATAACCTCTCAAAGTCTCAAACCGACTTCAAAAATGATGAATAGTAACCAGTGAATAGTAAATTCCCTAGATGAATAGTGAAATTTTCAAAGTTTGATAGATGACCTGAAATTACGAGTTGTCACACAATGAGAAGAAACCGGTGATTGAAGTGCTACAAGATTATGTTCTATACCGCAAGAAGCTAGACGCGGTTATGTTAGGATAAAGATCTGTCGGATAAGGATAGGGATAGGATCTTGTTTAGGGGTATGCCACGTAAGGAGAGTGACCCAAGTAACTTCGTTTTGCCTATTAAAGTTAACTGGACCACTCCGGTGTATGCTTTGGCGGATACAGGATCAAGCGTCAAAGTTATGCCTTATCCACTATTCAAGACGTTGGGCCTAAGTAAACCACAACCAAATCATTCTAAACTAACCATGGCAGATAATTCCCAAGCAAAGGCTATGGGGGAAGTGAAAAATGTAAGAGTGCAAATTGGCTACCAACCTTACTTCGCCGATTTTCTAGTCTTAGACATACCGGTTGATAAGAGTCTACCTCTTCTACTTGGGAGACCTTTCCTACGCACATGTGGGGCGATTATAGATATGGGGAGGGGGACGATGACAATCGATGATGGGATCTCAAAGCAAACCTATTATCCCAAGCCTAGGGGTAAAGTGTTGGAATTTATGGAGGATTTGGAATTCTTTGATGGGGAAGATGACTTAACTTGTTCTGAAGTTGGACGTGATGTCCATGGAAACCCTATGTATGGACCGCTAGCTCCACCATATTTTGATGTTGATGATGAGATGGAACGTGCACTCGCGGTGGAAGCCTTCTACAATCCATTTAAGAACATCCTTGTTTACAAGAAGCTCACAAATTTCCTAGGTTCTCTACCGGTTCAACTTAAAAATTTGGAATGGGGACCCGAGGGGTTAAGTGTTTACAAAAGAGAGGATGGAGACGGGGAATGGCACGTCAAATTTGATATACTATGCTCGGATGGGAGAAGATTTGTTAGGAAATTCAAAACTCACGAAACATACCGTGAATTGACCGGAAAATTTTAAAGTGAGGACATCTTAAGGCATGAGTATTTAGAGGAGTAATAAGGAGAAGAACAATACAATAATAACAAGCAATTGTTTGCTTGATTTTCATCTTTTGATGAACTTTTAATTTTATGCACTTAGGATTTTTGTTTTTCATTTGATTTTTATTTCTCTTATTATTTTGGTTTGAAGTTGTTTAATCAATGGATTTTGAGTTTTAGTTTAAGTTATGATGATAAGTATGATGATTTAGTTTTTGAGATTAGATGTTGTTGAAATTTCCAAATGGTTGGATGAATGTTGTGTGCATCTTTAATCGGATTTTTTTAGTAAACGATTGTTGCTTGGAAGGTAAAATGCCCAAGTAAAGTGAAAATGGCTATGTTATGCAAAAATTCAAACCAAAACGGTTGTGTCCATGACTGAAACTGTTGCATGAAAGTATAAATACCAAAAATTCATTTTTCCAGAAAACACACACACACACACTAATCCTCCATCTGGGTTTCACAAAATTTGACCATTAGAAGTTGTTTGAAGATTGTAAGAGTTTTGGAAGATCATCATGGCACCTAAACAAGTAAGCATCTACAATCAATTAACTTAATTAAGGTTTAATTAGAGTATTTGATTCAAATTGCAAATTAGGTCACTAATGTGGGAGGTTTTTTGATAGAATTCGAATTAAGTTGTAACCTTTTAGGATTAAGTGGGTAATTGATATAGGAATGCATTGTAAAAAGAATTGTAGTAATTGATTCAACATGGAATGAGTATTAGATGATTGAATTTTCGGATTTAATTAGGTTGTGCCATTGAATCAAATTAAGTTGCAATTGATGATTCCTAGTTGGTAGATGATGCGTTTTTAATGAATTTTAGATGCCACATTGTTGATTAGAACAAGCGATTGAGAATTGAAAGTTAAGATTGATAGTTCTAAGCAAGATGAACATGTGATGATTGGAAGCTTTGAATGCAAATTAAGAGAAATTTGAGGATGTGGGAATCATTGGTGATGTTAGAATGCAGTTTAGGAGTGAATTGGAATTAGAAGAATCTATTGGGAAGAAGATTGGAAGGCCATAACCTTCTGCAGTTGTTGTAACCGATTCGGTTGCGTATCGCAACCGAACAGTTGGATCATGGTCGAGAGAGGAGCCGAATCGGTTGCTCCTCAACCGATCCGGTTCCACGTTCTGTTTTGGAAATTTTCAGAATTTTGAAATAGACCTTAGAGGCTTCTATAAACCTTATCGTTTGTTCTAACACTCTTATATTGATTTATATTTATGATTTCTACAGAGAAATGTTGTAGGTTGTTCAAGTTCGACACGGGGTCCACTAAACCTGATTGTTACCAAGTATTGCCAAAGGAATGCGAGGAAGAAGGTTACGTATAATTTGAAGGCTGAAGGGAATGCAAACTTGAAGTTCAAATATCTCACCAATGAGGAGAAACATGATTTTAGGGAACGTTTATCAAAGTTGGAAAATAGGACAGTTTTGGTTCCAAGGTTGATTGATTGGGATTTGTTTGCCGAATATGAGTGTGAAAATGAGTTGCGGCATATGATGCGGATGTCTTATGTCTATCCGGTTGATGGGGATTCGTTTGATGAGTTATCATGGGAAAGAGCTTTTAGCATAAATGAAGAGGTTTATCGTGAATGGTGTATGGAGTAACTCGAAAGAAAGTTTTATGTATCAGCTTTTCTTGAGGTATGTGGTAAGTGCTATTTGGAGAAGTAAATACGATTTTCGAGAAAGGGTACTATTGAGTAGTTTGCTTAGGGGTAGTTGGCCTATCTGTATTCTGTAGGCGTAGTATACGGCGTTGAGTAAAAGTGTGAGTATAAGCCGTTTGTTTAGGGTTAGTTAGTTGGAACCTTGGTTTTGACAGGATAAAAGGTTGAAACTATTTGCAAGGGATTTTAGTACAAAGAGGAGTAACCACTCTATAAACTTGAAGTTCAAACGTAAGGGAAGTCGGAAGTTTAATATGCATTGGAAGAAGGAGCGTAAGGAAACCGTTATGAACCATTGTTAGTCCAAATCACCTGGGGCACAGCTTGAACTTGTTGGATGTTGTAAAGAGACATCTTTAGTATTTATATTTAGTTATATTCTCACAATCTTGTTTGCTAT
>BPTQ01000001.1:120514280-120580781 GCA_019973895.1 Chrysanthemum seticuspe | reverse complement strand
ACGTAGATCCGGCAGACTCAACGCAGCCAGATGAGGAAATTTCGGGCTGCGGCAGAGAACTTTTATGCTCAAAACAGAAGACTGGGCAGTGTTTTAGGATGCTGCCACAGCGTCAATTCGTCACTGCGGCAGCGGAAGATAAAAGTCGTCGAAACTCACAGAGCTAAAACTGAAACCGGTAAAAGAAGCATATAAGCGCGGAAAAGCAGGTTTATTCTCGGTAAGGTCGTAAAACGGAAGTTCTCTGGATTTTTCACTTTTCCTTGCTATAATTCTTTATTTCCTATGTTTTCACTAGTTTATCCCGATTTTGCTGGGGAGTTTTACCATGGAAAATTTTGGAATAGTTAGGGAGGCCGAGACCGCCTAGTATCCTGCTCAAAGGATAGGAATCAGTGGAATATTGAGGTACTGACAGGGTACAACGGTATTTTGGTAAAAAGAACTTTTAGAGAGTCTCACAAATACTAACTTTTGTATAAACTCTGTGAGGCTCTCAAAATATAAAATTCTTTGTGAGGGGGAAGTGTACACGAGTATTCAAAACTGTCTTTAGATGTGTCACTCCCATCTCCAGTGTGAAAAACTTAACTAGCCGAGTACTATCTGTTAAGGGGTGCTCTGTGCCAATGCAAAGAATCAATTTCTCAAGGTAACAGTCAAAAATCCACCGTTGATCGAGATCATTGATTGAACTTCAACATTTGTGAGGAACTTTTCCTCCAATCTGGGTACTTTCACGTATAGATAGTGTTCAAAGAGCTCTACCATGTAAATGATTGTAACTAACTGCTTAACTGCGACACCGTCGTAGGATTTTGTGACGGGTCAGAAGACAAAACTCGTATTTTCAAGAGACGGCGTCGGGCTTTAAAGGAGTAGACCGACGCAACTCAGACGGCCTAGATGCAACCCAGACGGCGTCAGAAGCTGAGGAGGACGGCGTCACAGGCATAAGGTGACGCCGTCGTAAGGTTAACGTGGCCAAGACGAAACCCTAATGACGGCGACACGACGGCGTCACGAAACATAAGGTAACGCCGTCGCATATGTAATCTTATATATAGAATCCGAATTTTTCAGTTTTAGGGAGAGTCTTTTTGGAGTGAAAACCTAAAACCGAACCTAAGGTGTCTTGTACAGTATTTTAGGGTTCTAAACCCTATTTTACATCAAGATAAGTATTTACTTCATCAATTCAATTATGTCTTTAATTATTTGTATGTATGCTTGCATGTTCTCCATGTCCGGCTAATTTATTTGTGTGTTTGCTTAGGAAGTATGAAACTTAATTATTGAATATTGATTGGTTGTTTCTTATCTTAGTTGATTAATGATCTAGTAATGCGATAGGTCATTCGTTGTGTACTTAATGCTTGATTCATCTTTGTGAACCTTAGAATATGATTACCTGAGTAGTTGTAGGCTAAACCATCCAAAGAGTGCCTTAGAGTAAGAGTTTATCATCCCTAGTGGCTTTTGTAGACGAGACCCTTTGGTAAGTTCAAAGAGTTAGGGAGACAACTCAGAATAATTAAGGAGTAGTAAAACCTAAGTAAACACATCTTTAAACTATCATACGAGTACACATTAATTAGACATAGACTCCCACAACCTTAGTTTAGATAATTAGATAATAGTAGAGTAATCGGTAGAAATACCAACCCCCCAAATCCAATACCCGAGATTCGTACCTTTCAATTTCATAAAATATAAAAATACAAAAATAATCTTCCTCAACCTCAACCTTAGCATAGTAACTTCTCACTAGCATTCCTATTCCCCTAGAGAACGATATCAATACCCGTGGCTTACCCTAATTACTACACTACAACGATTAGGTTCACTGCCTAGGGTGTTATAAAACTTTCTCGAAGAAAAGGAAGTTTCCTTGACCCCGAACGCGCTGTGTAAGCGTATCAGGGATCTACCCAAGGACAACACCCATAGAATAGTATTAGAAGTCCTTAGGAATGATTGGAAAAAGGAGTAATGTGAGAAAGGAGAAAGAAGGGGTTGAATAATTAAAAAGAAATGAAAAGAAAGGGTGAAAAGAAATAGCCCTCCATATTCAACCTTAGGGCAAAAACCGGGTTCAATACATATGCTACTGGTTGTCACTAGTTGACACTGGTATTGAAGACAAAGACATCATGGACCCAGTGACGCACTGCACTAAACCTTCTAGCCACTCAATTCCTCTCAAAAGGGATCTATTTCATTCTCACTGGGAACCCTACATAATCTATCGACTTTCTCTTAGAGATCGTTGATATTGAAGAAGGAGACCCTCTCCCTAGTCTCCGCTTAGGAAAACCAAAATGCACTCATTGAGTCTAGAGCCACGAGATTCATTAAAAGATCTCATAGGAACACTTGACATGACATCGCTTGTTGTTCATCAAAAAGGACACAAGTGATATATTTTAGAGTATTATGCAGATCTTAGCAATTTGCCAGAACATTTATGAGAAGTTTCACATCTGTGATCTTCAGTGATTGAATGGAAATTCCTACCAGGGTCAACATCAAGCAGCCCTGACAGCAGGTCACTTAGGTAATTCTTATGGATTACGCTTAGTGTGTCTCAAACTGTCTACAGTCGTGAAGTGATGCTTCGGTGTACTTCAGCGACTCATCTGAATTGTAGATATACTTCGGTATATCGTGTTATCCTTCTTGAAGGACTCCAATTCAGGAACGGCCTTTGTAAGAATTAGAGATGTGATTTCATACTATGCTGTTAACACCCTCGAAATTCAAACTTGTAAGTGCTGGAACCCGTTTATCACTGATATTATTTTATGCAGGTACTGATGATCATTCCTGAAGGAGAGACCACACCAGCTTCCCTTGCTCATACCAACAACACATGAAAGTTCTCATCAAAATCAAAGGCTACTCAAAGTTAAAGATGATTCTTCGTCAATGTCAAAGAATCTACAAAGTTTAAAGACTCGAGAACTACGTCATTGGTAATTAAAGGACAAATAGAAGTGTGAGCATGGTGGAGAAAGAAGTGGAGAAAGACGTGGAGACACCTAACCAAAGAAGTTGACAAAGCATTACCATGGCTCTATACCACATTAACTGATCACAAAGCATGAAGGAACAAAGAATTAAGACTATTCAATATCTACACACAAAGTTCTAGCTCAAGAAAAGTAGAGACCTAATCAAGTGGAGCATCTTTTGAATGACCACCCCTTAGGGGGAGATTGTTAGCCTTAATAGTTTTATTAGAAGTGATGGTCATTCACGATTAGGAACTTTGTAAAGTGTGTTAGATATCGTGATAGAATAGTCAATGGGTTAGTGGACTGGGCTAAGCTAAATGGTTAAACTTTAGGGTATGCTAGCTGTATATATGCTTAAGCATCCCACGTCCAAACCCAAGTCCACGAAAAGCCCATAGAAAGCCCAAGCTAAAGCCTTTAGGGTTTTATGCCTCTTGTACTATAAATACCCCTCAAATGGTCATTTGAGGGGTGTGCTTGAAAGTGTGTGTGTGTGTGTGTTTCTTTATTGAATATACAACATCTTGTGTTTATCTTTTCTCACATCATACATGGATTCTATATCATTCAAGTCACCAACATCTTTATCCTTTCTTCTTATTCTTATACGTATATGGTTTGTGTTTGTGTTGGGTTCGCTTGTTAAAGTGATAAGGTTGATATTCGTAGTGGTCCTACAATACTTTATTTATTTTTATTTTTAAGTAGCCTTTGGATTTTGTGTTTATTTTTTTTTTGTGAATTGTGCATATTTTGCAGTTTTGTTTGCACGATGGATGTGACGAAAGCTTATTGTTTGTCAATATTTGGAGTTGGATAACTCACATGCTTGTGTATGACCCAATATGCATATTGCATATTCTATCCCGTGGTATCTTTTTGACTATTTCTTTTTCCCATTTTCTTTACTTTGAAGTTCATTTTATTACATTGAGGACAATGCAAAACTTAAGTATGGGGGAGGGAAGAAAATAGGAAAAATGATACGATTTTTAATTTTTTAATTTTTAATATTATTTTGATTTTTAGGTAATGTTTTTGGATTTAAGTAATTAGTAGAAGATCGCCCTTGGTTGTCTGGTTGTTTTCACACGTTATTAAGATATATTAAAAAAAAAACAACTTGGGTATTTGATTCACAGTTTCCAACCCGTCAAGCTTACTCACACAAGCTAGCCACTTGTGAATGACTAACCGTAAGAAACTTAAAACGGCTTGGACACTGATTTGTTGGTAATGAAGGCTTAGGGGTATGTGTGTGGATAAAACCTCAATATCGATATAAAAAATAATCACGAAGATAGATTCAAATTCCTTTAGGAAAAAGAATAATAAATCAAATCCCGTGTGTGATCGTGTGTACGAATTAGTCAACCCGAATCGTTTCCCAACGAGGCTTGAATTGCCAACGTCGTTCTTGGTTTGGAATTTAATGCTCGATGTTTTAATGATTTTGATTTTATTAACTACGGGAATGGGAAAGTAATTAAGGAAATCTAAACTACGGGAAATCCTAAGTGCGATATAAACTAAAACGTAATCAATAAAACGTAATTAAAATGCAACTATGTCTAAATTATAACCTAAAATGCCTAAAATTACTTTTACTCTAGAAATGTAATTTGAAAACTAATTTAGAATTAAAACTATTTTTTTGGATTTTTCTTGATTTTATTTAAATTGAAAACTAATTTTTAACCTTTTTAAACTAAATTAAAATACTAAAAATATGAAAATTAAAGAGAAAAATATGAATCTATTTTTCTAAAAATCTAAAATAACTCAAAAGACTTTTTAAAACTATTTTTTTTATTTTTCAGATTAATCTTCTATTTTTTTACTAATTTAAAACTATTTAAACCTAATTTAAATTGTGAAAAATACCAAATAAAAGAGGAAAAATAAGGAAAAATCTTTTTTATGCTTTTTATATTTTTCTTAAACTGAGAAAATTAAAAAATTATTTTTTGGAACTTTTTCTTAATTATTTGCAATTAAAGCTATTAGAAAGTGATTAAAATCTATTTTAAATTGAGAAAAATAGTAAACAGTGACCAAAAATTATGAAAATCTCAGGAAAATTCTAAAATCTAATTCTAATTCTATGAAAAATAAGAAATAAGCAGCTTGTGTATAAGATATGAAGGCTGTAGTGTAACTGCTACGAGAATAAGCTACTTAAAATAAGCAAACAAGAGAGATAAGCTACCAAACAGATACTTAAGCTAGATTATGCTAAAATAAGCTAAATGCAACTGCTTACACCTAATCCTAACAAGCCATAAGCTCAGACTAATGAATTAAGCTAACTTCCAAACTAAGCTAAACAGTTTCTGACCCCTACTTATTAGCTGTTGCAACTGCTTATTGATAAGCTCAAACTAAGAAACAAAAGTGCAGTCCTCAAGACCACCTGGCAAGCTATAACTAAGCCAATTTTTAGCTTCAAACTCTTTGAAATAAACTCAATGCAAAGGCTGCAAATAACCTGTTTTACACTCAGCATATACTGAGTGTGAACAGGACAGATGAAGCACTTTTGAACAGCTGATTTTAAGCTTAAAATTACTTGATAAGATTTGACAAAAAGTAGTTATCAATACTAGACCAATTGAAAATGTAAGTTCCTAAGTTTCACTGGATTTTGACAAGAAATGAACCTGTGAAAGATCCATTAAGTTTTGTGAAAAACTGAAAATCTCACTTTGACTTTTTAGAACAGTTGTGAAATTTTGACTTTGTTGAGTTTTGATCCAAAGTAGTTAACTAATTTTGATGTTTAAAGACTAATGATGATTAAAACAAGCTAGATTTACTTATTTTAAAGTCAATAAGCAAATATTTACCTACTGATCCTAACAGTTATGATCTCAAAAAGCAGTTTAACTATGATTTTGACCTTCAGACTTTTAGAGCACAAATTGATGAACAAGTTGACTATGTTATGACTAAATAAAACTCTAACAGCTAAAATCAATCACTGAACTAAGCTCACTCTCCAAACAAATGACTGATCCAAACAGTCCTTCTATAACTGTTTTGAAATCAACTACCAACAATTCTCAAATCAAGTCTATTCTAACTATCAAATCAGATCTAATTACCAATTTAACACCTAAATGATGCAAGATCAAATATTATAACTATCAAACAGTGATTAATCTACTTATGCAAATTTGACAGTGATGAAACAGTATTGCAATTAAGATATCACTTACATAGGTCCAGCCACTATGGCTTGCTCATGAGACCATTAGAACAGTAAACTAACCCCAATCTCAACTCATTTCAACCCAGATCCATTACTAGTTCAGCAATCCAAACCAACTTCTGCAACTTTGACTTTCGTTGACCACTATGAATTTTGAGTTAATAACAGAAATAAGCTCACATTAAGCTATTACAAGCTTAAATGAACCGATGTGAAGCAGTAGCTAAGTGTAAATCCATCCACAAAACAGATCTAATATGATTTTTTTATTTTTCAATGATATTATTTGATTTTTTGTATTTTTGAGTTTATGAAGAAATAAGCTAGAAACAAATTTCCAGTGATGAAATAAGCATTTAACAAAGATACTAAGCAGATTTAAATCATAAAACTTAAACAAAAACTTGAGAATGAAAACTTGAATTTTATTAAACTAAATCATTTTGAGTACAAAATACGAATTACAAGAAAACTTAAAACATTAAAAATGAAAATTACAACTAATTAAGCTACTGAAAACTTAGAGAGAAGAAAAGATGAGATATCCCAAATGTGAGCGAATAAGGTCCTATATATAGCTGATCATGAGGCCTTGGAAGGATCTAGATACCACAATTGTGCTTTCTCTGAATCATTTGTAGCCTTTAGATCATATCCCACATGTGTCCAATCAATCTCAATCATTGGATCATGATTTCCACGTATCTTCAACCAATAGGAGAGCAGAAGTGGCATTCTCACACGGATAGCTGACCTGGCAACCCTATGTGTCAGTGTGTGTAAGGGAAAGTACAAAAGTGCCCTTAATTGCTGTTAATTTGACCATATTGACTGAAGGGTAATTAGGGTTTATGCGTTTTCCAGTATTGGGGGTAAAAGAAAAGGCGCGTGTGTTTTTTTTATTATTGTTTAAGTAGAAGTTGACCGGGGTTAGTAATATTTGACCAGGGTCCGAATTAGGTAAAAGGGCGGGTAAATGGCTATTCGGGTTAACAGAATTAGCCGGGTATTGGATTGGACCTGGGTTGAGGTTTTGGGCCGGGTGAAATGTATTTGGATATGGACTTTGGATTAGGATTAAATATAAACCCAAGTTAACTTTAAGGGACCAAAAGTGTATTTTCTGCTTTCCAAAGGACTAAAGGTGCAAATCTGAAAATGCTCATCAAGGACCATTTTTGTCAATCTCAAATAATCCAAGGGTGAGATTTGTAAATTCTGAAACTTGGAGGATCATTTCTGCCAAAAACTCAAAGCTCAGGGACTAATCTTGACATTTCTCCAAACTTGACTGTAACTTCTAAAAATCATCTTTAGAGAAAAAAATCTTCCAAAATGCACAATCCCGACCTTCCAGCTCAGCTAAAACTCTCTTGATCTCTCGTGCTCGGATTTACGTCTGATTTGGTTCCTTTTTGTGTGTTTTTACATATCCGTACCTGCACAAGCACAAACTCAAGAAAACCACAAATATTAGCAATAAACGGCTCTTTATTGGTTATTTTGGGTCAGTTTTACAAATGAAAAGATATGTGTTTAAGCACATATCAAAATACCCCAGACGAGACCATTGTCGTGTCCTCACGCAATGCAATCAACTCACGCTTCCAAAACCAAGGATTTCAATCTCTTTCTACTAAACCTATGAAGAAACTTAAATTGGTATGTCCAAACCGTCAAGTTATCTCACACAAGCTAGCCACTTGTGAATGACTAACCGTAAGAAACTTAAAACAGTTCAGACAAACCAATAATAAGAGAAGAAGTAGCAAAGATTCCTCAAAAGAGATTAAGAAACCCCTAATTCTAAAAACGCCCCGTTTACCTTTTAATTCACAAGTAGATATTACAATTAAGCACATTCCGAATATGAATGACGGTATGTTGAACTTTCATGTCGATCAATAACTCAAACATTTTTCAAACGACATGTTAGGATCACGGAGTAAGAAACACAACACAGCGTGAAATGACCATACGGATAGAATACATCGTCCCTGATTTTTCACAAGTCCCAAACTAAGCGTAAAACCGAAATCATTGTTAAAGATGAATCTAGATGCTAACACTACCCATGGAAGTTACTTGTGTAATTACCTTTTGTTCCCATTTTCCTATTTTCCTCTAGATTTTTTTATTTTTGTGAGAAATGAATTTCTTCAAATTCTCGTTTCGATAGGTTTTTATTCCGATAAAGATACAAAGCTAAGTCGATAATTAGTTATCCGCCTTCTCTCAAGAACCATTGTCATAAAAATGAGGTCCACATCAAGGAATTTTTATTCACTTAAACTTTTGATTTTGCCATTTTCATCATTTTTCATTTTTTTTTTTTTTTATATAGCACTTATACCTTTACTTATATGAGCTGTGAACCACGGAGCTTCATGGGGTAATTCCAAGACTATAGGCTTCATGAAATGAGGATCCCGGCTGGCTAGGCTAAGACCTCATTCAATCCCGGCTAAAGATCCAAGGGTCCGATCTCGACACCGCAGCTCACAACTTTACTTATTACTTTTAACATATCACTTATTACTTATTTATTTATTACGGATCCTTGATGTGTACCCAATTTTTAAAACAAAGATTCTTTTAAGAAGATAAAGAACTAACTATCGCCAAAAACTCGACATCTCTAATTATTTAGACAGATATGGGGTGAAACAATTTTGTGGGAACAAAAAGCCATAAGTACCTTCGATGGGCTCTAAAGAGAACCAACTACTCCACGCTTAGCATCTAAAATCATAAGTAACTCTATCATTTCTCGATCTCTGCAAATTTAAAATCCTAAATAATGAGATCCGCAGATGCTTAGCCGATAATTTTTAGATTATCTATGGTTAAGGGAACAAGCTAGGGCTCAACACGCCCGGTCAAGTCAGAATTCTATTCCTACTCTCACCAGCAGAAAGTCAACAAGGTGTCAAAACATATATTAACTTAGCAAATGCTTCGTCTAATGAAATCAAGTTATGCATATTTAAAGTCACTCAGGGAAACTTGCAAAATCTTGGCCTTGTGAGCTAGAATTCGCATTTTATAGCTTCTTGTCTAAGAGACTAGAAAAACTCTTCAATCAAAAAGACTTAACAAAAGCTTACAAAAATTTTTAAAATTTTCTCATTTTTGCACATTTTTCATTTTCTAAGGAAAAACGGGGTTGCGAGAGTACATGACAGAAATAAGCAAGTGCGGTCAAATCAAATCGAATATTACCCTACCCCAGACTAGAACGAAACATTGTCCTCAATGTTTAAAGCAAGGGTATCACGAAAATCTAAAAGCCGTTTATTAAGTATGCTAGAAGATAAACGTTAGTCGATAAGATTAGGATATCGGATTTCCATCAGCATCGATCATGAAACTCGAGTGGAGAAATGACAAACTTCGAGCACGAGAGTCTTCATATCGGGAACATCCTACACACAACATCACAAACAACCAAACACGAGAAATCGAAGAGGCAGACCTTTTCACGTCACTTATTAAAAAATAGAAAGAAAATAGAGATAAGCATGGGGTGCCTCCCACGAAGCGCTACTGTTTTTGATCACCGAGTCGCTAGCCTGACTCGTCCCCGAATTCATTTGTCCTTGGGGAAGAAAGTGGTAGAGATACCAGGGTCAAAAACGGTGTCCTCATTCTCGAAGGAATGAGACTGGGTGGGTTGGGTGGGAAAGAGAATGTCGGGCTCAAGCACATAAAGGTTAAATCCTCCCGATCTCACAAAAGGTTTTTCAAGAAAGATTGATCCATCATCCGGCGGTTTTGCGGGCGGACGTCGGGATGACGGATCACAATAGAAATACTCTATAAAAGAAGGGAGTCCATGGTACAGAAAGGTGTATTTCAAAGGTTCAATAATGAAGGCATCCAAGATAGGATCCTTTTTCCGAATAACTTTTGTTTTAAGAATATACTCTCCGATGAGTATCCCAGGGTTAAAAATCTTGTCCTCGGAGAGGAACGAAATCAAAGTATCATCAACGTGAAAATCCTCACGAGAAAAGGAGTCACTCTCGGATAAAAAAGAGTATGAGACCTCTGAATCAACAAGCTCATCAGTCGAAATCTTAACTTCCTTATCTTTCTTTGGGAAAAACGGATCATCGTATTCTTTTTCTTCATTCTTAGAAAGAATCGAGTCGGTGGGAGCAAGTTCATCGGTGAACTTCTCGAAGTAAATCGACGGATCTTGATATAACAAATATTCAATTTCGCATAAGTCGGCTCTAAAATCAAAGATGTCATCCTCACTTCCCGGTGGAAGTGGATCCATGCGAGCGAGTTCATCGGCGAACTCCTCGAGGAGTAAATCAATGGAAGAATCCTTGAGCTCGGGCTCCGAAGGATTAAAAGACGGCTTGATAACTTTTTCTTCCGAAGGAATATAAGAATCCTCATAAAGCATTTTTTCAATCAAACGAATATCTCCTTCGATATCGATGTCGGCGTTATCAATTTCCGGTGAAACTGAATCAATTTCCAAATAAGCCTCAATTTCTTTTATGATAGAATCATCCTCCTCATATTGAGTGAGGGAAGGGGTATTTTCAGAAGAAGGAGTGGGATTGCCACTCAAAGAAAACTCGACGTTTTTAGGAACAAGATCAATCCGATACACAGAAAGCGGAGGTGGGACAAGTGGTGTGCTCTTAGAGCTAGCATTTTCCACCACAACCGTTGTAGTATCCTTTTCTAGTTTCTTCTTTTGCTCAGCACGTATCGTAGACAAACTCTTAACCGTGAAACGTGAAAGACTCGGATCAATTCTCGATGTCTTAGGCCCAACTTTTTGAACCACCGGAGGTTGGACGTTTTTGGTACTTCCATTATTAGTAGGAATTCCCGGGTCCTTTGTCACCTCGGTGTTACTAATTTTGGCCACATCATATTGTTTGGTAAAAGATTTAGAAGTATGGTTAACGTTAAACGTGACGGCTTCTTTTCCAACTCTTAAAGTGATTTCTCCTCCATACACATCAATCAATGCATGTCCCGTCCTTAAAAAGCATCTTCCGAGAATAAGGGGCACACGAGGGTCGGCATCGAAATCAACGACAACAAAATCTGCGGGAAAATCGAACTTCCCCACTTTGACAAAAACATCCTCTGCTATACCGATTGGTGTTGTCGTAGTTCGGACGGCTAGCTCGAGGGTCATACATGTCGGGGTAAGTGGGGGCAATGAAAGCTTATCGTAAATTGATTTCGGCATCAAATTAATACTCGCGCCAAGATCGGCCAAGGCGGAGCATTGAATAATTCCTTGAAAATCGCATGGAATGAGGAACTTGCCTGGGTCACCTAACTTTTCGGGAAGTTTCTTGAGAATAACCGCCGAACAATTCTCATTCAAAGACGTTTTTGCCAAATCCACAATTTTCTCTTTGTTACTTAACATTCCTTTTAGTGTCGAAACAAACTTAGGCATGAGAAGAAGAGCATCCGCGAAGCTAATTTCGAAGTGAAGATCTTGAAATATCTGAAAGAATTTTTCCATTTGAAGATTTGCTTGTTCACGTTGCTTTTGATCATTCATCCTTGACGGGTACGGAAGTGTTGTTTTTGAGTTAGTCTTTTTAGCACTAACCGGAGCATCCTTGGGCTCAGACGTCGGGACAACCGTGGGTTGGACATTCTCAGTACTCCACTTATTAGTAGGAAGCACTGTGTCCTTTGTCACCCCAGTCTCACGGTCTACCACACATGACGGAGAAAAAGAAATAGTGGTAGGAACCGTGGGTCCATCATAAGCAACACCACTTCGGGTAGTGATAGCTTTCATGTCACTTCTCGGGTTAGGAATAGTATTACTCGGAAGGGAACTCGAGGGTTGAGAATAAGAAGTAGAAGGTTGATTAGCTTGAAAGAAACTAGCCATCATATCCCTTATTTCTCTCATCTGCTTGTTACTCGTAGCTTCAATTTCCTTTTTGAAATCTGTCCTCATGCCGTTAATTTGAGTTTGCAAATTTTTAATGGTATTGTCGGAACTCTTCATGTAAGACAGAAACTCGTTGTTCGGAACAGCTTGATGAGGTGATTGATATTGTTGTTGAGGAGGTTGTTGATAAACTTGAGGTGGAGGAGCTTGGTAGTTTTGATTACCATGATTGAGATTGGCTCCTCGGTTTTGATTGTAAGATTGGTTTTGATAACGGTTTTGGTTTTGTTGGGGAACGGGTGCAAAACCGGGTGGTCCCATTTGGTTGGCACGGTATCCTTGGTTTTGATTCTGAACCGGATTAGCAGAGGCTACAGAAGCATTTCGGAGATCGCCATCAGTGGCTTGACAATTATAGTACGGATGAGGACCACCGCAAATAACACATGTTTCAGTAACGGCTTTGACTGATTCGGATTTATGAATCTTAAACTCTCTCATCATATAATTAATAGCATCAGTTAGCCCACTCAACTCACTCTTTAAACCGTAGTTATCATTAGTAGCAATCTTAGAAACAACCGGTCGGTTTCTAGACGAAGAAACTTTTGACTTATTTTCGATAATCATTCTAATATCGGTGGGCATACGACTCAGGATATTACCACCGGCGGCCGCGTTAAGCGAATCTTGATCGGATGGAGTAAGAGCATTATAGAACGTATCAATCTGATGAAGATCGGTAAAACCATGATTTGGGCATTTACGTAAAAGTTCCTTGAATCTATCCCATGCTTCTCCAAAACTCTCGTCAAATTTTTGTTGAAAATTTATGATTTGATTTCGTAACATTGTTATTTTTGACGGAGGAAAGAATTGGTTCACAAATTTCTTAGAAAGATCTTCCCATGTTGTAATTGACTGAGGGGGTTCTTTTTCTAGCCAAGTCCGGGCTGCCCCCTCAAGGGAAAATGGAAACAATCTCAACTTAATCGACTCATGAGAGACGCCCCGAAAGTTAATCGTAGAAGCAACTTGATTAAACCAACGGAGGTGTGCGTGGGGCTCCTCACGATCTAAACCAAAAAAAGGTTTATTAGACACCAATTGTATTAGATTTGTTTTCAGTTCAAAATTTTCGATGTTAATTGGTGGATGTACGATAGCATCACCGTAGCCGTCTACGGGAGCTTGAAGTAACTCGTTCATCGTTCGAGTGTCTGCCATGACGGGTTCTTCAATGATAGTACGTAACTCGGGTACGTCTATTCTTTGATTACGTCTACGTCGTGATTGAGAGCGAGTGCGCATGCACTTAAAAACCAAGGCAATTAAAAGAGACCGATATTCGAAAACACGATGAACTTAACCAATAATCCCAAGTGAGTAAATCACCTCTACAAGACAAACGCACAAGCGAGCGGAGAAGCTTTGTAGGTCAGCACGAAGCTTATTAAAAACCCGCTTCTTTTCAGCCGCAATTTAATGTCAGGCCGTCCTTATACCCACCACACAGTTTGTTTATCCGATAGAGATAAATAAATTCACAAGCGACACAAAGGCAAGTTTTTGATCTTTGGTTCGGGAACTTATAATGATAACACCTCCGTTGAGAATGTTATATAATTGGTGTCTTCTATTTATTAGCAAAAACAAAAGAGAAAATCTTTTTGTATTTTTAATATGATATATATATATATACAAAAGAAAAAGGAAAATATTTTTTTACTTTTTTTATTTTTATAGAAAAATAGTAACATCACGAATGAAGGATCTCTAGTCACTAATCGTCAAACCTCAAACGAAATTGTCGTGACACAACCTCCCCGGCAGCGGCGCCAAAATTTGATTTACAGTTTCCAACCCGTCAAGCTTACTCACACAAGCTAGCCACTTGTGAATGACTAACCGTAAGAAACTTAAAACGGCTCAGACACTGATTTGTTGATAATGAAGGCTTAGGGGTATGTGTGTGGATAAAACCTCAATATCGATATCAAAAATAATCACGAAGATAGATTCAAATTCCTTTAGGAAAAAGAATAATAAATCAAATCCCGTGTGTGATCGTGTGTACGGATTAGTCAACCCGAATCGTTTCCCAACGAGGCGTGAATTGCCAACGTCGTTCTTGGTTTGGAATTTAATGCTCGATGTTTTAATGATTTTGATTTTATTAACTACGGGAATGGGAAAGTAATTAAGGAAATCTAAACTACGGGAAATCCTAAGTGCGATATAAACTAAAACGTAATCAATAAAACGTAATTAAAATGCAACTATGTCTAAATTATAACCTAAAAATGCCTAAAATTACTTTTACTCTAGAAATGTAATTTGAAAACTAATTTAGAATTAAAACTTTTTTTTGGATTTTTCTTGATTTTATTTAAATTGAAAACTAATTTTTAACCTTTTTAAACTAAATTAAAATACTAAAAATATGAAAATTAAAGAGAAAAATATGAATCTATTTTCTAAAATCTAAAATAACTCAAAAGACTTTTTAAAACTATTTTTTTTATTTTTCAGATTAATCTTCTATTTTTTTACTAATTTAAAACTATTTAAACCTAATTTAAATTGTGAAAAATACCAAATAAAAGAGGAAAAATAAGGAAAAATCTTTTTTATGCTTTTTATATTTTTCTTAAACTGAGAAAATTAAAAAATTATTTTTTGGAACTTTTTCTTAATTATTTGCAATTAAAGCTATTAGAAAGTGATTAAAATCTATTTTAAATTGAGAAAAATAGTAAACAGTGACCAAAAATTATGAAAATCTCAGGAAAATTCTAAAATCTAATTCTAATTCTATGAAAAATAAGAAATAAGCAGCTTGTGTATAAGATATGAAGGCTGTAGTGTAACTGCTATGAGAATAAGCTACTTAAAATAAGCAAACAAGTGAGATAAGCTACCAAACAGATACTTAAGCTAGATTATGCTAAAATAAGCTAAATGCAACTGCTTACACCTAATCCTAACAAGCCATAAGCTCAGACTAATGAATGAAGCTAACTTCCAAACTAAGCTAAACAGTTTCTGACCCCTACTTATTAGCTGTTGCAACTGCTTATTGATAAGCTCAAACTAAGAAACAAAAGTGCAGTCCTCAAGACCACCTGGCAAGCTATAACTAAGCCAATTTTTAGCTTCAAACTCTTTGAAATAAACTCAATGCAAAGGCTGCAAATAACCTGTTTTACACTCAGCATATACTGAGTGTGAACAGGACAGATGAAGCACTTTTGAACAGCTGATTTTAAGCTTAAAATGACTTGATAAGATTTGACAAAAAGTAGTTATCAATACTAGACCAATTGAAAATGTAAGTTCCTAAGTTTCACTGGATTTTGACAAGAAATGAACCTGTGAGAGATCCATTAAGTTTTGTGAAAAACTGAAAATCTCACTTTGACTTTTTAGAACAGTTGTGAAATTTTGACTTTGTTGAGTTTTGATCCAAAGTAGTTAACTAATTTTGATGTTTAAAGACTAATGATGATTAAAACAAGCTAGATTTACTTATTTTAAAGTCAATAAGCAAATATCAACCTACTGATTCTAACAGTTATGATCTTAAAAAGCAGTTTAACTATGATTTTGACCTTCAGACTTTTAGAGCACAAATTGATGAACAAGTTGACTATGTTATGACTAAATAAAACTCTAACAGCTAAAATCAATCACTGAACTAAGCTCACTCTCCAAACAAATGACTGATCCAAACAGTCCTTCTATAACTGTTTTGAAATCAACTGCCAACAATTCTCAAATCAAGCCTATTCTAACTATCAAATCAGATCTAATTACCAATTTAACACCTAAATGATGCAAGATCAAATATTATAACTATCAAACAGTTATTAATCTACTTATGCAAATTTGACAGTGATGAAACAGTATTGCAATTAAGATATCACTTACATAGGTCCAGCCACTATGGCTTGCTCATGAGACCATTAGAACAGTAAACTAACCCCAATCTCAACTCATTTCAACCCAGATCCATTACTAGTTCAGCAATCCAAACCAACTTCTGCAACTTTGACTTTCGTTGACCACTATGAATTTTGAGTTAATAACAGAAATAAGCTCACATTAAGCTATTACAAGCTTAAATGAACCTATGTGAAGCAGTAGCTAAGTGTAAATCCATCCACAAAACAGATCTAATATGATTTTTTTATTTTTCAATGATATTATTTGATTTTTTTGTATTTTTGAGTTTATGAAGAAATAAGCTAGAAACAAATTTCCAGTGATGAAATAAGCATTTAACAAAGATACTAAGCAGATTTAAATCATAAAACTTAAACAAAAACTTGAGAATGAAAACTTGAATTTTATTAAACTAAATCATTTTGAGTACAAAATACGAATTACAAGAAAACTTAAAACATTAAAAATGAAAATTACAACTAATTAAGCTACTGAAAACTTAGAGAGAAGAAAATATGAGATATCCCAAATGTGAGCGAATAAGGTCCTATATATAGCTGATCATGAGGCCTTGGAAGGATCTAGATACCACAATTGTGCTTTCTCTGAATCATTTGTAGCCTTTAGATCATATCCCACATGTGTCCAATCAATCTCAATCATTGGATCATGATTTCCACGTATCTTCAACCAATAGGAGAGCAGAGAGTGGCATTCTCACACGGATAGCTGACCTGGCAACCCCATGTGTCAGTGTGTGTCAGGGACAGTACAAAAGTACCCTTAATTGTTGTTAATTTGACCATATTGACTGAAGGGTAATTAGGGTTTATGCGTTTTCCAGTATTGGGGGTAAAAGAAAAGGCGCGTGTGTTTTTTTTATTATTGTTTGAGTAGAAGTTGACCGGGGTTAGTAATATTTGACCAAGGTCCGAATTAGGTAAAAGGGCGGGTAAATGGCTATTCGGGTTAATAGAATTAGCCGGGTATTGGATTGGACCTGGGTTGAGGTTTTGGGCCGGGTGTAATGTATTTGGATATGGACTTTGGATTAGGATTAAATATAAACCCAAGTTAACTTTAAGGGACCAAAAGTGTATTTTCTGCTTTCCAAAGGACTAAAGGTGCAAATCTGAAAATGCTCATCAAGGACCATTCTTGTCAATCTCAAATAATCCAAGGGTGAGATTTGTAAATTCTGAAACTTGGAGGATCATTTCTACCAAAAACTCAAAGCTCAGGGACTAATCTTGACATTTCTCCAAACTTGACTGTAACTTCTAAAAATCATCTTTAGAGAATAAAATCTTCCAAAATGCACAATCCCGACCTTCCAGCTCAGCTAAAACTCTCTTGATCTCTCGTGCTCGGATTTACGTCTGATTTGGTTCATTTTTGTGTGTTTTTACATATCCGTACCTGCACAAGCACAAACTCAAGAAAACCACAAATATTAGCAATAAACGGCTCTTTCTTGGTTATTTTGGGTCAGTTTTACTAACGAAAAGATATGTGTTTAAGCACATATCAGTATTTTAATGGTAAAATGTGATTTTTGAAATTTTTTGATTTGAACCAAATTAAGGAAGTAATTCATTTTGGATTCGATAGCATTTTCTAGCACGCATTATAGCCTTATCCACTAAATTGTGAGGTTTCTTTTTGTATAAAACACATTTTGTTTTATATTCGCTATGAGTGTGTCGGTGATTATGTCGATTCTAAAACTTGTACTTGTTATGCATTACGGTAAAATCACTTTCGGGTGATAAAAATATGTTCAAATGATAAGAGGCATCGTAGGATTTAACCCAAATGGCCTTCCATTTTACATCTAATGTTTTTTGCTAACCACATCGATTAGTTAACCACCTTATATGGACTCATTTGTAGTGCTCATATTTAGCACTAGATACCCTTAGTTACACCCTTCGAGCCAATATTTTCATTCTTGTTTAAATCCAGAAAAATACAAAAATATTTTACACCTTAAACCTTAGCCAACCCATCTCATGTCTATTGGTTTGTTGCTAGTTTTTTGGAGTGTTGGATTATTTTTGATGATTATGAAGAAGCTACACTTTGTCATATGTGTGTACCATTCTCCAACAAAGATGAAGGAGACGTCTTTCTCGTTTGTATTTTTTGTGGTGTATGCTTACACTAAGTGTGGGGGAACTAAAAAAAAAGAAAGGTTATAGCCAATATGCTATATGAAGAATATTGATTAGCCAATGAGCTAAATCGCGTTATATATGTTTGGTGATTGATATGTGAAGAAGAGGAAAATATAATCATTTTCGGGATTGTGGTTTGTATGATGGCTAGCAACATGGAGGTTTAGACGTGACTTTATTTTTCTTTTAACACCAATTTCATAAACCATCCCATGCCTTATCCATACCATTTATAAAACCAAAGCCTTAACGTTATAACCCAAATAAAAGCCCTCTTTGATGAATTTATTTTATTTGTTTTGATACTTGTACAAGCTTATGGTAAAAATCATTGATCTTGACTAGGAATTGAGTGATTTACACATACCCACCAATATATGAGTGTTGAGTGAATTCTTAAAATCATTCGTGAGGTGTTTAGTTGTGTTATCTAAAGTTATTTGGTTCATTTTAAAGTTTTCACATATTAAAAGAAAATTAGTAATTATTTCTTTTGAGATGATTGTTAAAATTTTTTGGAACCACGGTATCAAGACCATTGAAAATCGATTTTTGCAAATGTTAGACCTACTCGAGGGCGAGTAGAACTTAAGTATGGGGGAATTTGATAATGCTCAAAATGAACATGATTTTTGTAGCATTATTGTTGGTTTGGTGTATAATAATCGGCTATATGTACTCATAACTGTTGCAAAAGTGCAAAAGATGCGTATTTGTATGTGAATGTAGCCAGGTATCGCAAAAGATGAAGAAATGAAGATTTCATGCACATTTGGAGAATTTCCGAGGAAGGAAATCAAGTAAGGAAGCTCTTGGACTCAATGATTAGGAAGCGCAATGATTTCTAAGTATCTACAACAGGTAAAGATCAAGTTTCGTCTTGGAAATCATCAGCGAAAACAAAGAAAAAGGCGCAAATCAAGAAAAGTCAACAAAAGTCAAGTTTGGGGGTACAAGAAGCGCCCAACCGTTCGGTTGGAGCCCGCAACCGATCCGGTTGGGTTGACGGACAACACACAACCGATCCGGTTGCCAAGCCTCGAGTTACAACTTTTGTTATTTTATTTTTCCTTAACTCCCCATAATCATTGGAGGCCGATCATTTCCTGTTATTAACTTGTAGAGGACGTTTTTAGCCAGATAGTTAAGGTTTTTTAGCTATATAATGAACCTATACTTAGTAGTCTAGGTGTGACACAACCCAAAGTGTAATAGCTTACACCAAAGCTATTACCAACTCTTATTATTCATCCCAAAAGTCTTGTTACTGCTGTAAAACGTCTAGGAGGTTGGAGAGATGAATTCTCATCCATTGTTTGATTATTCAGAGTTGTACGGTTAAGACTAGATGATTGGAGGCGTCTGGTTTCTATATTCCCCAATTTCTAATTCTTGTAATCCAAAAGCTTAGGTATTCTATGTAACTTGTTATGAATTTCTATTCTCTTGAATTATTTGAATTACCTTGTTACTACTTGTGTTTTGTTATGATTTTCATGGAGTAATTGTTGAATATACTTGTGTGTAAGGATGTAGGAAATCATACTAGTGTTCTTATATGTGATGCATGTATATGATCTTGTTTAAATGAGTTTGTTGGAAAACTGTCAGTCTTGTTTGATTTGTCGGTAAAACATGTTTTAAGAAAAAGGACCAAAAGGATTTCTCTTGTGTTTTATTCCAAAAAGTTAAGCGACAAACTAGTATGGGGATATGGTGATCGACAACCACCATGTTTACTTATTGAAACAAGACTATAAACATTTTTCATCAAGAAAGGTCGAGAGATTCGTAGGAACGAGTTTAATAAGAACATTTTACAAACAAATGGATTTTCTAAAGGATAATCATTAGGACAAGGACCGAAAGGATTACCTATATGTTATTGTTCTTAAAATGATTTTACAAAACATAAACCATGGGTTGGAAATCAATTGCTTATGATTTGTGCATCATATCAAGAGTTTACACCAAGCCTTCATGAATACTTTCTATGATTTCCTATAGACTACACACAAGTATATGTTTCTTAATATTGATTTTCACTAAAACCACAATTTTTGGGGAGAGCCTTGACATAGCTTTCTTGTTACCAATCTTTTAAAAAAAATCAAAAGCAAATACCTTGGGACAATCTCTATTAGGTCACCATTCTATCACATCAATATGCATTTCTAGAGAGAGAAAGTTTTAGAGAGAGAAAGTAGAAGGAACTAATGAAGGATTAATGAAAATGGTAATTGCAATTAGAACCAACACCCTCTCCCTTCAAGAGAAGGGGTATTTATAGTGTTTACATAAGTAGGGGTGTTTCCCCTTGGTTCTAGAAGAACCTCTTATCACAGCTCATGGGTGTAAAACTAAATACAAACATTTATAGACCATAATTGTTAACGACCTATTACAAATGAAATGACATACACTTTATAATAAAACATGTTCCTAACAATCTCCCCCTAAGGGTTGGTCATCATTTGTTGTCTTGCTTACGTCGTTCAACGTCTTGAACTTCTTTGGCGTTCATAGCTTGCGACGTCTTTGATTCATTTCATCTTTGTTCTTTGTTCTTGTTGTTGTGATCAGTTGTGAAATATGGCTTTTATCAACATCTTTGTTTCTGGTGCTTTTACGTATTTTTCCAACATGCTCATACTTTTTGTGAAGTTTGTGATCCATACATGTGAAGTTTACATTCTTTATCTCTAATCTTTGACTTGTGAATTTTGTTTGATTTTCTGACTTTGAAGTGAAATTTTGCTGAATCTTTTCTTTGCTTAGATCTTTGATGAGAATGTTTTTCTGATGTATGTATGAGCATGTGGAAATGAGCTGTTGATGGTAATGATGGTGGTTATGGTATGTAATGAGTACCTGCACTAAACAGTTACCAATAAAGTTCTGACTTAAGAGTTTAGATATTTTGTACAAGTACATCCCAGTTCGCTGGCATGATCTTTGACGAATCTTAGATCGGATACTTGCTAGAACTTCCCTTTACTCAATATCTTCACTCTGTCGTTGTGAGCCGCTGGAGTATACCAAGGTATCACTCCACGACTGTAGACCATTTGAGACCACCGCGAACACTAAGCGTAACCCACAATGGATTACCGAAATGACCTGCTGTTAGGGCTGTTTGATGTTGACCTTGGCAGGAATTTCCATTCAATCACTGAGGATCACAATTGTGAATCCCCTCATAAATGTTCTGGCAGATTGCTGAGATCTGCGTAGGACTATAGAATATGTCACGTGTGTCCTTATTGTTTGAACAATCAAGTGATGAGATATTAGGTGTTCTTAAGAGATCTTTTGATGAATCTCATGACTCTAGACTCGATTAGTGCGCTTTTATTTTCCTAAGAGGAGACTAGGGAAAGGGTCTCCTTCTTCAATACCAACAATCTCTAAGAGAGAGTCGATAGATTACGTAGGGTTCCCTGTGAGAATGAAACAAGCTCTTTTGAGAGAACTTGAGTGGCTTAGAAGGTTTAGTGCATTGCGTTACAGGGTCCATGATGACTTTGTCTTCAATACCGGTGTCATCTTGTGACAACCAGTAGCATATGAATTGAACCCGGTTTCTGCCCTAAGTTGAATAATTTGGAGGGCTATTTCTTTTCACCCTTTTCTTTAACTTTTCTTTTAATTATTCAACTCCTTCTTTCTTCGATTCTCATTTTCTCCTTTCTCAATCATACCTAAGGACTTCTAAATACTAACTATTTGTGGTGTCCTTGGGTAGATCCCTCCGGCTCTGGCAGATCAGAGGACGTTTATTCCTAAACTTAGTCACCTTTTAACTCCATGACTATCCTATGTTGCCACAAAAACCTTTTCATGAAAAATCTCTCAAGATGTTTATGATGAAAAACATGTTTTGCTAACACCTTGAGAGTTTTTGGCTTTTCAGAAATACTCCCCCTCCACATGTGCTTATGAGTTTTGACTGAAATCTACACAGAGAGGGAAGAGCTCGCACTTTTGAATTGATAGACTCTAGATAGACAATTCCCCGCGAGACACGGTTACGTTGTATAGTTAAAGAGTTCCATTATCAGCTTTTAGGTGACAACTAGCTCTAATAACTACCTTGAAGATGTAAACTCTCCTTGAAAAGGAGGTTAGACCCGTCAATGTTCATGTCAATCAAGAGTGTCTCGGATTGGTACATTTTACTAAGATAAGTCCTGGAAGACTTATCTTTTCGATTACTGACATTCAGATATCGTCAATTCATTGGTGATATCTGAGTTGAGCACGTTATGAGATTCCATAACTTCCTGATCAACAATTTTAATCACATTTCTCCCCCTAAAAAATAGCATATGTATGATGTTTTTGAAAACATGTTGATTAAAATATGCTTTTTGAGGTGTTTTTCATTTGGGAAGAAAGGGATTTCAAGAACTTTTGATTTTGAACAAAGATTTTTTGTTTCAAAAAACTAAGAAGCTTTCGCTCCTTAAGTTTAGGAATATTGCACTGAGGCGTACAACAGGGTCCTTTCGTGGAATAAGATTTTGTTTTCGTTGAACAAAAGTACTCCCCCTCAAATACAGAACCAAATTCGAGAGATAGCCTTCATGAGCCAAATTTGATTCGTTTATTATGTTACATGTGAAAACATGAAATATTAAATGTAGTGTTATAATTCGGACTCAAGGTTTTAAGAAAACATAATCAATGAACATAATCATACGAATGAAAGTAAAGAGTTAGAGTTATTAAAGACAAATGTTTAAATGTTCCAGTAATGTTCCAAAAGACTATCTAACTGCAGTACTTCATTCAGGACGACGAAACGTCAAGATATTTGGCACCCTTGCTCTTCCTCCAACGTAGCCTTCAAGTCGTCGCATTTGAATTCTGAACTTGAGTCGTGAATCAATTTTCTTGACAAACTTTTCAGCTTGCTTAACATCGTTTCTCTTCATGTCATCTTCCGCAACCATCCTTGCTTTCTGCCCGCTTTCAGATCTTCAAGAATGTTTACAAGCTCAGCCTTTACCTGTGTCAACGTATCATCACTGAACTTGTGAATTTCTTCGTATCCCATGAATTTGACGATTTTGTTCCTGATGAAGTGTTATCCAAATGGTGTTCTTGTGAATGTATACGGTTTTTGGTCATAAATGCCAGGTGGTTTGAGATCAGGCTTGGTAAGATTCAGACGTTTTTGATAACTTTCAACGCCAAGATGAAGATCTTCAACTCTTGTCTTAATGACGAGACTGCGGATAAAAATGAGAATTGAGTTGAAGATATCATATTGTAAGCTGCCAGGAAGATGCTCAAGCTTTCCTTGAACTTTGAGAAGATACATATCTTCAATATCGTTGGGATTCAGAAACTTGTAGTCAACCTCGTTGAAGGTGTATTCTTTGTCGTCATCTCTGCCAACCTTGATTTTAGTCAGAAAATTATACCCGTAGTTGGTCATAACCTCTGCACTGATAATGGACAAGATCCGGTGGTTGTAACACACTTTGTGTTTAGAGGTGAATGTGAGTCGCCATTTGTAAAACCATTTATGCATATTAGGCCAGTGGAAAATGCCAAGTTCTGCCTCATCATTATACGTAACAACCGAAGAGCTAAACAATTCATCAACTTCTTCCTCCATTTCCTCTTGAGTGTAAACCGCAACATGGAACTTTGACAATGATGTTGCATACCTCTTCTCTGGATCTGTGTTTCCATACATCAGGTATTCTAAATCATGATTAAAGAAATATGGTGTGGGTACTTTGGGATTATGAGTATGACCCATGAGTGGTAAAGGTTGAGAATAATCTTGAAACTTGAACGTTTTGGGAGCACTGGAAGGCAACGAAACATCCCAAGTAATGTTATCAGACATTTCTCTTGCAACTTCCTCAAGATTGTACTCAAACTGGAGCCTTGAAGTGGTGGAAGTCTTAAATTGTGTAAATCCTGCTCGGCGAATGTTGGCGATGTGAGACAATTAAAGTTTCTGCACCTTCATGATCTTTTTCAAATTCTTTGTGAAATCCACACTGGAAGCTTCATTAGGAATTGCATATTCTGGATGAGCATCAACCATATCTTCAAACCAGTCAAACTTAGTCGTGGAAGAGTCAATCCATTCTGGGGCTTCTTCTTGTTGCATGTTAGATGCTGGCTGGGATATGACTTGAGAGACAGTCTGTTGTGGAGGTTGATTGGTAGATTGTGGTTGAATTTCATCTTCAGGTGGGATATCATGCAAGGTGGTTTGAAAAACTGAAGATGACGGTGTAGTGAATTTGGTGCGTTTATCTCTTGGACGTGACTAATCATCTTTATCATCAGGTCTGCATTTATGAGGCGGGATATCTTTGCACGATGCAGTCTTCTTATCAGCCCTCTTCATGGATTTGAGTAGAGCGTCTCGAAGTTCAACTTCTTCATCATCATCAATTATCTTCTCAAGAAGTTGACTTTTGAGATCAGCAGTAGGAAGCTTTGAAGGTTTTGTTTCAAGAGTCATCGGGTGTGTTTGAAGATGAGTAGCTACAACACCTTGAAGCTTGTTTCTAACATATGTGCGTAATGCCGATGGTAGAGCTTCATTAAAGTAATTCTTTGCTTCTGTAGGAAGAACCTTTTTAATGAGTTCCTCCATCTGCTCGGATAATGGATACTTCTGAAGTGTTTCAATCTGTTGTTGTTGATCTTGAAGTTGCTGTTGTTGTGTCTGAACTTGGGTTTGTTGGGAAGTAAGTTGTTCTTGAATGACTTGCAATTTATCTTTCTCAGTTGCTTCAGATGTTTGTCGAGAGGGGAGCCTGATCTTAAAGGTGGTTTTGGAGAGGTGGTTGTGTTAGTGATGTAGGAATACGAGTGTCACCTGCGAGATGTGGTTGATCAGCGGCAACATCATCAGAATCATCATTCTCATTGGCGTTATCAGATTCATCATTATTGACAGATTCTTCATCATCAGAACGAATGAATTGATCAGATTCATCTTTGGATGAAGAGAGTGTGACAGAAGCTGAGTTATAAGATTCAGAAGAATTTGATTCAATCAGAGGTTGTTCATTTTCTTCAATTTTTTCAGGAATTACATTAGAACCTGATCCTTCACCTTTCTGATGCAACCTTTCAAGATCGGCTAGGTGATGACGTTTGTTGACAATCAAGGTTTTCTTCAGGATTGCTTGTTCTTCTTCGTGAGTGCGAGGAGGTTGAATTGGTTGGTTTTGAACACTGATGGTTTTACCACTCTGTCCTACAACTTTTTCTTGTTTCACTTGGATAAGTCTTTGACTTTCTGCAGGGTCATCATCTTCGTCTTGATGACTAACTTGTTCTTCCTCAACAACATGCTCTGCATCGGACAACCTTTCATCAAGCTGCAAGGTTTTCTTGTGTTTTGCAGTGGATCTCATTTATAACACCCCGCCTTATCTGACCACAATATTGTCCGCTTTGCCCGTAGGCTCATGGCTTTGTTTTTATGGCCTCATTTGAAGACTTCCCGGCAGGTCACCCAAGCCAGTACTACTCTCACATGAGCACGCTTAACTGCCAGTTCCTAAGAACTCCACCCGCAGTAGACCACAAAACGCGTTGTGTCATTGTAAGGCGAATGTTATCTTATGAGCCCAGCATCTCTCCAGGCCACAGCCGATGTGGCATTTGCCTAGGGTGTCACAATCACCCCCCCTTAGGGACTCATCGTCCTCGATGAGGTTTGCCCCACCATCCCGAATGGCTCAGGAGTGGCTCTGATACCACTTGTAACACCCCGCCTTATCTGACCACAATATTGTCCGCTTTGCCCGTAGGCTCACGGCTTTGTTTTTGTGGCCTCATTTGAAGACTTCCCGGCAGGTCACCCAAGCCAGTACTACTCTCACATGAGCACGCTTAACTGCCAGTTCCTAAGAACTCCACCCGCAGTAGACCACAAAACACGTTGTGTCATTGTAAGGCGAATGTTATCTTATGAGCCCAGCATCTCTCCAGGCCACAGCCGATGTGGGATTTGCCTAGGGTGTCACATCATTCCTCTACCTTTTGGTTTTGCAGAAATAATCCCAACTGTTCCTGCTTTTTCTGCTTGATCATAGTCCAAGTAAGCCTTAGTCTGCTTGATGCCATCATTCAAGAGGTGGTCAGGAATTCTTAAACCTTTGTTTGTTGTGCTAGTGCTTTGAAATTTAACAGTTTTAAGCACATGATCCATGTTACGAGTATGATACTTATCACCACTTGCAATTCATTTGTCGATGCTTGTATCTTCTTTCATGAAATATTCAATAAGAAGTTTGGTGTAACGAGAAAACGGAACTTTATACCCTTTCTTATTGATAAACTACCGTGCTTGATAAAGCATATCATTCCAAATGATCTGTGCATAATCAAGATGTTGTGTATTAATCATGTTAGGATTCAGAAAATCCATAGTGAAGAGTCGGTCACCCCAACTATTATCTAGGATAAGTTAGCTCGTAGACATATCGTTATTTACGTGTTTATTAGTGTAGATTAGTTTAGAGTAACACCGTGGAGGAAGGAAGGGTCTTTACCCATTGTATGCCTGATCCACAGTCCGACAGGAGGACGTATTTGCTGTAACTATAAATACCCCTTCCATCCTTGGAAGGGGTAGTGCTTTCTCAATAATCTAATCTTTTCCCTTTTGTTTATCTCTCTTGAAACACCCACTCCTCTCTTTCTCTCTTTCTCTCTCTAAACCCTAACCCTAAGCGCCGCACCTTGTGTTTATATCAAACCAAGATCCTACAAATGGTATCAAGAGCCAAGGTTTATCCATCTCTCATGTTCTTGGTTTGATTGTTATTGTTTGGGTTAAGGTTGGTTTTTACGCTTAAAAAAGGTTCTCTCGTATACGAGTTTGTGACATCTTAAAGCTTTAAAATTTATACTTTTTAATCCAAGATTCTTGTGGGTTAAGGTTTATTGAGTGTTTAAATTTCTGTTTCTTGCAAAAAGGTTCAAACTTTACGAGTTTTTCTTGGTTTTTAAAAGTGTTTGGATACGTGTGTACGCACCTACGCATAAGAGAGAAAGGTGTTTTTGATCCTCAAGCTTTGTTATTTTGGTGTTTTTAAGGTTGTTTCATCATCATAATCAAGTTTTGTAAAAGGTTTTGATCATAAAAACGTGTTTGGCAAAATTTGTACTTTCTACGCGTATCAAAACCCTAATCCTACGCGTAAGATGTTTTTCACTTGATCTTCATTTCTGGTGGTTACTCAGTGTTATTCTTGCTTGGATAAGCCTGAAAAACACTTCGACTTTGGATATCTCGTGCACTGTGAAGTGTAAGAGATTTTTGTGGGTGAAACCCTAGTTTTACGCATAAGCATAAAACTTACGCGTAACAATCCTACACATAAGTCTATTTTTACGCATAAGCTTGTCTTACGCCTAAGGGAAACTTACGCATAAGGTTCTTACGCCTAAGCTTTGGTTTACGCATAAACTTCAGGCTTTTTATCCTAAAACTCTACGCGTAAGTGTTAAACTATGCGTAAGCTCTGTCTACGCATAAGCTGGTGTCTACGCGTAAGATTGTTTTTCTTTGCCTAAGCTTCTACGCGTAAGTTGCTGTCTACGCGTAAGCCTTACTCTACGCATAAGGTTATTGTCTACGCATAAGCCTTCATCTACGCATAAGTTGGTGCCTTAGCAACTTGTCTTCTAGGTTTGACCAAAGTTGACTTTTTACGTCATAACTTCAAACAGCCATAACTTTTGATCCGTAACTCCGTTTTCAGCAAAATACCTGTCAAAACGACCGGAACAGCCTGAATATTGTGAGGTTTCATGACGATGTCGTGAAACGAATTTTTCGAGGCCCAAATCCCCTCTGAAAGGAAGTTATTGAGGTTTTTAATATTTTAAACCTGTAATTCTCCGAAAAACCGTGCATCAACCAATCCAAATCTCAACCAAACAACATCTCTGCTAATCTTTCAAACTATCATATGTCCTAAAACACAATTGTCTTTCATTGTGTCGATCCATCTATCATCTTATCACATTCCTTTGGTCATTGCTTAACGGTTTGGTCTTGATATTAGTAAAATCCCGCGAAAGATTCTATTTCTCGATTTAAATCAGAGACTTGTAAAATCCCGTGCATACTACCACATCATGTCTTACTCTACTGACCCAATGATTTCAGAATTGCTTAAATTGTATGATGCTGTGGGCAACAATGATAATGTTTGCTACAATGATCGATTAAAGATGATTGAATCAATCAATGAGGATGTGATATCTCCGGGTTCAGACTCTGAAAAGACAGAAATACACCAGTCAAGGCTACAAAATGCCACGCTAAAGGAAAGTAACATTGAACCTTATCAGTTACTTCACTCTCACCTCGTACTGTTTTTGTCCACATTTATGGATCGAACATGTAGTGCCATCTTCCGTCAGGATTTACCTACATTTACGGGAACATTACTATTGAACTTAGAACAACTGGAACAACAACTTGTCAAAGAAAAGGTTCAAGAAGATTGTTCTAGAGCTGCACTTCAGGTGATCCACAAACAATTTCAGTCATTCATCAGTGGGGAATATACATCAGATTATGATCAAGACATGACTGAAACGTCTTTCAAGAGACACACTGGAATGGAAATTAGCATGTTCAAAGAGACACTTATCCATCTCATGGATAATGTGGAGAAGTATATTGAGGAAGCTACTCAGACAGATGATAAAATGGATGAGTGTCTGGTGCAGTTGAGAGATAGGTGTGATAAGTTGAGTAATGAATCTGTTGAAGAATCGGGTGTTGCTGAATGCAGAATGTCAGAAACATCATTTAATGATGTAACCAGCTCTTCAGTTACTCTTAACACACAAAAAGTTGAAGCTGAAATCAGTAATGGGAATGAATGTCTAGCACAATCAAAAGATTGTAGTGTTGAGTTGGGTAAAGCACCAGATGATGGATCAATTGACACTGAATACAGAGGATCAGAGATTGATAAGCTTGAAACAGCCAGTAGTTCAGTAACTCTTGTTACACATAATGTCGATGCTGATATCAGACAGATAAAGGAACATGTGTCATATGATAAGGTACGCTTAACTGTTCAACATAGTACATCTGCTAATTTACCTAAACATACTGATCTTAATGCTGAACATGCTTTTGATAAATGTTCCTTGGTTGAGGCTGAGTCTAATAATTTCAAAAAAAATGATATGGTTGATAAAAAGGTTTTTGATGAACTTTCAAACAAATTCTCAAAACTTGAAAAACATTGCATTTCACTTGAAATCGCAATACAGAGTAAAGAAGAAAGTTTTCAACTTAACAAATCATGTAAAAATCTGGAACTTCCAGAATTCCGTGAATTTTTTTAAATTAACACTTTCAAAGCTCAGCTTCAAGACAAAGAGTCTACTATCAACAATTTGAAGAAACATATTTCTAATATGCATGTGAAAAGTAATTTGGTTACAAACCATCCTGATGATAATACTATTGATGATATTCAAATGAGAAATGATGAATTAGCGGCTTGTGTGGCCAAATTACTAAAGGAAAATGAGTCTTTGAGAAAGCATCACATAGAACTAAGTGACACTGTCAAAGAATCTAGAACTAAGTCAATAGAACAAACAAACTCTTTGATAGCTCAAATTGATGTTCTCAAAGCTCAAATTCAGGAAAAGAGTTTCGCTATTGTTGCTTTAAAAAATGAGCTCAGAAAAACTACAGGGAATAGTGTGAACACTAAGTTTGCAAAACCACCAATCTTGGGGAAACCAGTTATTAGACAACCGAATGCGTTTAGATCTGAACGACCAAAATTTTCAAAAACGCAGTTTGCCTCCCAAGTTGATGAGAAACAATTTTTATCAAAACCAGTCACTTCACCTGAGTTACCTAAGAATAAGGCTTCTAGCTCCGTTAACCCTCAACAAGTAGCCACCTCTACTCCCAGCACCTCTAGGATTAGTTCGAAAACAGTGTCAAAACCAAGCATTAAAACCCAGAATTCATATGATAGGAATGACTTGTGGAAGAACTATTATCTAGAAGAAGCTAGGAAAAAGGCACAGATTCGAAAAGACGGAATTTTAGGTGTAAGACCTAGAGTGATGCATTCCACGAGATTTGAAGGCACTGCTAGTAGTTGTAAACCACTACTTAGGAACACTCAAAAGACTAGGGATTGGGGTGCATCTAAAAGTAGTTATGTGCATAAGAATGCTAAGCATGTAGAAAACAAAACTAGAAATTCTAAGTCTTTTCCGAATAAGAAACATTTTCCTAATTCACATGCTAAGGTACAATCCACTAAGACTACTAACGTGACTAAGGTTCAACGTGTTGAGAAGCAAAACAAACCAAAAACTTCATCTAGATGGATACCAACTGCTAAATCTTTGGAAACTAGGAACAAGGATAAGTCTTCCACTATGCATGAGAAGCCTTACAATCCTAGACCTTGCCATAAGTGGATACCGTCTGGTAGAATGTTTAAGGATGCTGGACTTAGGTGGATTCCTACCGGGAAGCTGTTTTCTGATGACAAAATCAAGGTTGACCGTGAAACCC
The DNA here is from genome assembly GCA_019973895.1 of Chrysanthemum seticuspe. Lineage (NCBI taxonomy): Eukaryota > Viridiplantae > Streptophyta > Magnoliopsida > Asterales > Asteraceae > Chrysanthemum > Chrysanthemum seticuspe. The sequence goes on along the minus strand of BPTQ01000001.1, from coordinate 120,549,973 downwards.
CAAAGGGTTTGGATACTAATGTCACTAACCAAAATATATGCAATCAAGTTTGTAATATTAGTGCAGGTAGTCCTTACTTTGTTGCAGATACTTTGATCCTTCACTACATGGACTGGCTTAAAGTATGGATTACAAATGGATTGATATCTCATAACTCACGGGTTCAAGTAACTCAATCTTGATATTCTTCCGGCTATGACGTCTGTTTACATCAGTTCAGGCCTCGTTCTTCAACATAATGACGTTTGAACACAACAGTTCAAGCCTCGTACTCTAAAGAAAAGAAAAGTGTACATTTCAGTGCGCTTTATCTTCGGAAGAAGAGAAATCTTCTCATTAATGGCCATTATCATCAACATGCTTCATACTTTTTCCATGCGCTTCTGTCATCAAGTGAACCGGGCTACCACTGATTGTTTTCTCATTCCACTTGCTCGATTATAATGAAGATGGCGACATCATGTGCTGATTTTGCAGAAGAGAAGTGTGAATAGAACATTCGGATGATTTTCACTTATTTAATCAAGAATGGCAACTCCGTATGCAATTCTTGAGGGGGAGAAGAAGTGTGAAATTACTGCATGGTTGATTGATTTATGAGAATAAATGGTCATACGGCTCCAAAATCATGTAAGAACCAAGCTTCTTCTTATCGGGTCATCTTCACATGGATTTTCTTCTGAGAGCCGTTGGTTGACATCTTCACACGGGCTGATTTTGATTAATGACAAAGTGCTTCCAGTTGCGAGGCGGATTTCCTTGATGAATATCTTTCTGTTCTTGTTTGATTGGGAGGGATTTTAGTTAAGGGGATTTGCAAGAGGTAAGTTAATTGGGATGCTTTTTGGTGAGATGAAGATGTTAACTATCTAATCCCCAACTGGACAATCTTGAAGAAGGTCAAGTCTACAGTCTGTTCTCATGATTAGAAGACTAAAAGACTAGTTGCATTTGATTATCTAAAGACTTCTTCTTAATCTGGGCATTTATCAAACAGATTGTCGGTTTAGGGGAGAGCACTAATTGGGGGAGAGTGATATGTCGAATTTAATCCCCAATTAGACTTGCTCACATTCTTCAGCAAGTTGATTCTCACAAAGACTTCAAGCGATCTTCTCAACAGATTTCAAGTATTTGGGCTGATAATATGTTGCTGATTCTGAAGTGTCAAAACCAGCAAGGGGGAAGGAGACAAGCATCTAAACGCGAGTAAACTTGATGAACTTAATACTTCTAAGTAATTGAAGATATCCCGGGAATACAAATGTTATTACCTCAGAGAAACTCAAGGTTTGACTCATGGCGAGTAAACTTGATGAACTTAATTCTTCTAAGTGATTGAAGATATCCCTGGAAGACAAATGTCATGACCGCAGAGAAACTCAAGTTTTTACTCATCAAGTCATTTAATGTTCTTATTCCAACTACGTGGGGGAAGAGATGTAAGAGTTAGTTTCTGATGATGAAAGAGGTACACAAGTGTGTGATGATTTTAATGTTATCACAATCATCAGGGGAGAGAGATTGTGTACATTGGGGATGCTCAGCTGTTTTACTTGAGGGCTTAATCAGTGATTCAGAGATATAATCACTTATTCCAGAGTTGACGTCCGCAGTGATAGTCCTCCGCAGAGATAATTAGTGACTCAGCCTGGTTCTTCAATGTTATCGGTTATTCTCTCTTTGGGCATTCGGGTACTTCAGATTCTTGAGCTTCATACACTTTCTTCAGGGGGAGAGAAAAGTATACATCGGGGTATTCTTTGGCTATTGGACTTAATCTGCTACTTCGATGGTATAAGTTTCTTTGTCTTCGGGTATGTGTATTCGGGTTCGTGAGCTCTAGTCTAAGAGACTGACTGCATCAATTCATCTACTTGGGGGAAGTGGTCTCTTGACAACTCGTTGGGGATGCATTGATTCAGACTTCAGTGGAAAAGGAATTTGAGAAGATTATTTACATGTGGGATGATACTTTGTTGTTGTTCTATTGGATGATATAACCTCGAACAAAGAATCACGGTGATTATTCTTAAAAGGAGCAGCGGGTTTTATGATAATGGTGTGCTTCTCTGTGCACCTGGCTAATGGAAGCTTGAAAGAAAGCTTTGAATCTGCACAGCTAAAGGATTTTTGGTTTGGGGGGAAGCTGCCAAAGTCTCTCTTTCTCAAAGGCTCGGGTTCTATCTTCTAGTCTGGAGCCTCGATAGCTTTGGTGGTGGAAGTTTAAGAGATGACGAATTCTATCTTCTACGACGTGCTGCTCGATATCCTTATCTCGGTACTCGTATCATCTTCCTTCTTAAACTATATCATCTACTCTATATTTGTATATATTTATCAGAAAAACAAAATACAAAAATATAAAACCAGCAAAACCAAAATACAAAAATATAAAACCAACAAAAAGAAAATAGAAAAATATAAAATCAACAAAAACCCATAAAAAATCAGAAAATTTAAAAATACCAAAAATATGTTTTCTCAAGACATGTCTTCTGGTATCGATAACATCTACGGTCTTAGAAATTTCATTCAATAATGGCACGGGATCATAGATGAAGTTCGAGCAGGAGGTGTAAATATTTCTTTTCCAAAACATGTCTCAAAATATGGCTTACAGTTACTTCAGACTGTAACCCGTGCTTAAACTATGGCTTACAGTTACTTCAGACTGTAACCCGTACTTAAACCATGGTTTGCTATTATTTCAGATAGGAACCCGTTCTTCAAGAAAGGAAAGTGCTGCACTAAACCATAATTTTTCAAATATTTCGTGCACTTATCCTAAAACAAAATGAGGAAAGTATGTCGAAGGACTGCTGTTCCTACTCAAATATTTTTCCGTCTAAAATTCTTCAGAAAAATATTTGTTGTTTTCAAAATGGTGGAAAATGAGTTGCTTAAAAACAATCAGATTCAGAGTTTTCGTAAAAATTGAAAACTCAATCAATGACTTCAGCGCGTTTAAACCTTTTAAAAAATGAGTCATTGATTGAGGGGGAGAATGTTTTCAAATCTGTATCATCTAACGAGATTATCTTAATCATCCTACGTGCTTATATGTAAAATACAATTACCGATGTTGAAGGACTAGGTTTCTAGGATGTGATTGTTAGGTTTAGATGATTAGAGTTTGATAAACACATTATTCCCATACCTTATATGATCTGATTGATGTGTTGAATTGACTTTTATTAGTCGATTGATGTTTGGGTGATGTCGACCACCATATATCTGTATGTGTGTTTACTAACGTATGCAGGTATATTGGTATATAAGAATGTTCCCAATCCGGATCCCACATAATATGATGATTTGATGCCGAAAGGAAAGGGTAACTATATCTTGGGTTGACAAATGAAGAAACGGAGCTTAATTGGACTTCAATGGAGAGTTGGCATAAATGCAAAGTAAGAGGTGTCACTGTATCAGCAGATGGTTTTCTTCTAAGTGATTTAAGAAACGGAGCTTAATTTGACCTCAGTTGGCATTAAAATGCAACGTAAGAAGTCTCACTGCATTTGCAGACGGTTTTCTTCCAACCCTCAGCAACAACAACAAAATTAACTCAACCACCTAACGTATCTTTGTGCAGGATACCATTTTTAAACAATTCTGAAAAATTTGAATAAATTGTTTTGAAAATGGAAAATATTGTTTTGAAAATTTAATGAGTTAATCTTTGAAAATCACCGGACTTCATTTTATCAAAACTTAAGTCACTCAATCATCGACTTCTGTCATGGTTTGAGGGGGAGAGTGATTTTATAAATATATATTTTCAAACGATATTTCTTCATATCAAGTCCGTTTTGTTCAACAAAAAGTGGTGATCTAAAGATTTAATGTTATGTTATGGTATGATTTTCTTTGAAGGTCAAAGGTCTTTCAAAATGAAATTTTTTCTGTTCTTGTTTGATTGTGAAAATGTTTTATTTTACCTAAAAGATCTCTTAAAAAAATTGTCATACCTGACACTAACAATCTTTTAATGTCTAAATCTGTTCCACTATCAGAATTAAATTAATCTGAACACAGTTTTCTCCCATGTTTTTCTAAACCCTGTCATTTTTCATAACTAAACCAAGCCACAAGTTTTCCCATGTTTTATAAACCTTATTAAATCACTTGGGATCCAAAATCTCAAAGTGTTTGATATTTTTGATCGGGGGAGAATTTGTGATTTAATAATCGAATTTGATAAAAGGTGATCGTTTTGATTCAAATTGCAAGTTCTCTCTAATATGTGCTAAACATTTTCAAATCTAGAGGCACATATTGAGGGGGAGCAAATGGTTTTCTCTATGGCATGTGTGATCGTGAAAGTACTTATAAGAACTCTTTCCTCTATGTGATAAAATGTTTTAAAATATCCTACGCACATATTGAGGGGGGAATTTACCAAGAAAATCAAATGGCTTTTTCTATGAAAATTGTGATCAAGAATATATTTCAAAGTCCTCTTGCCTCCATGTGCTAAACAATTTCTAAATCATATGCACATGTTGAGGGGGAGGTTTTCTAAATGATCAAAACTATTAAGGTACAAAATTCTTTGATCTCGTATCACAAGTACCTTGATTGTTTTTCCAAATGATTTTTCAATTGGTTTCAAGGAAGAATGAACTGTACCAAAAGTCCGACCATTTTACTTTATGTATGGAGTTATAAGGTTGGTGAGGTTAGGTATTCGTTCCCACGATCCAGCCAGAGCCGGAGGGATCTACCCAGGGACAATCCACTAGATAGTGTAGAGGCCTTAGGTATATTGAGAAAAGGAGAAAAATGAGAAATAGGAAGAGTGCGGACTGAGATAGAGCTAGTACTAGAATAAACCCAACAAGGTTCTAGTAATGAAGTCTCGGTAAGCACTGAAGGGGTTGAAGAATGAAAAAGAATTGAATGTGAAAAGGGTGAAAAGAAATAGCCCTCCAATAATTCAACCTTAGGGCAAAAACTGGGTTCAATACATATGCTACTGGTGGTTACTCAGGTAACACTGGTATTGAAGACAAGACGTCATGGACCCAGTGACGCACTGCTCTAAACTTCCCAAGCTACTCAAGTTTCTCTTAAAAGGACTTGTTTCATTCTCACGGGAAACCTACATAATCTATCGACTTTCTCTTAGAGATGGTTGATATTGAAGAAGGAGACCCTCTCCCTAGTCTCCGGCATAGGAAACAAAAATGCACAACTGAGTCTAGAGCCAAGAGATCATTCACAATATCTCATTAGGACACTGAATTAATGAAGACTTGCTGTTTCACACAATGTGGAAAGTGAGAATATATTAAGAGTCCTACGCATTATCCTTGTGGTATTGCCAGAACATCCGAGTGATATTTTAAATATTCACGATGAAGATGGAGATCCTTCTAGAGCCAACATCAAACAAGCTCTTGGTAGGTGACATGTGAGATCTTGCAAAAGATCAAGCTTGTGACAACTGGATAGAAACGATGGGGCGATTCAATCTTGAATCAACCTTGGTCCAGGAAAAGAATTGACGGATACCTTTGAAAAAACCGGTCGTTGTGCTTAAAAGTTCTTTTCCATAGCACATCGACTGTGTATTAATGTTTCAAAATTAAAGGGTATTTATGATTGATAATTAATTTTCCATAAAACCTTCGTTGTTTATTGCAAAACACTTTCTATTAAGCAATACACGATTATTTCCAAATCACTTTTCATCAATCAGTGAATCTCAATTCGTTGGTTCACTCACTCCGTGTTGTCTTCTTTGAGACGTTCCGGTTTGAGAACAGCTAGAGCAGCTGCGAAACCCTGTCAAGGAGATTCTTCGGAATTATACTTGATCACAGGCAGTACTTGTACTGATCAACGGGGAACCGTGGGCCGTGTACCTCAATTCAACGAAAGTGGTCAAAGACATCATGACAAGTGCTTATCTACATAACCTGGCTCTGATATTTTATACTATGCTTCTGCTACGCTGCTGCAAATATCTTGAACCAGTAAAAGCTTCCGCTACTCTGATGAAAAGATGTCATGATCCAGAAAGTGTGAGCATGTCGGTCTGAAAGTCACAACTTCACATGATGGCAACACAATAAAGGGTGATCCAGAGATTTAATGTGGATGATAATCTCAAAGACCTCCACTGAAAGTACAAAACTATGCGGACTATGATGAGTCACTGCTAAAGCACAAAGATTACGGAAGTGAAGAATTGAAGTCTAAGAGCTTGGAACTAAAGACATAGAAAGAATGCTAGGATGCAAAATGTATTTCATGGGGTGACCTTCCTTAGGGGGAGATTGTTAGGATTCAGAAAATCCATAGTGAAGAGTCGGTCACTGATGAGTGTCTAAATACTCATCATTTTTGTACAATCTAAACTGCAAATTCATCTGAAAACACTCAAAAATGTATCAAAATGATGAAAATATCACAAATCAGTGTTTTATGAGTTTTAAATGCAAAAATATCAAAATCAGATGAAAAATGATTCAAGTTTACAAAATTGGCAGTTTTAGTCCCCCAAGTTTTAAAAGTTGGCAAATCTAGTCCCTGGAATTCAAAAATGTGGAATTTTATCATTCAAGGTCCCTGAAATATTCTAAGTTGTTAAAATTGGTCCTTGAATGATTCTTTGGTCAAATGGCAGAAAAGGTCCCTAAAGTTTGAAAACTTGCAAAATTAGTCCTTGGATATTTTAAAATGGAATTTTATGCAAAAGTTATCCTTGTACTATCAAAGTTTGTCAAGATTGGTCCTTTTGATAATTTGGAAAAAGTTCAGTTTTGGTCCCTCAAGTTTGCAGAATTACAAAAATGGTCCTTATGCTTTATTAATACCAATTGGACCCTTTTGTATTTAGAACCCCATCCAAAACCAAAAAGAACCCTGCCATATTCCACTTGACCCAAGTCATACCCAATTGTGAACCCCCCCCTGTTATATTAAACCTTGGTCAAACTCGGTCAAACGCGCGCCCAAAATACCTGCACTGTTCATCTCCCTCTAATATCACTGAATCCAAAAACCAGAGGTGGTTTTCCAACTTTTTCAACACTCATTCACCTTACCTTGTCCCCTCCACCTCCACTAACACCAAAAATCTTTAATTGACTCAAACCAACCCCATTAATATCAAAACCTGGTCATGAAGAAATTGGCGCCAAAAATCCACTTGGATGGTTATGATGTTTCTGAGAGATCCAATGGCTCAGATTGAGTGGGAAAGATTCAGAGGTCAAGAAGGAGTCATAAAAGTCTATAAAGAGGAGCTGAGATGCATTGTATGAAGATATCTAGTGTAATTTTAGCTTTTAATAGTCGTTTTTATCATTTTAAGATTTTCAGTGTAATTTAAGCTTTCTTAGCTCTTTGTTTAAGTTATTTCAAGTATTTGTGAACTATTTTCAGTTTCAATATCAAGTTTTAAGTTAAAATTTCAGTTTATGCAAATTCATCTTCAAAAATCTCATGTGAATCAATTGTTGTTATAAGGTGTTTTCTTGGACTGAATAAGTCACATAAGCTCCTCAGAAAGCTTAGTCAAGCTTTTAGAAACATTAAAAATCAGTTTAGTAGCAAAAATCAAAAATCACCAAAAATACAAATTAAATAACTGAAAAATCAAAAATCCCATGGAAGTGATGTACACAGCTGAAGCAGGGTAGATTTTGGATGGCCTTGGGTTAGAAGCTTAGTGGTAAGCTAATAGGGGTGTTAATTGGTCCTTGTTCTCAGTTTTGAGCTTGGAAGCTTTTGTAAGCCTTTTTGTTCATTTTTGCATTTCACTGTTGTAGTTGTTCATTAGCTTGAATTTATGTTTCTTAGTGATCATTAGTTATAGTTGAGTGAAATTAATCATTAATATCAGTTGGTTGTTCTTTTAGATTTGTAGTTTATAAAAATCTCACTTTGACAGTTTTAATAGCATAAGTTTAATCTCTTTGTTGTATGTTGTTATTGTTGTTGTTTAATGTTCATTTAGTCTCATTACATGATATTACAAAGTTTGAAATCAGTTTCATGTTTAAATTTGTGATTTGCTTTGAAAAATCATCAAAACAGTCATATAAAGGGTGTTTGGATTTGCTTGTTAAACTGTAACAAGACTTGTTTGTGTTGATTGTTTATTGTGGTTCTGTGTCTCATCGGTCAATAATATCTCAAACAAAGCAAGAAAACCAGTGGTCATTTGGTGAAAAGTCAAAATTCCTTTTGATCAAAACTTGTGTGTCCACTGTTGGATTTTATGATCTATGATCATGATTTGGTGTTTATAAGTTGTTAAACTTGCTCAAGACAGTCTTACTTCACCTTAACATAACATAATCAGTGCACAGGATCAAATCAAAGTTCATATAAGTCAACTCTTCTAGTTTTTACGAAAGTAAAATATTTGCATTTGGTCGTTTTTGATTAAAATAGTTAATTTCAATGTGAGTTTAATAGTGAGTTTTAGTTTAAAATCTTTTGGGGTATTAAAGTTCAGTTGCTAAACTAAATTAGAAAAATACTAGTTCTCTGTTAATCAGCTTTTTAAGTGCTTTTAAATTAGCTTATTGTGAGTGCCTGTTCTGAAAGAGTGCCCTGTGCACCAGTTTCATAAGCTCAATCAAAAGCTCACACAGAGCTTAATTGTTGTTCAAATTCTGTGATACTTGGTTCGTTGGAAAGCCAACCAAGCCATCTTGAAGTCTCAAGCTTGGTTTTTCATTTTCTAGCTTGTTTGCTAGGGCTGCAATAAGCTCTAATCTTGTCCCATTTCTGTGTTTAGCATAAGTGCTTAATTGTTTGTTATTAAGTTATCAGTGTGCTTATCTGTATCTTTTAGCTTCATTTCAGTTCATCTAGCTTGTTTGCATCTTTATTGAGCTTTTGTTTCAGCCTGTGAGCTTGTTTGAGCTTATTTCACCAAAATAAGCTCTTAAGCCCACTGTTTGCTCATAAGTCACTCAAACTGCTTATTTTAAGTTTGTAAAATTTTTGTCTTTATTAAAGTTTCATATTTTTAGTATTTAAGTAGTTTTCAAAAAGAAAAACCAGAAAAACATCAATTTAAAAATAGTGATAGCGTTTATTTAATAGGTTTTAGCTTTTTTGATTTTTCTTTTTAGCTTATTATTAAGCAAATCTTATTTTTATACTTTTCTTAGTTTTTTGTCACCTTAAGTTATTTTTAGAAAAAGTTTCATATTTTTCTCTATCTGTTTAGTATTTATTATAATTTTAAATAGTTAAAAATAGTAATTAATTAGTAATAAATAATTAAAAAGCATAAAAAATATCTTTTCAGTTTTAAAATTAGTTTTATCATATTTTAGATTTTTCTAAGTTAAAATTTCATTTTTCCAGATTTATTTTATATTTTCTAGTATTTAAGTGTATTTTAAATAATAATTAATTAGTAATAATTAGATAAAAAGTGTAAAAAATTATATTTTTAATTTTAAAATTAGTTTTATAATATTTTAGATTTTTCTGAATCATAATTTTAATTTTCTAGCCTTCTTTCATATTTTCTTTTATTTTAGAGTATTTCTTAAATAGTTAAAATAGTTTTTAATTAATAATAATTAATTAAATAGTTATAAAAATAATTTTCTTTTTCTATTAATTTTCTTTTATTTTTAGGAATTCAAAAATGTCATTTTCATATTTTTAGGTCTTTTATTTCTTAGATCTCACTTTTTATTTTGTACGTGTACGTAGTTTTTAAACGTACGTTTTACGTTTGTTTTATCTGATTGTTGTGCTTTTCTATTCTGTGTCCAAATACATTCCAATCAATCAGTAGTGTAATTATTCATCCAAAACCTTTACTGATCACTATCCTTAGTGATCATTCTATCATCTGATCAAGTGTTTACACACCATTGAGTCTCCGTGGGACTTAACGACCTGGGAATTCATTATATTCTCTGATCTTCATTGTATTGGTTTCTGAGCAGTTTTAAGTTTATTACGGTTAGCCATTCACAAGTGGCTAGCTTGTGTGATATAGCTTGACTGTGTTTTCAGCACCAATCAAATTTTGGCGCCGCTGGCGGGGAGGCTTTAGCGTGTGTTAAGCCATTTTCAGACTCATTCTTGGACATATACCATCTTTTGTATAAAAGTTTTTTGTAAAGTTATAAGAAAATCAAAAAGTTCATTAGCAATTTTCCTAAAGTGTTAAAAACACCAAAAATATATATAAAAAAACAAAAAAAAATCGTAACGTTTTCTATCTTGTATTTTCTTTGAGGTGATTCTTAAAGAGATACGATTTGGTTAAACGAGACGATACCAAAAATATTGTCCAAAAGTTTTTAAACCCCTTTGCACAAATCTATACCTACGTCTTTTCAGTGGTACTTAATTTATACATAAAAATCAACCACCGCAAATCAAGGCAGTACACCTACTAACTGGGGGTGTGATCATAATAAGTTCCCGAACAACAGATTTAAAACTTGCCTTTGTGTCCTTGTGATTTGGTGTACCTTTTTCAAAGAAGCCATTTCATTTGTGATTATTGGTTAAGTTCACTTGTCGTTTTTCCTCACATTTGTTTTGAAAATTGATTTTTATACTTAGTGCATGCGCACTCGTTCTTCCAGTTCTACAAGTCCACTTTCTGAGCTTGGAAACATTCCTCGTAGACGTAGAGGACGTTCTGCTCCTTCAGCCGTGACTGAGGAACGTCTACCACCACCACCACCTGTCGTAATGGCAGAAGATAAACCCATGAATGAGCTTCTCCAAGCACCCATCGAGGGTTACGGAGATGCTATTGTTGTCCCAGCCATCGTGGCTGATACTTTTGAGCTCAAAACAGGGTTGCTTAATCTAGTAACCCAAAGCCAATTCTATGGTTTTGAGCGGGATGATCCTCATGCACACATTCGATGGTTTAACAAGATTGCATCTACCATCAAGTACAAGAATGTCCCACATGAAGCTATCAAGCTTCTTCTGTTCCCATTTTCTCTAGAGGGACAAGACCAGAATTGGCTTGAGAAACAACCCCCTCGTTCTATTGAGACATGGGAAGATCTAGTCACCAAATTCGTTAACGAGTTCTATCCTCCATCCCGAACCACAAGTCTTAAGAATGAGATAATGAAATTTTCTCAGAGATTTGATGAATCATTCGGGGAGGCATGGGATCGTTACAAAGAGTTGCTTCGTAAGTGTCCGCATCATGGTTTTACCGAGTTAATGCAAATGGATACTTTCTATAATGGTCTCAACCAGACTAATCAAGACTCTTTGAATGCCTCCGCGGGAGGTAATTTCCTGAGCAAGACTACCAAAGAAGCCTTGCAAATCATTGGGAACAAATCTCAGGTCCGCCCTTTCCGAGCAAAGACATATCAGTCTCATGCTGGACCTTCTTCTTCTTCATCTCCGGTGAGTACATCTAGCACCGATGCAAAGATTGACAAACTCACAGATATTGTTCAAGCTTTGGTTCTTGCTAACCAGAAGAAAGTGACCTTCACTCAGACACCAACACATGGTGAAGTGAAGAAGGTCGAGAGTTGTGTTACTTGTGGTGGTCCTCATGCATACTACAATTGTACTGCCACCGATGGTAGTCCATTTGAAGCCAATGCTCTAGCCGGTAGTTCACATCAAGGAGGTAATCAATACCATCCTCAAAATGAACCACATTACCGTGCTAACACTAATCAGGCACCACCCGGTTTTAACCAGAATCATAACATACAAAACCGGAATCAGAACCAACCTAGAATGAACCAAGGTTATCAAAACCAAGGTAATTTCTATCCTGCACCAAATCAAGGTTTCCAACATCAAGGGAACCTTAATCAAAACAATTTCAATCGAGGGAATCAATTTCATGGGAATATGAACCCTAATCAAGGGAATTTTGGCTATAATCAAAACATACGGCCTCAAATTATCCCTCCAGCTCCTCCCGCCATTGTTCCTCCAGGACCATCATCTGATGAGTTACTGAAACAATTCATGAAATCCCAAGATGAAATGAACAGGTTATTGGTCAGTCAGATTGCTGATCTTAAGAAGTCTTTAAATGATCAACCATCGGGCTCAGGAAAACTTCCGAGCAACACGATCGCTAACCCGAGGGGCGATGCAAAGGCGATCACAACCAGAAGTGGTGTTTCATATGATGGACCTGCTATTCCTACTACCTCTTCTTCCTCTCTCCCAAAGGTAGTGGAAAGTGAACCTAGGACACACAATGGACCTTTGACTCCAATGCCTCCTCCACCAGGAGAAATGAGTCAAGTTACCAAGGATACAACAGACAAGGTGCATTATTCAAGCCCACGAGTACCGCACACGTCCTACCTTCGGTAGTCCAACCTCAAGTTGTCCAGAAACCCAAGTCAAATCTAGGAGTTGTTTTTGAACCTCCTGTAGCTCCTGTTGAAAACCAGAAATCCAAATCTTCTATTCCTTACCCTTCACGTTTGAATGAGCAAAAGCTCCGCGAGAAAGCCAGTCATCAAATGGAAAAAATTTTCCAAATTTTCCAAGAGTTACATTTTGACATAAGCTTTGCGGATGCTATCATGCTGATGCCCAAGTTTGCATCAACTCTCAAACACATGTTAAGCAATAAGGAAAAGCTGTTTGAAATGGCAAAAACTCCTCTTAACGAGAACTGCTCAGCAGTTATCCTGAAGAAGCTTCCTGAGAAACTTGGAGATCCTGGAAAATTTCTCTTACCTTGTGTATTCCCAGGAATGGTTGAATGTTTTGCCCTAGCAGATCTTGGTGCAAGCATCAATCTTATGCCTTATTCAGTATGGAAGAAACTTTCTCTTCTGGAACTTACTCCTACATGCATGACTCTCGAGCTTGCTGATCGTTCCATATCCCGTCCTCTTGGCATTGCCGAGGACGTATTTGTGAAAGTAGGAAAGTTCCATTTCCCAGCTGACTTCGTGGTTGTTGATTTTGATGCCGATCATCGGGTTCCTCTTATTGTTGGTCGAGGATTCCTGAGAATGGGCCGTGCTCTCATTGATGTATTTGTGCAAGAAATCACATTACGTGTTGGTAATGAAGCTGTCACCTTTAACCTTGATCAAACTTCGAGGTACTCCGCAAACTATGATTCTGAGTCGGTTAACCGAATAGATATCATTGATGTTGCTTCTGAAGAGTACTCTCAAGAAGTTCTTGGTTATTCTCATAATTCTGTGATTGGGGATCCCACCACATCTTCTCAACCTATCATAGCCAATTCTACTCCTTCCCTCACTCCGTTTGAGGGAAGCGACTTCATCTTAGATGAAATTGAAGCATACTTGGCTAGTGATTCTGTTCCATGGGAAATTGATCACGCTCCAATTGACATTGAGGGGGACATACTTCTCATTGAGAAGTTGCTTAATGGTGACCCATCATCAACCCCTCACTCTAGTGATTCAATTCCTGATAAGATTAATCAAAATAAGATTAATCTGGAGGGAGATATTCATCTTGAGAAATTGTTAAATCATGACACTTCTCCTCCTCTCCCTCCCATCAAACTTCATAACAAGGAAGTCAAGTCAGTTGAGAAAACTGAAGAATTTCCTGAGGTTAAGCTTAAGGACTTACCTCCTCATCTTGAGTATGCATTTCTTGAAGGTGATGATAAATTACCAGTCATTATTGCTCGAGATTTGAGTAAAGATGACAAAGCTGCTCTCATAAAAATCTTGAAGTCACACAAGCAAGCAATTGCTTGGAAACTCTCCGACATTAAGGGTATCAACCCTGAATTCTGTACTCATAAAATCTTGATGGAGGATGACTTCAAACCAGCAGTTCAACATCAAAGAAGAGTAAATCCAAAAATCCATGATGTTATCAAACTTCTTGATGCAGGATTGATTTACCCGATCTCGGATAGTCCTTGGGTTAGCCCAATTCATTGTGTTCCTAAAAAGGGTGGCATAACTGTTATCACAAATGAAGGTAACGAGTTAATTCCAACTCGATTGGTGACGGGATGGCGGGTGTGTATTGACTATCGCAAGTTGAATGACGCCACCCGTAAAGACCATTTTCCTCTACCCTTCATGGACCAAATGCTTGAGAGATTAGCAGGGAATGAATACTATTGTTTCCTTGATGGTTTCTCGGGTTACTTTCAGATTCCCATTGATCCACAAGATCAAGAGAAAACCACATTCACCTGCCCATACGGAACTTTTGCCTACAAATGTATGCCTTTTGGCTTATGTAATGCTTCTGGCACGTTCCAACGATGTATGATGGCCATATTCCACGACATGATCGGGGAAACAATGGAGGTGTTTATGGATGACTTCTCGGTCATTGGGGATTCTTTTCAAACATGTCTCTCCCATTTAGATAAAATGCTTCAAAGGTGTGAAGACACCAATCTTTGTCTAAACTGGGAGAAAAGCCACTTTATGGTCAAAGAAGGCATAGTCCTTGGCCATAAAATTTCAAAAAATGGGATTGAGGTAGATAGAGCGAAAGTCGATGTTATTGCTAAATTACCTCATCCTACTACCGTCAAAGGTATTAGGAGTTTTCTAGGTCATGCCGGTTTCTATCGTAGATTCATACAAGATTTTTCTAAAATCGCCCGGCCTATGACCCATCTTCTTGAAAAGGATGCTCCTTTTATCTTCTCACCCGAGTGCATCAAAGCTTTTGAAACATTGAAGAAAAAGCTTACTGAAGCACCCATTCTCGTTGCTCCCGACTGGCATTTACCCTTTGAGCTCATGTGCGATGCAAGTGATTTTGCTATCGGTGCAGTCTTAGGGCAACGTAGAAACAAGCATTTTCAGCCTATCCACTACGGGAGTAAAACTATAACTGAAGCTCAAACTCATTACACCACCACAGAAAAAGAGCTATTAGCTGTGGTGTATGCATTTGAGAAGTTTTGGCCGTACTTAATCTTGACCAAATGCGTGGTGTATAGGGATCACTCGGCTCTCAAATATCTCTTTGCAAAACAAGATGCAAAGCCGAGATTACTCCGTTGGATTCTCCTCCTGCAAGAATTTGATATCATCATACGTGATAAAAGGAGCTGAGAATCTAGCTGCTGATCATCTGTCCAGATTAGAAAACCCTCACCAAGATGTTTTCGAGAAGAAGGAAATAAATGAAACATTTCCTCTCGAGACACTCAATGCGGTTTCTTTTCGTGGAAATTCTACCAACCCATGGTTTGCTGACTTTGCAAATTACCATGCGGGTAACTTCATAGTGAAAGGGATGTCGACCCAACAGAAGAACAAATTCTTCAAGGATGTTAAACATTATTTCTGGGACGACCCCTACTTATTCAAAATCTGTGCGGATCAAGTCATCCGACGGTGTGTTTATGGACAAGAAGCTCTTGACATTCTCACAGCTTGCCATGATGGACCCACCGGGGGCCGTCATAGTCCAAACTACACCGCCAAAAAGGTGTTTGATTCCGGGTTTTATTGGCCCACAATCTATAAGGATGCCCACGATTTTGTCAAAGCCTGTGACGCTTGTCAACGTTACGGAAATATATCTCAAAGAAATGAAATGCCGCAAAATGCCATTCAAGTTTGTGAGATATTTGACATATGGGGTATTGACTTTATGGGGCCATTTCCTTCGTCTCGTAGAAACAAATACATACTCATGGCTGTTGACTATTTGTCAAAAAGGGTTGAAGCGAAAGCTTTACCCACCAATGATGCCCGAGTTGTTGTGAAGTTTTTAAAATCTCTTTTTGCCAAGTTTGGAACTCCGAGAGCGATAATCAGTGATCGTGGTATACATTTCTGCAACGATCAATTTGATCGTGTCATGCAAAAGTATGGTGTTACCCACCGTCTCTCTACTGCATACCACCCCCAAACAAGTGGGCAGGTGGAAGTTTCCAACCGTGGTATTAAAATAATTCTGGAAAGGACAGTAGACGAAAATCGTGCATCCTGGTCGGATAAACTGGATGACGCACTCTGGGCCTTCCGTACAGCTTACAAAACACCCATCGGGTGTACTCCATACAAGCTAGTGTACGGAAAGGCATGTCATCTTCCGATTGAGCTAGAGCACAAGGCTTACTGGGCCTTAAAACATGCAAACTTCGATATACAGACAGCTGGTGATTACAGAAAAGTTCAAATGAATGAATTAAATGAACTCCGTGATCAAGCATACGAGAACTCTTTGATCTATAAACAAAAGACAAAGAAGTTTCATGACTCAAAAATCAAGAACCGCGTTTTCAACGTTGGTGATCGAGTCCTTCTTTTCAATTCAAGATTGAAGATTTTCTCGGGAAAGCTCAAGTCCCGTTGGTCTGGCCCATTTACTATCGCTAAGGTATATCCTTATGGCACCATTGAGTTATCTCAACCTGATGGTCCTAATTTTAAAGTGAATGGTCATCGAGTGAAGCATTACTTTGGAGAGGACATTCCATCTGTGGTTGTCCCGGATCTACAAACTTTCCCCATGAACCAATGAATACGGGGATCGAGTCAAGCTAGTGACTCGGTAATCAAAAACATTAGCACGCACCATATGGGTTTTCACCCATATTTCTGTCTTCTTACCCCTTTCTACCACCCTAGTGTGGGGGAGTTGCCCCACACTGTTGTATATAAAATCAGTTAAAAAAAAAATAAAAAAAAAAAATCTCTTTCAAATAATGGCCGTAGTATTTCCCTTTTACGTTCTTTGTTTCGGCATAACCGCCGGTACTTTGAATATTGAGGGCAATATTCATTTCTAAGTGTGGGGTGGAATTCTCACGAATTTTATCATGAAATTATCCACCCAATTCCCCCGTTTTTGGCCAAATTTTTTTTTTGGAGTAAGTGTTCTGCACTTACTCATCTTACGGTTATCAGTCCGCCATGTTTGATAAACAAAAGGATTGGCTAATCCAGGAGCAAATGGCTCTTGGTAAAGATATCTCAAATCCGTTGACGGCTTGCAATTTGCCCAAAATTGTATAGTGTTCAGCTCACCATATCCTAAAAAGTGAAGAGTTGGCTAGCCCGCAAGTTTATGGCTTGTGGTAAAGGCAGTGGAAAAGCCATAATTGGTAATCAGCTCACCAAAGATAATTCTGATAATTTATCTAAGAGTTGGCTAGTCCAGAGCAAACGGCTTCTGGTAAAGACAAATCAAATCCGTTTACAGCTTATGATTTGCTCAAAATCATTTGGTTATCATTGTACCAAGGTTCTTACTTGAATCAAAACAATTGACTACTCCAGAAGTGATGGCTTTTGGTAAAGAGTTTTTAAAATCCATTAAAGATCTAAATCATTGCTAGGGACTAGCAATATCTCAGTGTGGGGGATTGATGAGTGTCTAAATACTCATAATTTTTGTTCAATCTAAACTGCAAATTCATCTGAAAACACTCAAAAATGCATCAAAATGATGAAAATATCACAAATCAGTGTTTTATGAGTTTTAAATGCAAAAATATCAAAATCAGATGAAAAATGATTCAAGTTTACAAAATTGGCAGTTTTAGTCCCCCAAGTTTTAAAAGTTGTCAAATCTAGTCCCTGGAATTCAAAAATGTGGAATTTTATCATTCAAGGTCCCTGAAATATTCTAAGTTGTTAAAATTGGTCCTTGAATGATTCTTTGGTCAAATGGCAGAAAAGGTCCCTAAAGTTTGAAAATTTGCAAAATTAGTCCTTGGATATTTTAAAATGGAATTTTATGCAAAATTTATCCTTGTACTATCAAAGTTTGTCAAGATTGGTCCTTTTGATAATTTGGAAAAAGTTCAGTTTTGGTCCCTCAAGTTTGCAGAATTACAAAAATGGTCCTTATGCTTTATTAATACCAATTGGACCCTTTTGTATTTAGAACCCCATCCAAAACCAAAAAGAACCCTGCCATATTCCACTTGACCCAAGTCATACCCAATTGTGAACCCCCCCCTGTTATATTAAACCTTGGTCAAACTCGGTCAAACGCGCGCCCAAAATACCTGCACTGTTCATCTCCCTCTAATATCACTGAATCCAAAAACCAGAGGTGGTTTTCCAACTTTTTCAACACTCATTCACCTTACCTTGTCCCCTCCACCTCCACTAACACCAAAAATCTTTAATTGACTCAAACCAACCCCATTAATATCAAAACCTGGTCATGAAGAAATTGGCGCCAAAAATCCACTTGGATGGTTATGATGTTTCTGAGAGATCCAATGGCTCAGATTGAGTGGGAAAGATTCAGAGGTCAAGAAGGAGTCATAAAAGTCTATAAAGAGGAGCTGAGATGCATTGTATGAAGATATCTAGTGTAATTTTAGCTTTTAATAGTCGTTTTTATCATTTTAAGATTTTCAGTGTAATTTAAGCTTTCTTAGCTCTTTGTTTAAGTTATTTCAAGTATTTTTGATCTATTTTCAGTTTCAATATCAAGTTTTAAGTTAAAATTTCAGTTTATGCAAATTCATCTTCAAAAATCTCATGTGAATCAATTGTTGTTATAAGGTGTTTTCTTGGACTGAATAAGTCACATAAGCTCTTCAGAAAGCTTAGTCAAGCTTTTAGAAACATTAAAAATCAGTTTAGTAGCAAAAATCAAAAATCACCAAAAATACAAATTAAATAACTGAAAAATCAAAAATCCCATGGAAGTGATGTACACAGCTGGAGCAGGGTAGATTTTGGATGGCCTTGGGTTAGAAGCTTAGTGGTAAGCTAATAGGGGTGTTAATTGGTCCTTGTTCTCAGTTTTGAGCTTGGAAGCTTTTGTAAGCCTTTTTGTTCATTTTTGCATTTCACTGTTGTAGTTGTTCATTAGCTTGAATTTATGTTTCTTAGTGATCATTAGTTATAGTTGAGTGAAATTAATCATTAATATCAGTTGGTTGTTCTTTTAGATTTGTAGTTTATAAAAATCTCACTTTGACAGTTTTAATAGCATAAGTTTAATCTCTTTGTTTTATGTTGTTATTTTTGTTGTTTAATGTTCATTTAGTCTCATTACATGATATTACAAAGTTTGAAATCAGTTTCATGTTTAAATTTGTGATTTGCTTTGAAAAATCATCAAAACAGTCATATAAAGGGTGTTTGGATTTGCTTGTTAAACTGTAACAAGACTTGTTTGTGTTGATTGTTTATTGTGGTTCTGTGTCTCATTGGTCAATAATATCTCAAACAAAGCAAGAAAACCAGTGGTCATTTGGTGAAAAGTCAAAATTCCTTTTGATCAAAACTTGTGTGTCCACTGTTGGATTTTATGATCTATGATCATGATTTGGTGTTTATAAGTTGTTAAACTTGCTCAAGACAGTCTTACTTCACCTTAACATAACATAATCAGTGCACAGGATCAAATCAAAGTTCATATAAGTCAACTCTTCTAGTTTTTACAAAAGTAAAATATCTGCATTTGGTCGTTTTTGATTAAAATAGACAATTTCAGTGTGAGTTTAATAGTGAGTTTTAGCTTACAATCTTTTGGGGTATTAAAGTTCAGTTGCTAAACTAAATTAGAAAAATACTAGTTCTCTGTTAATCAGCTTTTTAAGTGCTTTTTAATTAGCTTATTGTGAGTGCCTGTTCTGAAAGAGTACCCTGTGCACCAGTTTCATAAGCTCAATCAAAAGCTCACACAGAGCTTAATTGTTGTTCAAATTCTGTGATACTTGGTTCTTTGGAAAGCCAACCAAGCCATCTTGAAGTCTCAAGCTTGGTTTTTCATTTTCTAGCTTGTTTGCTAGGGCTGCAATAAGCTCTAATCTTGTCCCATTTCTGTGTGTAGCATAAGTGCTTATTTGTTTGTTATTAGCTTATCAGTGTGCTTATCTGTATCTTTTAGCTTCATTTCAGTTCATCTAGCTTGTTTGCATCTTTATTGAGCTTTTGTTTCAGCCTGTGAGCTTGTTTGAGCTTATTTCACCAAAATAAGCTCTTAAGCCCACTGTTTGCTCATAAGTCACTCAAACTGCTTATTTTAAGTTTGTAAAATTTTTGTCTTTATTAAAGTTTCATATTTTTAGTATTTAAGTAGTTTTCAAAAAGAAAAACCAGAAAAACATCAATTTAAAAATAGTGATAGCGTTTATTTAATAGGTTTTAGCTTTTTATATTTTTCTTTTTAGCTTATTATTAAGCAAATCATATTTTTATACTTTTCTTAGTTTTCTGTCACCTTAAGTTATTTTTAGAAAAAGTTTCATATTTTTCTCTATCTGTTTAGTATTTATTATAATTTTAAATAGTTAAAAATAGTAATTAATTAGTAATAAATAATTAAAAAGCATAAAAAATATCTTTTCAGTTTTAAAATTAGTTTTATCATATTTTAGAATTTTCTAAGTTAAAATTTCATTTTTCCTGATTTATTTTATATTTTCTAGTATTTAAGTGTATTTTAAATAATAATTAATTAGTAATAATTAGATAAAAAGTGTAAAAAATTATATTTTTAATTTTAAAATTAGTTTTATAATATTTTAGATTTTTCTGAATCATAATTTTAATTTTCTAGCCTTCTTTCATATTTTCTTTTATTTTAGAGTATTTCTTAAATAGTTAAAATAGTTTTTAATTAATAATAATTAATTAAATAGTTATAAAAATAATTTTCTTTTTCTATTAATTTTCTTTTATTTTTAGGAATTCAAAAATGTCATTTTCATATTTTTAGGTCTTTTATTTCTTAGATCTCACTTTTTATTTTGTACGTGTACGTAGTTTTCAAACGTACGTTTTACGTTTGTTTTATCTGATTGTTGTGCTTTTCTATTCTGTGTCCAAATACATTCCAATCAATCAGTAGTGTAATTATTCATCCAAAACCTTTACTGATCACTATCCTTAGTGATCATTTTATCATCTGATCAAGTGTTTACACACCATTGAGTCTCCGTGGGACTTAACGACCTGGGAATCCATTATATTCTCTGATCTTCATTGTATTGGTTTATGAGCAGTTTTAAGTTTATTACGGTTAGCCATTCATAAGTGGCTAGCTTGTGTGATATAGCTTGACTGTGTTTTCAGCACCAATCAGTCACCCCAACTATTATCTAGCATAAGTTAGCTCGTAGACATATCGTTATTTACATGTTTATTAGCGTAGATTAGTTTAGAGTAACACCGTGGAGGAAGGAAGGGTCTTTACCCATTGTATGCCTGATCCACAGTCCGACAGGAGGATGTATTTGCTGTAACTATAAATACCCCTTCCATCCTTGGAAGGGGTGGTGCTTTCTCAATAATCTAATCTTTTCCCTTTTGTTTATCTCTCTAGAAACACCCACTCCTCTCTTTCTCTCTTTCTCTCTCTAAACCTTAACCCTAAGCACCGCTGTAACACCCCGACCCGACAAGGGTAAAGATATCACAATACGGTTTCATATCAGAACTTTAAATACTATACAATAGCGGAAGCCTTTACAAAATATCCAAAAAGAAAACATAAATAACTAATCTTCCAAAATAAATCTAAGATCTCTATGGTAAAGTCTTGCTCTCAACTCTACTCTCAACCCAGATCAGCTATCCCATAAGCTCATCTCGAATGCTAAATACCTGCCGCAGGAAAAGAAAAGTGCGGCTGAGCTTACAAAGCCCAGTGAACAGATATAACAAAAATAAAATGAAATAATGACGAGGGATCTTTTAGGATTCTGCGGAAGCACAAATATACAGAAATCCAAACAACCCCATAACAGTTTAGACATCATATAGCACATTAAAGACACAAAACAAACACATCAGAACAACCAAACACATAACATATCAAAATAACAGATTACGTATAAACCAAATAGAAAGTCTAAAAGCTAACGGAAAACACTTCTAGTAAATAAACATGGCATTCATACAAATCAAGAAATCAACATCTATAGCACTTAATTCAATAATATAGCAGCGGAAATAGCAGACAGGTCATGGCAGACATAATAGCTAAATCAGTTCTCACATCTAATCCTAACCTTAGCAGAGTTTAAACATGGCAGGTCACATATGCAGACAGATAATTAACCTTCAAAACACTCAATTACACACTAGCACCTTCACCTCGCAGATCAAACACATTCATGTAACGATAACAAATCATAATATCAGATATACGAATCAGGTAATAATCTTATCCTAGCATGGCAACTAATAATCACTTAAACAAATACGTCATAAACACATTCACTAACATATCATATCAGAAATATCTTTCTTCTTCAAAAAGGTAACATCAGAAAATAAATGGAGTAGCTAGCTCCCAGATTTTGTGAAGACGCGTATTGCACACGACATCATTCACCAGATAACATATCAGATAACAGATCAGATCTAGGATGCATCCATACGCCCCTTCCTACATATTCAAAAATATGCTTCACCATCCAGAGACGTGGCAGAACATCACTCTACTGCCCTAGAGTCATATCAGAGGTGCATCACTGATACGGACATGGAACCCCCATGACTAGTTAAATATTTGGTTCAGTTAATAACTGACCTTAGTCTAACAGATTTTCAGATTTAGTACAGATCATAGTCAAACTCAAGGTCACAGAATCATATCAGATAGTTCATATCATAAGGTTCATATTCAGATAGTCAGAAATCATAAGTTCATATCATAGTGGCATATCATATATTCCTAAACAGAAGTTCATAACCGGAGGTTCATAATCATAAGTTCATAATCCAATATAGCAGGGTTCAACAAATGTATATATCAAAGTCTTCCTAACATAAGTTCACATCAGATATTGCATAGTTCACTAGAACATACATTCATATAAACAACATATCAAACATTCAGAAAAGGGTTCATAGCAATGGCATTGGGAATCCTAATGAGCATAATAGGAAAGCGAACGAAAAGAACATCATAAGGAACCTTTACTGAAAAGGTCAGAATATCTGTACGATAACACAAATGTCTTAAAGTAAGACAGAATATTCGTACCTTAAAGCAAATGAGAGAAAAGCAACGAATGAACGAATACGAAGATGTAACGTTGCGTCTCCTCCAATGAATCTACACGGATTATGATTTATTTAATACTTATTAGTATCATTAATGTCATAACGGATTAATCTCATTAATACTTTTAGAGTTGTCAGACTATTCTCAATTTTAGTGACGGACGGAATTACAATGTTTTAGAGTCTTAATCATTAATTAGCCAAACTTATGGGTTGCAAATGACAAACGGTAAAATTAAGGGTTTAATATGTTAAATATCTTATTTGAGGACTTATATGATCATCTTTCAAAGTATAGGGTTTACAAATGTCAATAACGGATTTTAAGATTCTCTTTCAAAATAGTTTACATAATCTTTTATAAAGTACATGATTAACCCAGACTCGCACGTAACATTGTTCGAATGCAAACCCTTAATGAGATCATGCGTATTCTAATTTAATTCATTATAACTCACGCATGTTCACGACACACACTTAGTACTAGCTCATTTACTCTTAATCAATGGTTATTAATAACCCAAGACTTACCATCTTCACATGAAATAACGAATCTACACACTTATCCTTTAACCCTAATCAACTTCCTATTTATGTTCTAGGGTTTCCATACTTTTAATATTACTTATTACGCATTCAATTAACATGTTACTCCTTTTAATGATTTCCACTTTGACCTAGAACGTATGAAAACTCAAACGGAAATTAACTTAACTCATGCATGTCCTTACGTAATTTATTTACACATGTTGACCCATAATTACTCGAAATTACATATTACACCCTTAACATCTTTAATCATACGACCTAACCTTATATTATCAGATTTTACACTTTTAGCCCAAAGGTTTTAGAATTTACAAAACATACCCCTTTAAGTTAAATACAATTCGAATGGCCCTCTAAATATCCAAAATTACACGTTTAACCCCCATACTTATTTTTATATGTTTTGTATCTTTATTTTACTGTTCAAAAAAATAACCTTTAAGTTTCATAATTTACAAAACCAACCCAAAGCTTTTATGTAAAACCGAATAATGCATAATTCAAGTACAAGCCCTAAACCTAGATGTAACCCATCATTAATTCATCATTACTACTGTATTAATGACCCTTAATCATAACAAGCAAACCCTAATTTTTATAAACCCTAATCATCCCTTTTTAAATCCTATCCTTATTTATATACGATCGAACAAATAAAACCCCAAACAATTTACACAAGCTTCGAATTCATGAACATGTATTTTATACAGGTCGTATATCATATAAGAGTCATTGGAAAATTAATATCATGGTCCCAAAATTATTATACGCTCGTTAGTTATTTTTATACGCTTTTAGGGTTTTAATTCCAAATAATTCCATACGACTTATTTAACATGCATGGCTAATTTTTACATGTTCTATATGACTTGTAGGACTGAGAATAGTATTAGGAACATACCCTTGATGAGCTTTGGTAGTTAGAACAAAAGAAACCAAAACTTCCAATCGGCGAAACCCTAATTGACCCAAAACTAACCACGATCAAAACATCAGCTTAGGACCTTGAACACGATTTTTCTCACCTTCTTTACCTTCAAACTCGTCCAAGAAAAATAGTTTCAAGCCTTGGAAACTGGAAGTCGAATTATGGAGGGTTTTGGGAGTCGGTTTGGGGTAAATCGGTTATTAGGGATTAATACGAACCGTATAATGGGTTTATATAGGATTTATAATTTTTCTTGTGGGCTTTATATTGTATTGGACTTAAAATAAATGGACTCTTAATTTTATAAACTTATATTGGGCTTTTATTTAATTTTATTTCTTGATAAAACATATTAAATATATTCGGCATTATATGTAAAATACAAAAACTGATTTTATAAAATTATAAACTATAAAATTAGCTTTTCAAAGTTCTTTAAAATTTATTTAGATCATATGTGGTATTTCTTAAAAAATTTCTGAATTTACATAGCTTATTTGATATTCTTTTAAATTAATTATTCATACTTTTTGATCATAGGGGTATTTTGGTCTTTTTGTGAATTTTAGAAATTCAGGTA
This sequence comes from Chrysanthemum seticuspe, assembly GCA_019973895.1. Taxonomy (NCBI): domain Eukaryota; kingdom Viridiplantae; phylum Streptophyta; class Magnoliopsida; order Asterales; family Asteraceae; genus Chrysanthemum; species Chrysanthemum seticuspe. The sequence continues at coordinate 120,525,006 of BPTQ01000001.1, read as the reverse complement.
TTACAGCCGCACCTTGTGTTTATATCAAACCAAGATCCTACAAATCACACCCCAAAAGATTTGTAGAAGTTCCAAGCGTGGGTGTTCATGGCCGATTGCCTTTCCTGTGACACAATGACTAAGGGGGTGTTTGGGTTTGCTTATTGAAAATAGATTATTCGTTTTGAAAACGGATAATCAGATAATCAGCTGTTACAAAACGTGGTTTTGAAATATAGTGTTTGGATTTGATTATGTTGTTGATAGCGTAATAATCATATAATCAGTATTTTTGAGTGTTTGGCAAAACAAATTATTTAGTTACTTTTGATGTAAAATGACTAAAAAGACATTTGTTATATTATTGAGTAATATCATTTTTTTTATTATCCAGACATATAACAGTTTATTTATTTATTTTTTACTTCTTTTAACTCACAACTTTTACTAGCTACAGTATAAAATATGGAGAACAAATTTTAAATAAAATAGTAAATACAAAAACGAACTATAAAATTGAAATATATTTATGAGTTTGGATTGTGTTTTACCGTTTTATAACAAATTACCATTGGGCCATGGCCCATAGCAAAACATAAAACAATAATACAGTATATATGTCACATTGTCACTTAGGGTTTTCTCATATATGCACGCCTCTATTTTAGTCATCTTCCTCAAAATTCATTTCCTTGTCAACCATGAATATTCGAAGAAACAGGCCAAGGTAAATCATAGATATTGAGGTCATATCTGTAATTTGACAATAAACACACCCTATTTAAAAATCGCGTTTTGCTGCAGTAGCTCCTTACTTGCTTTTTCAAAATGGCGTTTTGAAGTCTTCAAAACGCAGAAAAGTGCTTTTTAGTTTTTCATACCCAAACACTAGATTCAGATTTTCTGCGTTTTTAAATCGTAATAAGCAGATAATCCAGCCGAAAACGCAATCCCAAACACCCACTAAGTATGGTATACAAGGATAACCATGGTTGAGGAATGAATTTTCGATTCACATCAGAATTCTTTGACAGAGATTGAGAAGACTCATCAAAACCCATTCGTCTAAGAGATGTGACAATTTGTGAGAACGATGGAGATGGCATGAACGAAGTGTGAGTTCTAGTTACTTCAAGAGGAAGATGAAGAACGTGACGAAGAACACTGACATCAAATTTGATTGTCGATATGTCAATCTGGACTGTCATAATGTTGGAATCGTTAGTGATCTTGATAGAATGCCAGAATTGGCTTAAGTAGATCTCAGGGACACTTGCAGATTGAGTCAAAAGATGCCTACAGAAGTGCTTCTTAAGAATTTCCACTATTATCTGACATGTGGGATGACATTGAAGTTTTTCGAGATCAACACGAAAATTTGAAAGTCCAATATTGCGTTCATCATCAATGGGGAACATATCCCTCCTTGTTAGAGATCCTTGAGACATATTTTGACCTGAAACAAATCATTTACCAAGGTATCCAAGAATTTGTATTGACATGTTAGTGAGACGACTCATATGATCCTAACTGACAAACTATTCAAACTCACAAAAGCATGTAAATATGAAACTCACAAAAAACAGTAATGCATACTCGCAGAAAAACATTGGAAACTTGCAAAAAAACTCATAAGGATAGAACAAACTTGCAATAATGCATAAAACATGTTTTGCTAAAGTCACAAGAACCGTAACTAGCAAGATAAATCTACAAACTTGCAAAAGATCACAGAAACTTGCAAGAAAACTATAAAACTCGCAAGAAACTCGCAACAGATCACAGAAACTCGCAAATATGCATTAACTTGACAAACTCGCAGAAACACTTCTATTACGCAGAAAACTCGCTAATTTTCATTAACTTGACAAACTCGCAAATATTCCTAATTTTGACAAACTCACAAATATTCATACATTGCCAGCTCGCAATTGTTCAACAAATAAACTCGCAAGAATTTATGAACAGCAAACTCGCAAAAAATACCTAATTGTTACCAAACTCGCAATAATTCTTTGCAAACTCGCAAATAATTCATAGATAATTGCATACTCAAAAAATCATGAGTTTGCAAACTCGCAAAAAAATATTCAAACTCGCAAAAACACATGATTGTATCCAAACTCACAAATGTTCAAAAACATGGCAAACTTGCCAGAGAATGATACTAATTATTCTTTGCAAACTCGCAAAAACGCATAATTCCATATCAAACACGCCAATATTCAACTATCAAACACAACATATTCGCAGAAAAAAAAACATTCAAAAAAAATAAAATAAAAATTATCCTATCTTTTAAAATTTCAAACACAGAACACATGTAAACGATTCCTAATAAGCGATTCCATGAATAAAAAAACGTTATGTCCAGATTCGCATAATCCTATGACCGATTAATAAACTATGTGTCCAGATTCGTGTTTAATAACCCTATGTATAACAAACCCAACACTAAGATTAGTAATAAAAACTTACAATCGATGGAATATAAAAATCGTGGGTTAGATCGGATTAAGAAATTGGCAGCAGCAGTTTGTGTGTTTTGAAAATAATAAGGATTTGAAAAGTGAATAAAAACCAATGCTTATATAGGGAAAAGTATGAGAATATGACACATATAGTCCCTGGTTTTATAAAAAACGTTTTCTTAAGCTTTTTTTTTTTTTTTTTTTTTTTTTTTTTTCAAACTGTTTTGATACCTTAAAAATACAAAATTTTATTTTGAAGATAAAAATTTCAATCTCCCCCTCAAAATATGTTTTCGTGTAAAATGATCTGAAAACGAGAGATTGCATTTTAATTATTATTTATTTTTTATTTATTATTTTTTTATTATTATTATTTTTATTTTTATTTTTTTTTATTATTATTATTTTTTAAATTTTTATTTTTAAAGATTTTATATTTTTTGTATTTTGATTTTGAAATAAGTATTTACAAAGTAAGATGGTTTGATTATTGACGTTTTAAGAATGTTTGATTAAATTTTCCAGATCTTTTGAAGTCAAACACCGCATACCAATTTGATGGACAAGCTCAGTAAACCTTGCGGGTGGCAAGGCTTTGGTGAACAAATCCGCCAATTGGTAATGAGTACCCACAAAGTATAATTCAATTGTACCCTTTTCGACATGCTCTTTAATGAAATGATATCGGAGAGCGATATGCTTTGACTTGGAATGCTGAACCTTGTTACAGGAGATGGCAATGGCACTCTTGGAGTCACAATACATTGGTATCTTGTTGAATACAAAACCATAGTCCATCAGTTGTGATCTCATCCAAATTATATGAGCACAACATGCTGACATGGCAACGTATTCTGCTTCTGTTGAAGACATAGATGTACAGTCTTATTTCTTTGACTGCCAAGACACAAGTTTATCTCCGAGAAATTGAGCACCACCAGATGTACTTTTGCGTGTATCTAAACATCCTGCGTGATCAGCATCTGAAAAAGCTATTAGCGCAAAACCAGAATCCTTTGGATACCAGATCCTTAAGTGAATGGTTCCCTTTACGTAGCGAAGGATTATTTTAGCCTCATTGAGGTGTCGTTCAGTTGGTCTTGACTGATAACGAGAGCAAAGATATACAACAAATACAATGTCATGTCTGCTGGCTGTTAGATACATGAGAGACCCAATAATACTTCGGTATTTTGTAGGGTCAATCACTTTCCCATGTAAATCAGCGTCCAGCTTTGGTGACGTTGAAGACAAAGGTGTGTTGTAAGTATCACAACTGGCCATTCCATGTTTCTTTAAGATTTCAAGAGCATATTTGGACTGATTTAGAAATATGCCACGGGGAGATTGATGAACCTGAAGTCCTAAGAAAAACTTTAGTTCACCCATCATTGACATTTCAAAGTTTTGTTTCATTAATTTTGCAAAAGCGTTTGAGTACTTTCTATGTGTGGAACCAAAAATGATATCATCAACATAAATTTGAACAATTAAAATATCTTCCCCGTGACGTTGAATGATAAATGTTGGATCAATAGTTCCTTTGGTAAATTGATTAGCGAGAAGAAATTTTGACAGTTTGTCGTACCAGGCCCTTGGAGCTTGTTTAAGACCATAAAGAGCCTTTTTGAGCTTGTACACGTAGTTCAGATGTTCGGAATCAACGAATCCTTCCGGTTGACCCACATAAACTTCTTCACGGAGTTGACCATTTAGAAACGCCGTTTTCACATCCATTTGATAAACCGTGATATTCTTGTGTGCAGCATATGCCAGGAATATTCGTACAGCTTCAAGCCGAGCTACTGGTGCAAACGATTCTTCATAATCGATTCCTTCTTCTTGAGAATACCCTTTAGCCACAAGACGAGATTTGTTGCGAATAACATTGCCTTCAGCATCCAGTTTGTTTTTCCAGATCGATTTGAGTCCAATGACATAAATCCCATCTGGTCTTGGAACAAGTTCCCAGACTTCGAGACGTTTGAACTGATTCAACTCTTCTTGCATTGATTCAATCCAATTGTCATATGTCATAGCGTCTTTAATGTTCATGGTTCATCTTGACAAATAGTGAGTGCATAAACATAAGTTTCAGCATCAGTATGAAGTCGTTGTCTCGTCATGACTGGGTTAGAAGGATCGCCAATCACATTTACTAAGGGATGATCTTTTGTCCATTTATGTGTCGAAGGGTGATGATTGAATGTTGCATGCATATTAGACGGATCCAAATTGCGTGAAGATGACTAGTCAATGTCAGGAATGGTTGGAGCCGGAGCAAATGGATTGAAGAAAGCATTTCCGTCATATTCTGCGGGTGCGGGTACTTCTTGATTTTGTGTTTCATCAGCTGTGTCAGTGTTGGATGCAATGTGTTCTTCTGTTGATTGAGAATCATTCAGCGGTGCATCTGGTGCAACGGTTGTTGTTGTTGGAGCAGGTGTATCGGGTATTGGATTATGATCAGGGTGTGCAGCGGAAACAGTCGATACATCTGGAGCACTACTTTCGGGAATCTCATCAAACAGAGGAGCAAACAAAGTTTCCAATTGTTGACGAGTAAACTCCATGGGTGGAACAGCTGATGAAGAAGGAAAATTGAGACGGTTGGATGCGGGTCCTACACAGTTTTGCTAAGAAGCCATTTTTGTAAGCTCATCAAAGTTGACATGAACGGTTTCCATCATTTGTCGAGTTCGACGATTCCAAATTCGAAATCATTTGGAATTGACACAATATCCAATGAACAATCCAATGTCGAATTTTGGCTGAAGTTTACCAATATCATCACGATCATTTTTCGGATAACACAGTGCACCGAATACATGAAAATATCTAATATCAGGTTTGCGGTTGTGAACAATATCATATGGAGTTTTATTATGGCGCGTATGAACGATGGAACGGTTTTGAGTAAAACATGCGGTTGAGACAGCTTCAGCCCACAAGAAATCCGGTAATTGTGAGAAAATCAACATTGTTCGAGCAGCCTCCACTAACGTTCGGTTTCGTCTTTCAACAACACCATTTTGTTCAGGAGTACGAGCAATCGAGGTCTGATGTGTGATTCCAACTTTCTCATAGTAAGAACGAAGTGTTTGATTCTTGAATTCAGTTCCATTATATGTTCTGACAATTCGAACTGTATTTTTGAGTTGAACCTGAATCTTTTTGAGAAAGGTGATAATCATTGTTGGAGCTTGATCTTTAGTTCGAAGAAAATAGACCCAACTCCATCGTGAATAATCATCAACAATAACCAGAATGTAGCATTTGCCATTCACACTTTGTACACGCATGGGACCACATAAATCCATATGAAGCAAATGAAGAACATGTTGAGAACTTGGTTCTGGTTTTGAGGGAAAGTTAGATCTCTTGCTCTTTCCTTGTTCACAAGCCGAACATAAGTGATCTTTGGTGTATCGGAACCTTGGAAGACCATCAACTAACTTATGACGAGCGAGTTCAGTCATGGTTTTAAAGTTTAAATGGGAAAGCCTTTTGTGCCATAACCATGATTTCGTCGAAGTTGCTTTTGAGGGAAGAGAAATCGGTGAAGATGCAATCATATCGGACATAGGAATCGTATAAAGATTTGTGCTTCGATTGCCGGTAAGTAAGTCATGTCCTTCCAAATCACATACGTAACATGTTTTAGAGCGAAATGCAACTTCCAAATCATCATCACAAAATTGTCCAACTGAGAAAGGATTGTGTCCAAGACCTTCGACGTAATAAACCCGACTGATCTCGATGTTTCCATTAACATAATCTCCATATCCCATTATTGCAGCAAAATGATCATTCCCGAATCTGACAGTACCGATGAACTTTGAAACAAAATTTACTAACAGCTTTAGATTTCCTGTCATATGCCGGGTACATCAGCTATCAACAATCCACAGAATGAGTTGAATCACCTGCAACACACAAAGACAATGAGGGTGGTATGATAGAAGCAGTGGAACCCAAAGAGTTAGTGGGTTCCATTATGTTAGTGTTACACACATTTGCACATTTAGGAATCCATTAAAAACTTGAGGTACGCTACAACCATTGTTTCCATAACCAATTAGTTTTCGCTTTGGTCTTAGTGAAGTCACTAGGTGAGTATACTTTCTTAGAAGATGTTTATGAAGCAATGGTTGTGTCTACAGATTTCTCAGAAACTACACTGTGCACCTTCCCTAAATTCGATTTTGCAACTATTGGGGACCTAGAGTGAGGGCCAGTTATAGATTTCTTAGAACGAGCTAACAGAGAATTTGCAACACATTTTTCATGATTACTAGACATCATACTCTTACGACAAAAAACACAAGAAGCATTGACGTTTGAAACGTTTACAGACTTATCATTCGTGACACTGACATTAGAATTACAAGTTTCCAAATTTGAATCTAAAGCAGATGCAACATGATTTTTATTCAATTTCCTAAGATGAACTTCTACTTCTGATGTCGGACGAGTGCTCTTCCTATGTTTCTCGGATCTTCTAACATTAGTGGACGCAACTATTCCTGTAGAAGTGGAAGAAATCAAATTAGTTTCCTGAGTTTTATCAATTATATACATGCCAGGAGCAATCACATTTGTGTTACTAGACTTGCTAGATTCTTGTTTAGCTAGCTTTTCTTTAAGCTCAATGATGATGTGTTTTTGATCCTGAATTATAGAATTTAATCTTCCTTGTTCACCCAACGTTTGTCGAGTGTATTCAACATGGTGATCAACTTCTTTTGACGCTTCAGAACGAACAGTTTTAAGAGAATCAAAAATCGTTTGATATTCCTTTTGGACTTGTGCAATCTCTTGTTCATATTTGAAAAGTTGACATTTTAACGACGCATTTTCATCATCAAGAAATTTGACTTCTGATAGTCGCGATTGTTCCAAAGAAAACTTTTCCTATTGATTTTGGAAAGCAATTTCAGATTCAATTGTTTGAGACTGACACCATTGAAGTCTTCGTTTAAGTTCAGAAATCTCCATTGAAAGTTAAGATTGGACATCATCATTTTGTGAAAACATTTTCTCATTTTCCTCTTTTAATTTTTCAATTTCACGCCTTAACATCTGATTGTCCATTTCCAACGTTTGAACCATATTGAGATTCTCAGCAGCTAACACAATATCATTCACAGAAGAAAATTAACAATATATAACCACAGAAGCAATATTAGCAGAAATAGCATCTTCTAACAATTGATCAAAAGCATTTTGAAGATCTTGGTTTTTGCATTGTTCTTGTGAAACTGGGTTTTCTAGTGTGTTAAAAGCTTCAATCATTGAAGTCACCTCTTGTTGAAGTTCCCTTTCCCAGTGTGTTGCATACAGACGCAAATGAGCAACGTGAGGTAAAATTTGGGTTTGAAACATTTGTCTTTGCTCTCTTGCATAAGCAGATTGAAAATTAGATGATTTTAACTCAGAATTTTTCTCAATTTCCGTTTCTAAAAATGAAATATCTTCCATAAACGTTTGAAAGTACCGTAATACTAAACAAGGTTTAGGAGTTTTTGGCAACGAGTTGCTTTTGCAAGGGGACGGTAAAGGACCATTTATTTGTGCAACACTGTGAACGGGACCTTCCACGCAAGATGCCTCAGTTATTTCAGAAAGATTATATGATGGCGTTGAAATGGCATTCAGTTTGTAAGAAGCATTTTCTCTTGTGTAATCATATGGTAAGAGTCCATTTTGTCGCATTTTTAAACGACTTCTATCATCTTGTGCCCATTGTTCCTCACAATCAAATACAACAAGTTGCATGCTTGGATCTAAAAGACATTGAGCACTATACAATTTGGGCATTTCCTTGAGAGCTGTGTGAAGAAAACGTGGGTGATTATACCCAAGAGCAAAACGTTTCGAGTCATCGGGACTCGGGAGTAAAGTTGACATTTCAATTTGTTTTACTGAGTGGCCAATCTTATATATAATAGTGCCAAAATCTTTTAACCGTCTTTCCAATCGAAGAATTTCCTTGATTTGATCATCAATGCATTTCTTAGATTTCTTTTTGAATTCAGAAAAATTTGACCGACGTGTTGAAAAATCTTGTTTAGTACTGAAAAGTTCCGTTTGAAGATTTTCAATGTTTTTATGAAGTTCAGACTTTTCTTGTTCAATTTTAGAAATCTTTTCGTTATTTGACGCAACAATTTCGTGCATTTGATGTTGAAGATTTTGTTCGTTAACGTAAGATTTTTGAAAGGCCACTTCAAAACTTGTTTCTCGGGTGGATTTAGTTTCAAAATCATTTATCCATTTTTGACAACTCTCAAGTTCAGCAGTCAAGGAGGTAATCTCAGCCCTAAGGTTTTGGTTTATCTCATTACATTTTGCAGTTTGAGCTTGCATTGGCAGAAGTAATGAATTAAGATATTCTGAATGTAGACCATGAATTGCTTCACTCTGTTCAATATGTTCATTATTTTCATCATCACTTAGGTCATCAAATGTAACCACGGGGTTAATTTGATCCGCTTCAGTATGATTAAATAATGATCCATGTTGAACAGATTGCTGCTCATCAAATGCAGATGCAGACACAATTGCATTTATGAGGCATATATCAGTGTCAGGTACCTGAGATAGACTGTCTGTGTCATAGACTGGTCCATTCTCTGTTTGACGAATGGGATGTTCCTGCATATTTTCCATCAAAACAACTGCATCATTTGCTTCCAAATCTTCATATTCATCATCTGAGAGAGTATCTGCCATAAAACATTGCTGAGTTTCACTGAGTTCTCCTCCTGCTTCATAATTCTATGCCATCAGCATGACTTGTTTATAGTAATCTCCTCCTCTGGTTCGTGGTTCAGGACCAGCATTAGCAAGATGTTCTTGCTTTTTGAATTTATAGCAGCGAATAGTAGATCTTGAAGCCGGTGAATTCCCTGTTTCCACAACTTGAACATTTCTCTTGAAGTTATTACTACCCGATCCCCCTGCTGATGTATGACAATTCCCAGAATTACCAGAATACCCACTTGTAATCATTCGACGACCACTAGTTCTGTTCTGAACTTCAACTTTGCCACCTTGTATAACTGCATGACTTTTGGGATTTGATGATGAACAAAGACGATTGTTTGACTGAGTAGAGAACTTGGAGAAGGCTTTAGCAATAAAGGCCATTCCATGATTCAATGCTTCAAAAGCATCATCTTGATCATCATTGGTTTGAGCATAGTATGCAGTGTTAGAATCACCATCGGGATTGACTTGATGAGAAGGTGTGGGTGGAGCATAAGCAAAGTGACTTTGTTGTTGATCAAAAGCATGATTGGACTTTGGGTACGGATTCGGATAACCATGTGCCATGAGAGCAATCTGATCAGCAATCGGTGGTGGAGGGAAACCGTGTATGCCACGAGCTTCTTTATCTTTGAGAACCTCATATTGATGATGTTTCAGATAATCATACAACAACCCATACTTGACATCATGAAGATCCTGACTTGATGAACAAAAGTAACATACTTATGCCAATCTGGTCCTAATGAGTTCAGAAACTTTGTGTTAATAGCAATGGTTGGAAGATCAATCTTATGTCGGTGCAAATCATTGACCACATTTGTGAAACGATGATAATATGATTCAAGTGATTCCCCAGGCTCAATGGTAAACACATCAAAGTTATGATACAATTTAGACTCCATATGGATTTTATTTAGTTAAGTGCCTTCCATCAAAAGATGAATTTGTTCCCACATAGCTTTTACAGTTTTCTGTGCATCAATACTTTTGTAAATCGGATTAGGAATTCCAGGAAGTTTTTGTTGCATAGCAAGCTTATCGGCTTCAAGATGAAGTAGTTGTTCTGGTGTTAAACGGCTCAGTGGAACAATTGAGATAGTATCGGGTCTTGGTGGAACAGCTGTAGGATCTCCGAGAACATTTAGTTGGCATTTGAAATGCAGTAGGTTACGAATGTGGTCCTTTAATACACGTTACCCGTTCAGCTAAATATTCCATATACCTTGAGTTCTTTGGAGTACCATTCATAGACCTTCCACTATGATCTTCCTGGTAAAGTTTACGGTTGATTTACAAGAGCCTCTAGGATGTCGACAAGGTGGTTCTGGGCTATGATAGAGTTAACAAGGTGACTCGGCAAATTGTGGTCTTGTTGATGAAGTAGAACTTCGACTACTCGAACGATACGTTGTTTATGAAGAACCTTAAGGATTAGGCTAAATGTTTTCATAACTACGTGTCTGTTGACGTTTTCGATACACCCTTGTTTAAGTAGAAAACTA
>BPTQ01000001.1:120477754-120497865 GCA_019973895.1 Chrysanthemum seticuspe | reverse complement strand
TCAAAACTGGTAATAATCGTTCACTAACTTTTGAATTGCTGCTTGGGTCATTTCAACTGTTGCTTTCTTCGGTGCCATAACTCTTCAAAATCACAAGATGAAACAATCATGAGAACTCGTAAGTAGAAACAACCATCATACAAATATATCCACAACCACAACATGCATAAAGATAAATGGAATCACAACGGAACAATAACGAAATATCACAATATAATCACAACACACGTGGATAATATACATGAAAATTTCGGCCTACATGGACCGATATCATACATAATAAAAACCATTCCTACATAGTAGAGTCAATACTTGATACATTTGTTTGTACAACAACCAAAAGACAACAAGTTCTTTAAACTACGTCACACACCTCGTGACTAGGATAATAATGGTCAAAACTATACATAATACAAGTCTACATAAGGCACCTCATGGTGCTCCGCCGGCTCGATCCTGGAGATCACGAACCTGGGTAGTCAAACTAGCAATCAAACTCCTCATCTCACTAATCTGACCCTGCAAAGTAACAATACTCTCACGAGCTAAAGATAACTCCTGTGACTGACGCTGTAACTCATCCTGAGTCATCTCGGCTCTGTCGTACAACTCGGGCATCTCCTGCCTCAACTCATCTATACGCTCTCGGTCCTCTATCTGTCTATGCTGAATGCTCTGATGAGATAGATCAATCGAAACCCTGCCTAGCACTAAACCCTCAACCTCCTCAGCAATGGGCTCAATCCTATCTACCGACAGTTCCTCCAACTGTCGTGTCAAACTATCAATCTGGATCTGCTGAGCATCAATACGGGCTCCTAATGCCTCGGTAGAAGGCTGTCGTGCAGCTGCGGCCCTAGAACTCTCTCCTAACACGAACCTAGCAGGTGGCTCGGGCTCAGTGGATGGTGGTGTAGGGATATCGAAACGAGCACGCTTTTTGGGCGGCAAGTCTGTCGTAGGTAAAGGATCCCTAAGAAAATATGATGAAGATGGTGATGATGGTGCTGGCAGTGGTGATGGTGGTAGGTGTATCGGGTTATGAGCTGGGCTAATATGAGGTGTGGGTGCGACTTCGCCCTCCTCGAAGGGTTCAGTCTCAGTGTCGGTCATGACTAGTGGGAAGGCTGCAGTAGATCCAATGGAAGATACGATCTCAGTGGAATGTGATGCAACATCATCCATGATGGGGTTAGCTGGGACATCATCCGAGCTAGAGTCCGATGATATGGTGATAGGGTGAGAATCTGAAGACATGTCTGTGACAACCGATATGAATTAAAAGTAAATAACCTCGAATAAAGTGTAAGTGAATCCGCATGAAAAGTGAATATGTACAATGATGAAATGATGAGATGCTATGATAATGTAGCTATAGTCTAGGGTCAATGATGCAACCTAGTTCTCTATAACTGTAGCTCTGGTACCAATCTGTCACACCCCCAATTTACCTGTTTTGCAGCGGAATGGAATTCCTGGGGATTTACTGTCATAGCACCACATCACAGTTATATTGAACGACCTAAAGTGTCGTTTTAAAAACACATCGTTGGATATTTCATAAAAACATTCAGAGTACAACATCGGTCCCAAAAGGTTTACAAAGTTTGCGTAAATACAAATATGTTACAAATCCAAACGATGTTTTGAAATAAAGTACCATAATGTACAATAATGTAAGTCGACGGCGCGACTCAAAATGTAGGTCCCTAAACCATGTCATGATGATAGTGCCTCAGTTACCTGAAAATACATTGCTAAAAAGGTCAACAATAATGTTGGTGAGAAATCATAGGTTTATGTAAATGTTTTATACGACTACACAAGTATAGACCAGGCATGACAATCAAGTCACGTAAAAATAATGTGACAATTGCTCTAAGCCCATGACCCCGAAACTAGACTGTTCAATAATGTATGCCCCTGCAGAGTGTTTGCCAGACAACTCCGTAATGTTATCAAATGAAATGCATCCGTTTGCCTGGTTGGGATTCACCAACCCGGATGGAGGCGTCACCCTCGATAGATCTATCCACTCATCCTCGCTTCAAAGATTAACGGTTCATGTTCAGGTAATGGGGACTTTCAAATTGGCAAATGCGGTAACTTAAGCAATGTAATGAATTTAACATACTTGGTATCGTACAAAAAAAAATGTAGTGCAATGTATTCTCCCCCGTGGGTTTGAAAATAATCGAAAGCATGTAAAACGGGGCTATGAAAACTCACTTGGTAAACTGGAATAATGGCAAAAGTGAGTACACTGAGGTATAATGTGATGCGTCAACCGGGACCTATTACGAATGATATGATATGTCATGAGTTGCAATGTAATGTTATGCATGCACTACGTATGTTATTTATACCATTTACGGGTTTTGAAAATATTACTCGTCGTCGAAAAATACTCTTTTGACGTCTTGACCCTTCAAAAATCACTTTACAAGTTTTTACGTCAAAATGTCATCCTACAATGGTTTTATAATGATTTTTGGCGAAATTACCACTTTTCGTCGCAAAACAATGTCGTCAAAATTTTCATGAACTTAACAAAAATGGCTTTGGAAAACTAGTCGTAAAACGGTGTACGTCGATCGTTAGAGAACGAACTCGACGGTTTTGGAAAGTTTGTATCGATGTCTAGAAGTTTCAGTTCAGGAGTTTTCGTCCAAAAAGTCTCGATCATAAAGATATATAGGGTTAAAGATGGTGATTTTGTTGAATTGTTGTGCAGAAAATGAGTTTCGGCCAAGTTTGAACAACCGTAATTAATTTACTATAACTCCGCTTTACAATCAGCTTCTTGTTTTGAAAAATATGGCCGATGAACTTGATTTTACTAGAAGACAATTCGTTCCAAAAAGTTTCACAACCTTGTTAAAAACAGCCGCAAACATGGTCGTTACAGCTAATGTAACACTTGTAACGTAAAAATAATATAGTTTTTCAGAAAATAATAGTTACGGCAACTTTATGAAAACGTGCATATCTTTGTCGTTTCAAATCCGTTTTCTACGTATAATATGTCCTTAGCTTCGTATCGAAGTAAACTAATATATTTTTGACTAGTCGAAATAATTTGTGAAGCTTAAGGCTCGTTTTTGACCCAAACAATGTAAAAACAGCAAAGCTGAAATTTCTGAAAATAATATATTTCGTCGTCAAACTTTAAAAATCCATAACTTCTTCGTTATAAGTCCGTTTTAATCCGTTCAAGCGGCCACGGATTCGTTTTAAAGTATATTTTCTAAATATCAAGGCCAAAGTTTCGTACCAACAGTAGGTTTTTCCAGAAAATCGAATTAAGGACAGAACCTATTTTATAGTTATCGAAAATAGTTTTTCTCGGACAAAACCTATTCTAATCCCTTCAAATCAACTCCAAAGCTAATCTAATCCTACCATACACCTTCTTAGGGTGTCATGGGTTCCTAATCACCATCAAGACCAAAGAATACCATGGGGATAATTATAGGATGACCATAAATATATATATACTTCTTAAAATCATGAAAAAAAATTGGTATAAATCACATATCATGCATACTTGCTCCAAAAATGAAAAGAAACATATGAAATGAAAAAGGAAACATGAAAATGATAAAAACATGCTTACTAGTGAAAATGATGAGGTGCTAGTAACAAGGATTAGCCTAAATACTCTTGGTTTATATTTCAAAACCTATAAAGAGTATACACTAGATTGTTTATACACTTGATCTAGCAAAAATTTTTGATCCCTTGCTCTCTTGATGAGTGGCCGGTTTTGAGAAGCCAAAAAGGAAGAGAGAAAATTTTCTTTTACTAGGTGAATTATGATGAAGTATGAAATGAATGAAAATAATTGAGTTAGACTTTGTAGTGAGTGAATTTCAAACCAAATCAAGAAAACCATACACAATCAATAAATACACCCTCCCCTTGTCGGCCAAGGGGGAGGGATGTAGACATTTTGTGTTTTTTTTTTTTTTTTAAAAGTAAGTATACGTATATATTTGTGTATTTTGTAAAGAAAATGTAAGTAATTTGTAGGATAAATGGAAATTTTGGTACAAGTAAGTTTTTAATAGGTCAAAATAGATTGTAATGATATAATAAAAATTGTAAAAATACATTCCTTGTGAAATTTGGGTGATAAAATAATTATCGTACAATTTTTTTTTTAAGAAAAACGACGTAATAATTTAACTTTAACGATTAATATACCAAATAAATTTGAAACACTAGGAAAACTAAAAATATAGTTTTTATAGACTAAATGTAAGTTTAAAAATACATCGGGATCATTTTTGAAAGTAACGGGTTAAATATACAAAATAATAACTCACGCGATAAAGTTTATTAAATATAAAAATTACGCGTTGAAGGTGAAATGAAATGTCGTGAATGAACTAATGAGGTGCACATGATGTGAATGAAATGTAGACTAATCTTAGTCCATATGAAATGTACGTGATGACATGATCATGAATTCGCCGCTAAACCTTCAAGGTTACGCGAATTTGAAACAAGTAAACCAAGTTTACTATAAATGTTGAAATAATGAGACATGAAATGTGTCGAGAAATGACCTGAAAGTACGGGTTGTCACAAAATCTCTCTTAGGTGCTAAAATTATGAAAAAGTCTAAAGTGTCCAAGGCAATAGGGAGGAAGGTAATGTATATAGTAGTTCTAGTCTAGGCTCTAAATGCACCCTAGTTCTCTATAACCAATTCTCTGATACCAATCTGTAACACCCCCAAAATACCGCAGCGGAAGATTGTGTCATCGGGGTGCTACTTCATAATACAAAGTACAAGTTATAGAAAACAACCTCTAAATGACACGTTTTGAAAAGTTACCATTCGATTAATGAAATCAGATTTACAAACAATGAGGTCCCAAAGTATAATACATAATTGTTTACAAAATGTTTTGAATGGTAAATACAAATGTATAAAGTCTTCAAAACATGTTGTGCGACTCTATGCTTCAAACTCTAGCTATCACCTTAAGACCTGAGATAAACATGCTAAAAAGGGTCAACACAAAGGTTGGTGAGTTCATAGAGTTTGTTTTGAATAAGTTGAAAAGCCTTTAAAGAATGTTCACACAGCAAAGGCATTGTAAATCCACTCAGTTCCAAGTTCCGCCCATACAAAACTTGCAATCTGTATGTTTACAACCCACTGCTAAAAATAGTATGTCAATTATGTATGCATGTATCATAGTAGTTAAAAGTATAAATGTTTTAAGTATGTAACTAGTATATTGATCACGTATACGTGCATCAAAACTTATGCAATTAGCCATGAGTCTCCACTTCATCTCCAGAAACCTCATGTGGGTATGTTGCTCACATGGAAAGTAATAGCATTGGTTTTACTTCATCTCCGAAACCCAATGCGTGTGTTATCCAAGGAGACTTATCATGCGAACGAGGGGACTGCTCCGTGTATGTTGGGAGACTTGCAAGTTGGAATGCTCCGTGTATGTTGGGAGACTTTCAAGTTGGACTGCTCCGTGTATGTTAGGAGACTTTCAAGAACTGTATACTTGAAAGTCTCCCAGCATACACGGAGCAGTCTAACTTGAAAGTCTCCCAACATACACGGAGGAGTCCAAGTTGAAAGTCTCCCAACATACACGGAGCAGTCCAACTTGAAAGTCTGCCAACATACACGGAGCAGTCCAACTTGAAAGTCTCCCAACATACACGGAGAAGTCCCCTCGTTCGCATGATAAGTCTCCTTGGATAACACAAACATTGGGTTTCGGAGATGAAGTAAAACCAATGCTATTACTTTCCTTGTGAGCAACATACCCACATGAGGTTTCTGGAGATGAAGTGGAGACTCATGGCTAATTGCATAAGTTTTGATGCACGTATACGTGATCAATATACTAGTTACATACTTAAAACATTTATACTTTTAACTACTATGATACATGCATACATGATTGACATAATATTTTTAGCAGTGGGTTGTAAACACACAGGTTGCAAGTTTTGTATGGGCGGAACTTGGAACTGAGTGGATTTACAATGCCTTTGCTGTGTGAACATTCTTTAAAGGCTTTTCAACTTATTCAAAACAAACTCTATGAACTCACCAACCTTTGTGTTGACACTTTTTAGCATGTTTATCTCATGTCTTAAGGCGATAGCTAGAGTTTGAAGCATAGAGTCGCACAACATGTTTTGAAGACTTTATACATTCGTATTTACCATTCAAAACATTTTGTAAACAATTATGTATTATACTTTGGGACCTCATTGCTTGTAACTCTGATTTCATTAATCGAATGGTAACTTTTCAAAACGTCTCATTTAGAGGTTGTTTTCTATAACATGTACTTTGTATTATGAAGTAGCACCCCAATGACACAATCTTCCGTTGCGGTATTTTGGGGGTGTTACACTTTCGTTGAATATAGTTGCAAGAACCACGGTTCCCCGTTGATCAGTACAAGCTGCCTGTGATCAGGTATAATTCTAAAGAATCTCCTTGACAGGGTTTCGCAGCTGCTCTAGCCATTCTCAAACCAGAACGTCTCAAAGAAGACAACACGGAGTGAGTGAACCACCAAATTGAGATTTACTGACTGATTAAAAATGATTTGAAAACAATCGCGTACTGCTTGAAGAAAGAGTTTTGCAATATGATGAAGGTTTTATAAGAGAAATCAAATTTTGAATCATAAATACCCTTTTAATTTTGAAAGATTAATACATGTACTTTGTATTATGAAGTAGCACCCCAATGACACAATCTTCCGTTGCGGTATTTTGGGGGTGTTACACTTTCGTTGAATATAGTTGCAAGAACCACGGTTCCCCGTTGATCAGTACAAGCTGCCTGTGATCAGGTATAATTCTAAAGAATCTCCTTGACAGGGTTTCGCAGCTGCTCTAGCCATTCTCAAACCAGAACGTCTCAAAGAAGACAACACGGAGTGAGTGAACCACCAAATTGAGATTTACTGACTGATTAAAAATGATTTGAAAACAATCGCGTACTGCTTGAAGAAAGAGTTTTGCAATACGACGAAGGTTTTATAAGAGAAATCAAATTTTCAATCATAAATACCCTTTTAATTTTGAAAGATTAATACACAGTCGATGTGCTGGAGAAAAGAGTTTTTGAGCACAACGACCGGCTCTTCAAAGGTATCCGTCAATCCATTTCCTGAACCAGGATTGATTCAAGAGTGAATCGCCCCATTGTTTCTGTTCAGTTGTCAAAAGCTTGATCTATTGGATAGATCTCACATGTCACCCACCAAGACCTTGTCCGATGTTGGCTCTAGAAGGCTTTCCATCTTCATCGTGAATATTTTTACATATTACTCGGATGTTCTGGCAATACCACAAGGATAATTCGTAAGACTCTTAAAATATATTCTTACTTTCCACATTGTGTGAAACTGCAAGTCTTCGAGAATTATGTGTCCTAGTCAGATTTATTGATGATCTCTTGGCTCTAGACTCAAAAGTGCATGTATGGTTTCCTATGCCGGAGACTATGGATAGGGTCTCCTTCTCCAATATCAACAATCTTTAAGAGAAAGTCGATAGATTATGTAGGTTCCCCGTGAGAATGAAACAAGCCCTTTTAAGAGGAACTTGAGTAGCTTGGAAAGTTTAGTGCAGTGCGTCACTGGGTCCATGACGTCTTGTCTTCAATACCGGCGTTACCTTGGTAACCACCAGTAGCATATGAATTAAACCCGGTTATCGCCCTAAGGTTGAATAAATAGAGGGCTATTTCTTTTCACCCTTTTCACATTCAATTCTTTTTCATTCTTCGACCCCTTCAGTGCTTACCGAGACTTCATTACTAGAACCTTGTTGGGTTTATTCCAGTACTAGCTCTGTCTCAGTCCGCACTCTTCCCATATTCTCATTTTTCTCCTTTTTCATCATACCTAAGGACTTCTACACTATCTAGTGGATTGTCCCTGGGTAGATCCCTCCGACTCTAGCGGGATCGTGGGAACGGATACCTAACCTATCCATCCTTATATCTCCATGCATAAAGTAAATTGGTCGGTATTTTGGTATTGTTCTTTCCGCCTCGAAACCAATTGAAAACCATTTGAAAAATAAATCAAGGTACTTGTGATATAAAATCAAAGAATTTTGTACCTTAATTGTTTTTGATATTTTAAAATAAAAAAGCTCCCCCTCAACATGTGCTTCAAGTATTAGAAATCCTTTTAGCACATGGAGGAAAGAGGACTTTTGAACCCTTAGATTGAGAATGAAAGATCCAATCTTTGATTAATATTTTCTAAAATGATCATCATCACTTCCCGATCAAATCTAATATTTTAAATACTTTGGATAAAGCATTTAGGGAAGGATGTGGTTTTCTTATAATTGCTCCCCCTCAATATGTGCATCGAGATTCGAAAGAGTTTTGCACATATTAGAGGGAACCTGCACTTGGAGACAAATCAATCACATTTCAATCCTTTTTGGTTTAAAAAAATGCTCCCCCTTAACATGTGCATGAAAAATTTGAAATCGTTTGGCACATGTAGGGAGGAGAGCTTGTTATTATATTTCTAAAACCACTTATCGCATTATCAGTTTATATCCAATTTAAATCACAAAATCTCCCCCGATCACAATTTTTAAATCCTTTGAGATTTCTGATCTCTATTGATTTAAATTGATTTTGAAAGCTTTTGAGGAGAACTGTGACTTGCTTTTAAAATATTTAGCTGATAAGGATCAAATTTTGAGACTTTAAACCCCGATGATTAAACATGCTTAAGTTTCTTTTGAAAACACAACATTATCCTTGGTCTGGATCTAGTTGTACAAAAACATTGTTCTTTTTGATTATCCAAAAGTAGACCTTGCTCGATTACGTGCCAATTGTTTGAAAAATAACCTTTTTGATTTGATTGAAATCATTCTCCCCCTCAATCAATGACATAAGTTGTTGATTGAGTGTTAGAGATTTTGACAAATGATTAGTCCAGATGATTTTCAAAAATAGAGTCCAGGTTATTTTCAAAACAATTTTGTTTTCATTAGATGACAAATATTATTCAGAAGAATCTTTAGAAGGAAAAATATTTGGAGGGAAACATTTGTCTTTTTGTCGACAAATGATCCTTATAAACTTTTGTTTTTAGAATCAGAGCATGAGGTTTCAAAATTAGATAAAGCATGGTTATGTTCTTTCTTTTAAAACGGGTTACTGCCTAAAATGACAATAAACCAACATTTTTCTCTATCTCATTTTTTTTAAATTGAATTTAAAAAAAAATCTTAATTCTGTTCGAAATTCATCTAAAGGCCCGTGCCATTTTTGAATGACATATCTAAGCCCGTAGATGTTATCGAAACCAGAAAACATGAAAATAGAAATATTTTTGGAATTTTTCAAGTTTTTCTGATTTTTATGGGTTTTTGAAAATTTTATATTTTTCTATTTTCTTTTTGTTGATTTTATAATTTTGTATTTTATTTTTGATAAAATATTTACAAAGGATAGATGAAGACAGCACCTTTACTCCTCATCTCCTAAAGACGTTTGAGTGTTTCTGGTTGTAGACTCTTCAATTCGAGTCGTGGAAGGAAAAACTCAAAACAGTCTCGAGGAAGAGCTTTTGTGAAGATATCTGCGAGCTGATATTCAGTCCTCACGAAATATAGTTCAACCACACCGTTTTCAACTTGTTCCCTGATGAAGTGATGTCGAATGTCAATGTGCTTTGCTCTTGAGTGTTGAACGTTGTTGCAGCAGAGAGCAATGGCACTTTTGTTATCACAGTACAGAGGAACTTTGTTGAATAAAAAGCCATAGTCAGATAATTGGGATCTCTTCCATAGGATTTGAGCATAACATGATGACATGGCTATGTATTCAGCCTCTTTAGAGGATATAGAAGTGCTCATTTTTTTCTTTGAAGACCAGCTCACTAGCTTATCACCCAAAAATTGAGCACCTCCTGACGTGCTTCGACGTGTATCTTGACACCCTGCATGGTCAGCATCTGCATAGGCTGTTAGTGACATACCGGTATCCTTCGGGTACCAAAGTCCCATGTTATGGTTCTTTGAAGATACCGAAAGACCCGTTTAACCGCTTCAAGGTGCTTTTTGGTAGGCTTAGCCTGGTATCTAGCACACATGCATACAGCGAACAAAATATCTGTAACATATTGGATTTCACAAACACATCAAACCATGATCATACAAGGCGTATACTGTAAGGTTTTTAGAGAGAGAAAGAGTTAGAGGTTTGGGAACTTAGTGAGAGAAAGTAAAAGTATTATTATGATCTCCGACCCTCTACCTTGGGAGGTAGAGGGTATTTATAGTCTTACATAAAACGCCACCTACGGGCTGTGGATCAGGCATACAGTGGGTAAAGACCCGTCCGTCCTCCACGGTGTTAGTTAGAATCAGAGCAACATTTGTATTTTTAGTGACAAACATTTGTTTTTAGAATCAGAGCATGAGATGTGAAAAATAAGATAAAGCATGACTCTGTTCTTTCTTTAAAAACGGGTTATAGACTGAAATGACTATAAACCTTTGTTTCACTTTCTCTCATTTTTTTTTTTTTTACATTCGAACAACATCTAAAGACCCGTGTCACTCTTTGAATGACAGCACAAAGACCGTAGATATTATCGAATCAAGAAAAACATGACAAAATGACATTATTTTTGAAATTTTTGAAAGTTTTATATTTTTCTATTTGCTTTTTGTTGGTTTTGTAATTTTGTGTTTTGCTTTTTGAATAACTATTTACAAAAGATGGATGAAGAAAAACCTTTTACTCATCTTCTTCCTCTTGAAGACCTTTAAGTGTTTCCGGTTGTAGACTCTTTAGACCAAGTCGTGGGAGGATAAACTCAAAACGTTCTCTAGGAAGAGCTTTGGTGAAGATGTCTGCTAACTGGTATTCAGTCCTCACAAAATAAAGTTCCACCACACCGTTTTCCACTTGCTCCTTGATGAAATGATGTCGAATGTCGATGTGCTTTGCTCTTGAGTGTTGTACGTTGTTGCATGAGAGAGAAATGGCACTTTTGTTATCACAATATAGAGGGATTTTGTTGAATTCAAAGCCATAGTCAGATAATTGGGATCTCATCCATAGGATTTGAGCACAACAAGTTGAGTCATGATATTTGCAGCAGCGTAGCAGAAGCATGGAGTGAGAATATCAGAGTCGTTGATGCTTTTATCATGATTTCTTTAGAGATGAATGTGTTGTGTGAGCATGCGGCTATGGATTGACCTCTCCATTCTGATCAGCTGCAATCGTCGGGCGTACCTGCATACAACAGTTAGCAATAAAGTGCACGAAATTGTATTTGATCACTTTCGTTGAATTGAGGTACACGGTCCACGGTTCCCCGTTGATCAGTACAAGTATTGCCAGTGATCAGGTATAATTCCGAAGAATTTCCTTGACAGGGTTTCGCAGTTGCTCTAGCCGTTCTCAAACCGGAACGTCTTAAAGAAGACAACACGGAATAAGTGAACCAGCGAATTTGAGATTCACTGATTGATGAAAAGAGATTTTAAAAACAATCGTGTACTACTCAATAAAATGTTTTTGCAATACAACGAAGGTTTTAAGGAAAATCAGTTATCAATCATAAACACCTTTTAAATTTGAAATATTAATACACAGTCGATGTGCTAGAGAAAAGAATTTTAAGCACAACGACCGGTTTTTCAAAGGCATCCGTCAATCCAAAACCTGAACCAGGATTGATTCATAATTTTGAATCGCCCCATTGTTTCTGTTCAGTTGTCACATGGTTGATCTATTGGATAGATCTCACATGCCACCTACCAAGAACTTGTTTGAGGTTGGCTCTAGAAGGCTTTCCATCTTCATTGTGAATATGTTTGCATATCACTCAGATGTTCTGGCAATACCACAAGGATAATGCGAAGGACTCTTAAGATATAATCTCTCTTTCTACATTGTGTGAAACAGAGAGTCTTCATTGACAGTGTCCTAATGAGATTTATTTGATGATCTCGTGGCTCTAGACTCAATAGTGCACATTTGGTTCCTATGCCAGAGACTAGGGAGAGGGTCTCCTTCTTCAATATCACTAATCTCTAAGAGAAAGTCGATAGATTATGTAGGTTCCCCGTGAGAATTAAACAAGTCCCTTTTAAGAGAAACTTGAGTAGCTTGGGAAGTTGTAGTGCAGTGCATCACTGGGTCCATGACGTCTTGTCTTCAATACCGTTGTTACCTTAGTAACAACCAATAGCATAAGTATTGAACCCGGTTTCTGTCCTAAGGTTGAATTGATGGATGGCTATTTATTTTCACCCTTTTCTCATTCAATTCTATTTCATTCTTCAACCCCTTCAGTGCTTACCGAGACTTTATAACTAGAACCTTGTTGGGTTTATTCCAGTACTAGCTCAGTCTCAGTCCGCACTATTCCCATTTCTCACTTTTCTCCTTTTTTCATCATACCTAAGGACTTCTACACTATCTAGTGGATTATCCCTGGATAGATCCCTCCAGCTCTGGCGGGATTGTGGGAACGAATACCTAACCTAACCATCCTTATATCACCATACATAAAGTAAATTTGGTCGGTCTATTTGGTATTGTTCATCTGCCATTGGAGCCAATTGAAAACCATTTGAAAAATGATCCAGATACTTGTGATATATTATCAAAGTATTTTGTACCTGAATTGTTTTTTATATTTTTAGAATAAAAAAGCTCCCCCTCAACATGTGCATCATATATTTGAAATCGTTTTGGCACACGGAGGCAAGAGGAAGGATTCACTTCTTTGATTACCATTTTCTAAAAGATATCAACATCACTTTCCAGATCAAAATTAGTATTTTTCATACTTTGTTAAGGGTATTTTTGGAAAGGATGTGGTTTTTCAAATAAGTTGCTCCCCCTCAATATGTGCATATAGATATGAAAGTGTTTTGCACATATTAGGGAAAACCTGCACATTGTAACAAATCAATCACGTTTCAATCCTTTTTGGTTTGAAATAGATGCTCCCCCTTAACATGTGCATGGAAAAATCGTTTGGCACATGAATGGAGGAGAGCTTGCTAAACACTTAAGAAACCATTTATCGAATTATCAGTTTAGATCCAATTTAAATCACAAATTCTCCCCCAATCACAATTTTCAAATCGTTTGAGATTTGTGATCTCTGTAGATTTAAATTGATTTTGAAAGCTTTTGAGGGGAGTTGTGACTTGATTATGAAAAACATTTAACCGATAAGGATCAAGTTTGAGACTTTAGACTCCAAAGATTAAACATGCTTGAGTATCTTTTGAAAAAACATAACAATAACCAAGGTCTTGTACCAATTGTATACAATATTGTAAAACATTGTTCTTTTTTATTATTCAAGAGTAGACCTTGCTCGTTTAAGTGCCAATTGTTTGAAAAATACTCTTTTTTATTGAAATCATTCTCCCCCTCAATCAATGATATAAGTTGTTGATTGAAAGATAGAGATGTTGACAAATGATAAGCCCGGATGATTTTCAACAATAGAGTCCGAGGTATTTTCAAAGCAATATTGTTTTCAAAAGATAACAAATATTTTTCAGAAGAATTTTTAGAAGGAAAAATATTTGTGAGAGAAACATTTGTCTTTTTAGTGACAAACATTTGTTTTTAGAATCAGAGCATGAGATGTGAAAAATAAGATAAAGCATGACTCTGTTCTTTCTTTAAAAACGGGTTATAGACTGAAATGACTATAAACCTTTGTTTCACTTTCTCTCAAAAAAAATTTTTTTTTATTTACATTCGAACAACATCTAAAGACCCGTGTCACTCTTTGAATGACAGCACAAAGACCGTAGATATTATCGAATCAAGAAAAACATGACAAAATGACAATATTTTTGAAATTTTTGAAAGTTTTATATTTTTCTATTTCCTTTTTGTTGGTTTTATAATGAAGAAAAACCTTTTACTCCTCTTCTTCCTCTTGAAGACATTTAAGTGTTTCCGGTTGTAGACTCTTTAGACCAAGTCGTGGGAGGATAAACTCAAAACGTTCTCTAGGAAGAGCTTTGGTGAAGATGTCTGCTAACTGGTATTCAGTCCTCACAAAATAAAATTCCACCACACCGTTTTCCACTTGCTCCCTGATGAAATGATGTTGAATGTCGATGTGCTTTGCTCTTGAGTGTTGTACGTTGTTGCATGAGAGAGCAATGGCACTTTTTATCACAATACATAGGGATTTTGTTTAATTCAAAGCCATAGTCAGATAATTGGGATCCCATCCATAGGATTTGAGCACAACAAGATGACATGGCTATGTATTCGCCTTTGTAGAGGATATAGAAGTACTCATTTGTTTCTTAGAAGACCAGCTCACAAGCTTATCACCCAAAAACTGAGTACCTCTAGACGTACTTCGACGTGTATCTTGACATCCTGCATGATCAGCATCTGCATAGGTTGTTAGTGACATACCGGTGTCCTTCGGGTACCAAAGTCCCATATTGATGGTTCCTTGGAGATACCGAAAGACCCGTTTAACCACTTCAAGGTGCTTTTTGGTAGGCTTATCCTGGTATCTAGCATACATGCATACAGCGAATAGAATATCAGGTCTACTGGCTGTGAGATACATCAGGGATCCAATCATACTACCATATTTCGTTTGATCTACCATGATCCCTGAGTGGCCCTCATCCAGCTTAGTATGTTCTATCATAGGAGTGCCAACAGGGTCACAAGAATCAAATCCAAATTTCTTTAAAATCTCATTTTCATATTTAGATTGATTTATAAAAATGCCTCCGGGACTTTGTCAAATTTGTAATCCCAAGAAAAGTGACATTTGTCCCATCATTGACATTTGAAATTTGGAACACATTTCATTTGAAAAACGGTCACATTCATTGGGGTCATTCGAGGCAAAAATAATATCATCAACATAGATTTGAACATGGATTAAATGTTTTCATGACTTTCTGGTGAACAATGTCGGATCAACTGCTCCTTTGCTGAATCCAGTAGATTGAAGAAACTTTGATAGCGTATCATACCAAGCCCTTGGAGCTTGATTCAAATCGTAAAGAGCCTTCTTCAAGCGATAGACATGAGTAGGATGCTCTGGATTCACAAAACCTTCAGGTTGGCTGACGTATACGACTTCTTTAAGATCTCCGTTAAGAAAAGCCGTCTTTACATCCATCTGATAGACTACCATGTTCTTACTTGCAGCATTAGCCAGGAATATTCTGATTGCCTCTTGACGGTATCTTTTTGCAACCAATCGAGCCTTGTTCTTTAATACATCACCATGCTCATCAAGTTTTACTTTGAAGATCCACTTTAGAGCAATGATCATAGCACAATCAGGAGCAGGTACTAATTCCCATACATCTAGTCAATCAAACTCATGAATTTCTTCTTGCATGGCATTGAACCAGCTGTCTTCATTCATGGCAGTTTTAACGTCTTTTGGTTCGATCTTAGACAATACGGAGTTGAAAAAGCACCATAAGGCATCTGTTGCAAGTTGTTTACGAGTGGATACATGACGAGAGGGTTTTCCAATGATGTTGTCCAATGGATGATCATGTGTCCATTTTCTAAGGTGTTCGTGTGGTTGATGTTGAGGAACTGAAGTAGCAGAGTCGTTTTATCCTGATGAAGATGGTTCTGACGATGGTTCAGGAGCAAATATGTTCTCTAAGGGGGCATCTTCAGGAGTAGCAAATGGATTATCTCCATCATAGGTGCCAGACACAATTCCATGATGTACACTCGATGATTGATGATTTGTTGATGAGACAGAGTGATCAGCAACAGGCGCTTCTTGACTTAATGACATAGAAACTGAAGGGTTAACTTCATTGATAGGGATAGGAGCAGCCTCTGTTGATGGAATTGACAGATCATTAGCAATTGGCTCATACTGATCTTCAAACATTGGATAAAACAATTTCTTCAAATCATCTTCTAGAGGAGGTACATAAGGAGTTGCTGGTGAGGGATTTAGTACAAGAGTAGAACTGATGGGACTACTTGATGAAGGTTGAGATGCGGGTCCAGAACTGGATTATCCTGGAGCCATTTTCCCGGACAGCTCATCGAACGTGACGTAAATAGTTTCCATGATATCTCGAGTTCTTTTGTTGCAGATTCGGTAACCCTTCTTGTTTGATGCATATCCTACAAAAACTTCAATGTCCGCCTTAGCTCTTAATTTACCTAAATCTTGACCGTCACTCGTTGGATAGCACAACGCACCAAACATACGAAGATAGGAGAGATCAGGTTTTCGTTTATGGACAAGTTCGTATGGAGTTTTTCCATGAGATGTGTGTATGAGGGAACGATTTTGGGTGTAGCAAGCAGTGGCAATGGCTTCAGCCCAGAGAAACATTGGAACCTTTGAATAAATTAGCATTGTTCTTGCGGCTTCCACAAGAGTTCGATTTCGTCTTTCAACTACACCGTTCTGTTAAGGAGTTCGTGGAACACTTCTTTTCATGACTGATTCCAACACTTTCATAAAATTGACTTAAGTCTTTGTTGACAAACTCTGTGCCATTGTCTGTTCGAACAATTCTAACAGTATTGTTGAGTCAAACCTGAAGCTGCTTGATAAGTTTGATGATGACATCTGGAGTTTCATCCTTTGTCCTCAAAAAATTTACCCAGGTAAATCGAGAATAGTCATCAATAACGACTAAAATATATTTCTTCCCATTTATCGTTTGCACTCTCATTGGTCCGCACAAGTCCATATGAAGGGGATGAAGAACTTCCATTACTGAATTTGTGGGTTTGGGTTTGTGGGCATATTTCTTGCTCTTTCCCAATTGGCATGCTGAACAAAGATGATCTTTTTCATATTTTAATCTGGCTAAGCCTCTTACAAGATCCTTTCTGGAAAGATTATTAATGGTGCCGAAGTTCAAGTGATTGAGACGACGATGCCATAACCATGACTTTGTTTTCAAAGCCTTTGATAACAAGCAGATTGGAGAATACTTCAGCATGTCTTCAATAGAGATGGTGTATAGATTTGAACCACGAGTTCCTCTTAACAGTTCCACACCATCAAGTTCTCTAACGAAACAGGTATGTTTTCTAAATGCCACTTCTAGATTGGAATCACAGAATTGACCAACAGAAAACAAGTTATGACCAAGACCTTCAACATAATATACCCTGGAGATTACACTATCGCCAACAACATAGTCTCCATAACCCATAATTGCACCAAAATGGTCGTTCCCGAATCTAACAGTCCCGATGAATTTACTCACAAAGTTCATGAGCCGCGAGCGATCTCCAGTCATATGCTTGGAACAGCCTGAGTCCAGGTACCACAGAACGATTTGAATGATCTGCAGTTGAACACAGACAAGAATGGATAACTGGATAATTGGGATCCCTATGAAAGAATGGGTTCCATTTGGTTAGTAATAGTGATTGGAACACCCACATCGGAAATAGAAACAACAGAATCATCAGAAATAGATGCAGTGCTAGTGTCCGTATTTGACCTATTCAAAGTATGTTCACTTCTCAAGGGAATAGTTCTACCAGTAGGCATCCATTTTCTAATGGGCATTGACTTAGCAAATTTAGGGCCCAACTCATTAAGATTAAACTTACGGCCAGTAGGTATCCATTGATAACCTATATTACTAAATTTTCTGCCTGTGGGTTTCCAATGTTTTTTAACTTTCTTTCGCCTTTGCCTTTTAGCCTTCCTAGCTTGATTTTTTTCATTAACAATTTTAACTGGGCATTTAACAGCATTGATCAAATCATTCACACCACATTCGTGATTAGTAACAAAAATCAAGCAATCATCATTACATGGTTTGCAGATAATAGCAGAATTCAAATTGATTACAGTACGCTTATCGCTAATACTAGAATCAACACGATTCGTTTTATTCAACTCAAACTTAGTGTTCCTAGGTTGGTCTTCTACTCTCTTCCAATGCACATTTGTAAGATCTTGGTTTGATACAAGATAGGTGCGGCGGCTTTAGGGTTAGGGTTTTAGAGAGAGAAAGTGGGAGAGAATGGGAACTTAGTGAGACAAAGAAAAATATATTATGAAGCTCCAACCCTTTTCCTTGGAGGGCAAAGGGTATTTATAGGGTACAAAGCAATCTTAATACTAACACTGAATTACTATGACTATGAGCTTTCTAACGAGTATACATACTTGAGGTGACCGACACTTTAAGTACTGGATTTACCAAATCCCAACAATCTCCCCCTAAACGAGGTCACCTCAACTTACATAGATTACAAACAGATATAACATTTCGTTGTTCTTGGTTTCTTTGATTAGGCACTTTTGTTCTTTAGCTCGTAGTCTTTGATTCATCATGTTCTGCATGGTTTTGTAAAGTCAAGTGGAGGTCTGAAACTGATCCACATGATGTTTGAGTATTTGAGCCAACTTTGAGTATATAATCAACTATAAATCTCTGACTTTTCCATTGTGGTGTTGATATTATGTGAAGTTGTGACTTTTGGACCGACATGCTCACACTTTCTGGATCATGACATCTTTTCATCAGAGTAGCGGAAGCTTTTACTGGTTCAAGATATTTGCAGCAGCGTAGCAGAAGCATAGTATAAAAATATCTGAGCCAGGTTATGTAGATAAGCACTTGTCATGATTTCTTTAGTTAAGTGTGGATGTTGTGAGCATGCGGCTTTGGATTGACTCCTCAATTCTGATCAGCTGCAACCGTCCAAATGTACCTGCAAACAACAATTAGCAATAAAGCGCACGAAAGTGTCTTTGATCACTTTCGTTGAATAGAGGTACATGGCCCACGGTTCCCCGTTGATCAGTTCAAGTACTGCCTGTGATCAGGTATAATTCCGAAGAATCTCCTTGACAGGGTTTCGCAGCTGTTCTAGCTGTTCTCAAACCGGAACGTCTTAAAGAAGACAACACGGAGTGAGTGAACCAGCGAATTGAGATTCATTGATTAATGAAAATGATTTGAAAAACAATCGTGTATTGCTAATTAGAAATTGTTTTTGCAATACAAAGAAGGTTTTATGGAAAATCAGTTATCAATCATAAATACCCTTTAATTTTAAAACATTAATACACAGTCGATGTGCTATGGAAAAGAACTTTTAAGCACAACGACCGGTTTTTCAAAGGTATCCGCCAATTCATTTCCTGGACCAAGGTTGATTCAAGAATTAATCGCCCCATTGTTTCTATCCAGTTGTCACAAGCTTGATCTTTTGCAAGATCTCACATGTCACCCACCAAGAGCTTGTTTGATGTTGGCTCTAGAAGGATTTCCATCTTCATTGTGAATATGTTAGACATATCACTCAGATGTTCTGGCAATACCACTAGGATAATGCTTAGGACTCTTAAGATATGTTCTCTTTTTCCACATTGTGTGAAACAGAGAGTCTTCATGAACAGTGTCCTAAAGAGATATTGTGGATGATCTCTTGGCTCTAGACTCAATAGTGCACATTTGGTTTCCTATGTCGGAGACTAGGGAGAGGGTCTCCTTCTTCAATATCAACCATCTCTAAGAGAAAGTCGATAGATTATGTAGGTTCCCTGTGAGAATGAAACAAGTCATTTTAAGAGGAACTTGAGTAGCATGGGAAGTTTAGTGCAATGCATCACTGGGTCCATGATGTCTTGTCTTCAATACTAGTGTTACCTGAGTAACCACCAGTAGCATATGTATTGAACCCGGTTTCTGCCCTAAGGTTGAATTATTGGAGGGCTATTTCTTTTCACCCTTTTCACATTCAATTCTTTTTCATTCTTCAACCCCTTCAGTGCTTACCGAGACTTCATTACTAGAACCTTGTTGGGTTTATTCCAATACTAGCTCTATCTCAGTCCGCACTCTTATCATTTCTCACTTTTCTCCTTTTCTCAATATACCTAAGGACTCTACACTATCTAGTGGATTGTCCCTGGGTAGATCCCTCCGGTTCTGGCGGATCATGGGAACAAATACCTAACCTTATCATCCTTATATCACCATACATAAAGTAGAGTTGGTCGGTCTATTTGGTATTGTTCATCTGCCATTGGAACCAATTGAAAACCATTTGAAAATCAATCTAGATACTTATGATATAT
>BPTQ01000001.1:120464027-120477654 GCA_019973895.1 Chrysanthemum seticuspe | reverse complement strand
AGGATTTGCTTTAGTTATTCTAGACTTTGATTACCATTGTTATTATGATTTGGAGACTTAGACTTGTATCGTTTCATTTCTTTTGGGACATCTTTTGGAACTTTTGTATTGATCAAGTCGTGTTGACTTGTTACTCTTTTGATTATTATTATAAGACTTCCGCTTGCATGGTTTATATGTATTGTTCTGATTTGACTCCATAAATGTGATACTTCTACCCTTATCGGGTTGGGGTGTTACAAAAACATCTTTTGTAAATACATTTTCAAAAACAAAATACAAAAATATAAAATCCGATAAAACATCAAAAATATTCTCCTAATCTATATTTCTTTCAACATGGCAAGTACATTTCTTCCGTCAACACTTTTATCTTTCAAAATTCAGTATTTTTCCGATCAAGTGTTGAGGGGGAGAAAATAATCCTTTAACTGTTTCAAAACATCTGTGTACTTGCATGTTATCACATCTCGGTTGATTCTTTTAAAAATGGTGGTACATTTCCTGGTTCAAAGACACTCCTCGGACTTTAATTAACAACCTTTCATTATTTTCTCAAGTCGAAGGAGAGTGTCGTCAAGTTTCTTTCCTAAAATCTTCATTTGGTAACAAAAAATGGAAGTTAAAAAGCTTTGGATGAAAATGGAAAAGGTGGAGGGACCAAAACTGTCAAAATGGTAAAATCTATTTTAATAAAAATCCTCTCCACCTAAATCTTTCACTTCCCATTTTTATTCTAAACCTTAAAGGATCCTACGCATAATAATCACTCAAGAATTCTGTGCTTTTGATCATCACGTTGTAAGTTGTTTCTTGAGTAAAACATGTTTCTAAGCAAAGGTTCTTAATTTCATTCAAATCCTACGGCTAAAACGTTTTTTACGCGTGATTATGTGTTCTACGCATAAGCGTATGAACACACAATCATTGTGTGTATGTTTGTGGTAAAATGGATTGTCTCAAAACGTTTCTTACACATCAAGGACAACATTTTTACCATCAATATCCACCCAGAAACTAAAATTGATGAATTTTGAAAACTAGGGTTTATGAGTCGATTTGGGTTTTTCCAAATGTGAAGTGTTTTGGTCTAAATGATTATTGGGTTATGCTTATATGATGTTGAATTGATTATATCCTTGCTCTATAACTACCCAGAAACACTGATTTATTCAGAATTTGAAATTAGGGTTTAAGGTGCATAAGTTTGGGTACTTTTGATTCACCATGAATTAGATGTTAAAACTTGGTCTATAAGCTCATACAACATCTTAGAACTACCAGAATCTGTTTGATGCAAATCCCATGGTTAGAAAACTTATGCGTAAGTCATAACCCTTAGGGTTTTGACCTACGCGTATGACTTTCTACGCGTAACTGGTTTATGAATGATTCATGCCATTTTTGTTGATAAAATGAAGGTTTGTGTTAATGTTGATGATTTGATGGATTTATTTCAGGCTTTGCTACGCTTAACACTCAGAATCAAGGTCATTAGACTCTCTACGCATAAGGATTACCCTACGCGTAGTCAAGTTATGCGTAAAATAAATCCTACGCATAACTATTACGCGTAAGGTTCTACAATGGACTACGCGTATCCTGTGAAGGATATGCGTAAACAGTGACCTCTACGCATAAGGTCAACTCTTACGAGTAGCCTTACGCGTAAGGTTAATATATGCCTACGCATAAGCTCTACGCATAAGGTCTCCTTTTCCTACGCGTAACATTTCTTACGCGTAAGTTAGGATTCTACGCGTAAGTTTACGCCTAAGCATATATCATTCCTGTCTACGCGTAACTTTGCCAAAACTACGCTTAACCCTGGATTGACCTTCATGATGAATTGTTACTTGTACAAACTTGTAAATAAACTAATTATATCATCACGAATCCAAAAATGTCACTAATAAACTTAAATCGTCTGATATGTTGTGAACAATAAGTGATAAAATAAACTTTAAAACTTAAAGTTAACTAACTCACGAGACATTTCACGACATCATTGAACTATTGAACATACAAGTGACTTAGGACTCGTAACAATCATTATCACTATACATTCAATAACTAGACAATAAGACCTTCTGTTGACTAACATTATGTCTTTCGATATGTTGGTTCTTTTGGCTAATGTTATTTCAGATCACGACATGGCTGAACAAATGAATGTGGATGCACCTGAAGTTCTCTCCATTGCTGATATCTATCCTCATGGCTATCCAATGAAGATAGGAAAGAACAATCTCCGTGTTGACTTTGACACCCTCACTTGCTCTGAATCTTCGTGTCTTATTGCTATTGATATTCTGAGGACTCATCCTTATCAGAACATGCTTACTCACTCTGCAACTGTTCCTGAGATCTACATCCAACAGTTCTGGAACACTATGGAAAGGGTCAAAGGACAAACTGCTGTGACAGTGACTCTGAATCACAAACAAGTCATCATTACACCTGCAGACTTAAGGGCTGTTCTCCTAATTCCTGAAGTCGATCCAACCAAACTATATGCCTCACCTGCTGAAGAGCTCACTCTCCAATTCTTAATCGATATCGGTTATGACGAGGCTACAGGAGTAATCAACAAGCATTCTCACGTAGAGCTTAAGAGTATTCCTCAACCCTGGAGAACTCTCTACATGATCATCACCAAGTCTGTTTCTGGTCGTGACAGCGGCTATGAGCACCCTAAACTCATGGAACTGCAAATATTCTGGGCATTGGTCAACAAGAAACACATCGCTATCGAAGCTCTGATTTGGGATGACATGATGTCATTTCTCAAACTCGGCTCAAAGATTCCCTACATCAGATATACTAAATTGTTGATCCAGAGAGCACTTGGACTTCATCCTGACATTCCCAAGAGGCTCAATGACCCCGACAATCACGACATGTTGACGGAACCCATTCTCACTGTTAGAATCAAGGAAACGTCTACAAAGAAACAAGGTGTTGTGCTGCCAGATTTCCTTCTAACTGAAGATGTCAGAAAGCTCGAATCGTACAAAAGGTATCTGGAAGCAGTCAGACAAAGCAAAGTTGGTCATCTCGACGAAAAGTCTTCTGGAACACCTGTAAGGAGAACCAGAAAAGGAAGTGCTGGAAGTGTCACAAGTACAGATAGTCAAAGGAATGTTCCAAAGAAGAAACCTATTCCAAAGAGGAAACCCACCCCTAAGAAGAAAGTTCCTTCTCAGGAAGCCACTCCGATCCTTTCACTTGAACCACAAAGACAGCTCAGGGATGAGGACTCTGAGAATACTGACACAGATGAAGAGATCTCATTCTCTGAAACTGCAAAGGATGAAAATCCCTCAGAACCAAAACCTCCAAGTCCTCAAATTATTAAAGGAAAAGGGAAGACTCCTGCACTTGTGTCACAAGATGATAGCTCTGAAGAAGAAGAAGAAGAGCAATTGGATAAATCATACAGGAAGAAGTTTCACAATGTCAGACACCTTCAAAAGGCCAAAGAATTTGCTAAAGATCAAATGGGTGGCCCCGGAGGATCAAGTGGTGCTGCCCACTCCTCACCAGATCTTGATACGGTTAATCAAACCGGTAAGGGATCTGGTACCACCACTCTTGTGCAACAACAAAAGCCTGTAGAAGACACTATTGTGTATGATTTTGAGAAACAGGAAACTGAGAAAGAAAAGTCTAGAGATGACGAGGATGATTATACAAAGTTTCTTCTAGACAGTCCAACACACTCAAAGGAGAAAACCTCAGAAACTCCTAAGGACATGAAGTCTCCTCATGTCTCCTCATCATCGGATTCTTCGTCTCATTCATCACAACCACCATCAACAAAGACAACCAGATCATCATCCAAATCAGTGAAGAAACCACCTAAATCTTGGATTTCTCAGTCTCATAAAAGGATTGTAAAAGCTGTCCAACAAATCAGAAAGAAGGACATAACTTACAGAAAAATGAATTGGTTTGCTGACCAAATTCAGTCCTTAAATGATGAGATAGACAAGATGGAGAAAGAAAGGAAATTTGTTCAGACGTTCATGAAGAGTCATCGACAAGAGGAACTGAACGAAATGATTGAAGGTTACACTAACAAGTACCTTCAGGATATCGTTCCTAAAGTCCAAATGGAACTGGAGAAGACAGCAAGAGATCATACTCACAAGTTTCTTCTCGACACTGTCCCCGGTGTGACTAGAGAAGTATTTTCCAGACAACTCACCCCTATCATCGTAGCATTGGTTAAACATACAATGGCCAAAGAAGCTGGTCTCTCTGAATCTGAGTTAATCGCTAAACTTGTGATGCAAATGTCAAAGCGATCTGGAACGTTTACTTCGGATGAAGCTAAATTTTTCGAAATTCTACTTGACTATCAACTCAGATCATCATGCAAGGAGTCAGCCGATCAATCCAAACGACCAAGAGATGACGATGATAAGGATAAGGACTCTGCACCTAAACGTCAGAAGCAGTCTGGTAAATCTACTTCTATGCCACCTCCTCCACCTCGGACTTCTTCTCAACATAAGTCTCCACCACCTCGGTCTTCTACTGATAAACCTCGGGACGATTCCGAGTTACCACCCCTGACTCATAAAACAGGTGATTACTTTGAGTACACGGGTGGTGACGATGAAGAGGTCCTTGAGCCCCGACAACAACCCACCTCACCCAAACAAGTGCAGAAACCAGTATCATCATCAAGGCCTTCCAAAAAGAAGAAGAAGACGACTCAGCCTGGAGTTGTATCATGGCTAGATGACGATCAAACCGAAGAGTTTGAATGGTTCTCCACACTTTTCAATCAAACTCCCTACCCTGATGAAGGTCAGGAATTGGTAGACGGTTCAACATTGGAGCATGCAAAACTGTTGCAAGAAAAGTTCCATGTGAAGAAAATGACGAAATCTGAATTGAAGCGAATCAAAAATGAAGCTTTTCAACTATGGAAAGACAGCTCTGAAAGCGCCCTTGAGGTCGAATATCATCTTGAGAACATCGCTCGAGCTATGTCTAACAACATGGATTGGCTCAATCCGGAAGCAAACATTGACTTCACACAAAGGGACAACCCTCCATACTACACCGACTGGACCAAACCTCTACCGACCATTG
Source organism: Chrysanthemum seticuspe (assembly GCA_019973895.1). Classification (NCBI taxonomy): domain Eukaryota; kingdom Viridiplantae; phylum Streptophyta; class Magnoliopsida; order Asterales; family Asteraceae; genus Chrysanthemum; species Chrysanthemum seticuspe. Next base: position 120,472,548 of record BPTQ01000001.1, on the reverse strand, counting down.
GCCAAGCAGACGAACCAAGGATTCCCTTCCGATATTTCTTCAACAAAGACCTGGAATTTCTTCTCCATGGTGGCGATGGTTCAAGAAAATACACTACATCATTGACTCTTCCATTCCCAGCGGCCATCTACTCAAACTGCATAGCTATCGAGGAACGTGCAACTCACTTGTTTTCTGACAACGTGCAAGCATACGACCAAGATGCATTGTATGGGATTCATCATTGGCCTGAACTCCGAAGAATCTACTACAGAAGCTGCCTGGTTTAGAAGTCTCAACATGCGGTGTATTGCTCTAAGGACATCGTGGCCATCAAACACATTGATCTCAAGTCTAAGTGGGACTACACATTCTTAAAGAATATCATAGTCAAACGACAAGATGAACAGGACTATGGATTCTCCGAAGCTGACTTTGAGAACTTGTCCCTCAACGACATCGAAGACATGTATCTTGCCAAAGTACAGGGTCGCATGAGACAATTCTCGACTGAGGTTCAACGTGAATTTATCAAGTCAGTTCTCATCTTCATTAGACGCATCGTGATCAAAGAACGTGTCGAAGATATCCAGATGGCTGTTGAATCATATCAGAAACGTGTAAACTTCACTCCACCACAGCTTGATCTTCCCGACATCAACCAGCTTAAACAACTCACGCTCATCAGCAAACCTTTCGGCGTTGTTTACCGCAGTGAACTTCAAAGAAACTGCTTAATGGCGTGTAGTGAACTCCACAAATTTGGGGATCATACCTTGAAGCTGGTTAGGGATGGATTGGCGTACAGATTGAAGGATATACGCCTGAAAGTTAGGAATCCTAAGCGCTGGAATTCTCAGGAAAGGAGGGATGTGAGACGCATCATCACCATGATTGATGAACGATTGTTCAGAAGGGATCAGTTCAGACGATTGGAAAGCTATATTGGTGGTCGACTCAGGAGAAACATCATCCGCTTTCAACGCCCTGTGCGCACTCCTGGGAATATCACTGCACTTCCTGGTACCCCTTAAATGGTTTCCTTCATATAATTTTGGATGTGTGATTATATGTGAATGGCTTGTGCACACATAACAGTGTACAACCCGTAATTGTCAAGAAAGGACCCTGTGGTACGCCTCAGTGCCACAATCCTTATAAAAGGAGCGAAAGCTTCTTATTTTTTGAGTAAAACCTATCAAACCTTTCATTTTTCAAGGTTTTGCTCAAAAATACAAGTACTTCCCCATATGATTTTTCAAAACCTCAACCGTTTAAATCACTAGTTGAGGGGGAGTATTTGAATTCAAACTTTGTTCACAAATTGTTCATAGTGGTCATCTTCCCGCAACACTCGAAATGGTCATATTTATTCTCAAATCGTTCAAAAATAACATCCTATATGCCATTTTTGAGGGGGAGAAAATTGTGTGATAAGAAATATGTTGTACAAAATGCAAATGAATCTGTGTACCTCAGACTTAACCAACGAATTGACGGTACTAAACTGTTAGTAACTCGAAAAGACTTGTCCTGGACGGGTAATAATTTCAAGCTAGTTCGCTAGTGATGTAAACGTGTCTCGCAAAGGACTTGTCTGAGTAGAAAGTACCATTCGAGAAACTCTTGATAGACATGAACTCTGACAGGTTTGACAACCTTTCAAGGTTTGTCTACACCTTCAAGATAGTTTTTAGAGCTAGTTGTCACCTAAAAGCTGACAATGTAACTCTTTAACTATTCAACGTAACCGTGTCTCGCGGGAGATTGTCTATCTTTAGTGGATCAATTCAAAATGTGCGCGCTCTTTCCTCACTGTGCATTTAACCATTAAAACTATTAAGCACATGTGGAGGGGGAGTATTTATGCAAAACATCATCTCTCACAGTGGTTCAAACATGTTTTTCATTAACAAACCCTTTGAGAGATATTTTCACATACAGTGGTTTTAATGGCAACATAGGTTAGTCATGGAGTTATAAGGTGACTAAGGTTAGGAATAACCGTCCTATGATCCGCCAGAGCCGGAGGGATCTACCCAAGGACACTACCATTAGTTAGTGTTAGAAGTCCTTAGGAATGATTATAAAAAGGAGAAAATGAGAATCGGAGAAAGAAGGAGTTGAAGAATCAAAAAGAAATGTAAAGTAAAGGGTGAAAAGAAATAGCCCTCCAGATTATTCAACTTAGGGCAGACACCGGGTTCAATTCATATGCTACTGGTTGTCACTTAGTGACACCGGTATTGAAGATTAAAAGTCGTCATGGACCCAGTGACGCATGCACTAAACCTTCTTAGCCACTCAAGTTTTTCTCAACAGAAGCTTGTTTCATCCTCACAGGGAACCCTACGTAAACTATTGGCTTTCTCTTAAAGATCGCTGGTATTGAAGAAGGAGACCCTCTCCCTAGTCTCCGCTCAGGAAAACCAAAACGCACTATTGAGTCTAGAGCCACGAGATTCATCAAAAGATCTCTTAGGAACACTTGACATTCAATTACTTGATGATCAACAAATAAGATTATCAGTGATTCAGTGGTTCATATCGAGTCCTTCACAGATCTTAGCAATCTGTCGAGAACATTTATGAGAGGTTCACATCAGTGATCCTCAGTGATTGAATGGAAACTCCTGCCAGGGTCAACATCAAACAGCCCTGACAGCAGGTCACTTCGGTAACTCCCCGTGGATTACGCGGAGTGTGTCTCAAACGGTCTACAGTCGTGAGGTGATGCTTCGATGTACCTCAGCGACTCATCTGAACTGTAGATGTACTTCGGTACATCGCGTTATCTCACTTGTGGGACTCCAGTTCAGGAACGGCCTTTGTAAGAATTAGAGTTGTGTTTTCACACTATGCTGTTAACACTCTCGAAGTTCAAACTTGTAAGTGCCAGAAACTGCTTATTACTAACCGTTTGAAATGTTTTCTTCTTATGGAAGCTCCGGAGCGGGATTGATCGTGCTGATTCTTCTCATGCTCACGCCAACATCATCACTAATGGAAGTTCTATTCAGATGCAACATAACAGTCAGAATGATTCTTCGTCAAACCAAAGAATCTACAAAGTTAAAGACTTAAAGAACTTCATCAGTATTGAATTCCAACGTCAGAGAGCGTGTGAGCATGTTGAAGAATGACGTGGAGACACTGGAGCAGCGAAGCAGACCTGAGGCAGACTGATGCAGACAACAACATACTATCACTTTCACCACAAAGAACAATGATCAAAGAACAAAGTTAAAGATGACGTCGAAGCATAACTGTTCAAAGATAACGATCTCTCTACACTGGGGAGATTGTTCGAATCAAGGCAATTCCTCTCACAAGAAAGAAGAATGTCAGAAGACGTCAGAGCTACTATTACATCAACGCCTTCACCGTTTACATTCATATATACTTGAGGGGGAGATTGTTGGAATCACTCCTAAACAGTATTTCAAGTATTTATATTTCATATGTAATAGGTAGCTTTATTATGGCCTTTATGTTTGTTTAAGGTCAAGCTTATGTAGAAGGCCCATAAGCTTAGGCCCAAGCCCACATAAGAAAGGATGGGAACTAGGCGTGTTGCCCTAGCTTCCCTCCTATAAATAATCTTGTAAACCCTCATTTGAGGGTTGGTTGTTCAAGTTTTCTTTTCTCTCACACACTCTTTCTCTTAACCGTGTTTACTCATACGTATTGTGTGTGTTTGGATAGCTTGTTCATCCGCCTCTCCTCTCTATCTCTCTCATATAAGCTTGTGTTGTAAAACTAGTGACCTAACACCGATATCGGATGAATCTTATCTGATATCCAATCAAGTTCTGTCCGAGATATACACCACGACCAGAAGATTATACCCACACTTTTGCTGTGATTCTACTGGGAAATCTGGAACAAATCAACTCCGACTAATCGACACCTAAACACTTGGTTACGTAGCAAGTTTAGGAATCAAGAAAAACAACTAAACCCTAAACGACTTGAGAAGCTAGTCGAATAGGAATTGGCAGCTGGAACAGTGATCGGTTTAGGGATGTATGAGTGTAAGATTATGCGTGAAGTTGAGGATGGGTGGGTTTGTTTTTATACCCAAAACAATCGACTATTGATTGAGCTTTGTCTTGGTCGACAACCAACCAAGCCCAACCAAAATCTTCCCTCTTTTGCTGCTCGATCAGTTGAGCATTCAAGGCCCAAGGCTGGTTCAAATAATCCAACCCAAGTCCAAGAATAAACTTTCCATGGGTCATATAAATCGGGTCAAGCTCTCATGCATATCGGGTATATTAATTCAAGTATAATAAACGTTCTACACGTATACTCGTGTTTATCATGTGTGCCCCCATTGGCTTACACACCCTTAGTCGTTTTGTCATGTTTATAACTCCCGAAAACCAACAGCTCCCACTTGGGAGTTGGTGTGTCGAATGACACACAAAACTAACGACGGAAACGCCTAGCAAACGCTCTCACTCGCTTTTTAACTAAAAGTGTCTAAGAGAATAGTTTCATAAAAGTTTCTCAGTAGCATGGTCATTCAATGTCATGCTTTAATCATCCTTTGTTATAGGTAACATTAAACCATGGATAATGAATCTCAAATCATTCCATATAGTTTAACCATTTAGAATCTCGTTATAGATTTTAATTCAGATATACCAAATGTAATCAAGATTCGTCTTGCATTACCCTTTGGGTCTGGCCAGACAATTATCTGATTAAACCTGGAGAGGCGCCATGGTATCTTTCTGCACATATCAACTGGAGTAGCAAATCCTTTATTGACTACAGGTGTTGTGGATGTTTCTTCACATCACTCCGAAATATAGCCTTTATAACTAGCTTATTCAGATAGCGTTTTGCGTATACTTACAAAAAATGATATCCACACATAACAAAACTTACTTGCATCTCAAGTCTAAGGACGAAGATAACAAACCATTTTTAATATTTTACTTATGACAAGGATCCAAAAGTAAATGTTTGAAAGTTGGGGAATCTAATATGCATCTCTAGTGAATACGTATGAGTTTCGCAGGAACAATCCGAATTCTCATTAGAATTATAACCAACACTCACATTTGCCTTATCATAACAATATTCCCATATTGTTAACCAACAATTGACATATTTAGAATGTCACACCCCCAAATTACCTGTTTTGCAGCGGAATGGAATTCCTGGGGATTGACTGTCATAGCATCACAATCACAGTTATGTTGAACGACCTAAAGTGTCGTTTGGAAAATACATCGTTTGATTTAATAAAACAATCAGAGTTTACAAAGTAGGTCCCAAATGAAAATCAACTTGTGCGGAAATAAGTTTGTTACAATTCAAACGATGTTTTATAGTAAATAAAACCCAAATGAGACGCGTCGTCACCACGACTCCATGAGGTGTCCAGATGTATGCCATGAGGTGAATGCCTTAGATACCTGAGATAAAACATGCTAAAAGTGTCAACACATAGGTTGAGTGAGTTCATAGAGTTTGTTTTGAAATGTAAAGCCTTTCAAAATCGTTTATGTAGCAAAGGCATTGTAAATCCACTCAGTTCCAAGTCCCGCCCATACAAAACTTGCAACCTGTGTGTTCACAACCCACTGCCAAAGTGTGTAAAGTTTATGTTCAAACAGAAATCGTCAAATGAATTCACAAAATAGTGCATGGCTCAATGTATCGAAATCGTTTATGCAGCAAAGGCATTGTAAATCCACTCAGTTCCAAGTCCCGCCCATACAAAACTTGCAACCTGTGTGTTCACAACCCATTGCCAAAGTGTAATATAGTGTATGTTCAAATCGTTCCAAGACCGTTAGTCCATGATCGTATACCAAGTCCGTTAGATCGTGTTCATACCAAGTCCGTTAGCTCAATGAATATACCAAGACCATCAGTCCAATGCATATACCAAGGCCATCAGTCCAATGAATATAATATGGAAGTTCTAAGTATGGCAAAACGGCTACTATGCATGACTAAACATTCAGTTCGGCTAAACATGTAATTTGCAAATAGTCATGAATGTAATAAACATTATCGAGCATGTATCTCCCCCAAAACAGTTATGAAAACAAGTAAAAGCAGGGGCTACGAAACTTACAGTAATCCTTAAATGTAAAGTACTTGTGAAAGTAAATGAAAACAGTTTGAGCATGTATCTCCCCCAAAGAGTTTAATAACAGCATTAAAACAAGAAAAGTGGGGCTATGGAACTCACTTGGATAAACTGGAAATAACGGCAATAGTGAGTACACTGAGGTTTATAATGTAAAGCGTCAACCGGGACCTATTATCAATGATATGATATGTCATGAGTTGCAATGTAATGCTATGCATGCACTTCGTATGTTATTTATACCATTTACGGGTTTTTGAAAATATCACTCGTCGTCGAAAAATACTCTTTTGACGTCTTAACCCTTCAAAAATGACTTTACATGTTTTTACGTCCAAATGTCATCCTACAATGGTTTTATAATGATTTTTGGTGAAATTACCATTTTTCGTCGCAAAACAATGTCGTCGGAAAAACCATGAAATCAACAAAAATGGCTCCGGAAAAGTAGTCGTAAAACGGTGTACGTCGATCGTTAGAGAACGAACTCGACGGTTTTGGAAAGTTTGTATCGATATCTAAAAGTTTTAGTTCAGGAGTTTTTATTCAAAAGGTCTCGATCATAAAGATATCCAAGGCTCAAGTTGGTGGTTTTGGCTAATGTTGTGCAGAAAATGAGTTTCGGCCAATCTTTGAACATCCGTAAATAAATAACCATAACTCCGCTTGACAAACGGCTTTTTGTTTTGAAAAATATGGCCGGTGAACTTGATTTTAATAGAAGACACTTTGTTATGAAAAGTTTTGCATCACGGTTAAAAACTGCCGCAAACATGGACGATATAGCTAATGAAAAACTTGTTACGTCAAAAATAATATAATTTTCAGAAAATAATACTTACGGCAACTTTATGAAAACGGCCATAGATTTGTCGTTTTAACTCCGTTTTCTACGTAAAATATGTCCTTAGCTTCGTATCGAAGTAAACTAATATATTTTTGAGAGGTCGAAATAATTTGTGAAGCTTAAGGCTCGTTTTTGACCCGAAATATACAAAAACTGTATGCTGTCAATTTCAGAAAAATATACTTTTCGTCGTAAAACTTTAAAAATTCACCACGGCTTCGTTATAAGTCCGTTTTTATCCGTTCAAGCGGCCACGGATTCGTTTTAAAGTATATTTTCTAAAAATCAAGGCCAAAGGGTCGTACCATCAGTGAGTTTTTCCAGAAATACGTTTTAAGGACAGATTACAAAATAGAGTTTACGAAAATAGTTTTTCACGGACAAAACCTATTCTAATCCCTTCAAATCAACTCCAAAACTAATCTAATCCTACCATACACCTTCTTAGGGTGTCATGGGTTCCTAATCACCATCAAGACCAAAGATTAACTTGGGGATAATTATAGGATGACTAATAAGTATATAAAACCTTAAAAATCAAGAATAAATGGTATAAACTACAATACATGCATATGAGCTTCAAAAATGATAAGAATCATATAAAAATGATAAGGAAACATAAGGATGATAAAAACATGCTTACTAGTGATATGAAGAGGTGTAGGTAACAAAGGTTTTACTTAAATATCCTTGGTTTTTATTTCAAAACCATGAAAAAGGATATGATCTAGGTTGTTTAAACACTTGATCTTGCCAAAAATTTTCTTGATCCCTTTGGTTTTCTAGCTTGGCCGGTTCTTGATGAGCAAAAGAGAAGAGAGAATTTTTTTTTTATTTTACACCTTGAGTTGTGTGTTTATGTGTAAGTAACAAATATCTAATATATGTGTATCTATACTTGAATGAATGAAAGATTTCAACATCATTGTCAATAGGGGGGGGGGGTTCGGCTGATTTTAGGGGAAAAAGAGGGGAGGGTAAGATGTAATTAATGTTGTTGTCTCTTGGTTGGAAAATTATTTAAAGTGTACATGTATACATTTGATAAAGTATAAGTAAAATGTGTAGGAAAATGTACAAGTAAGTTTTTAATAGGTTAAAATAGAATGTAATGAGTTAATAAAAATTGTAAAAATACTTTCCTTGTGAAAATTGAGTGATAAAATAATTGTCGTATAATTTTAAGAAAAACGACGTAATAATTAAACTTTAACGATTTAAGTACCAAATAAATTTGAAACACTAGGAAAACTAAAAATATAGTTTTTATGAACTAAATGTAAGTTTAAAAATACCTCGGGATCATTTTTGAAAGTAACGGGTTAAATAATCAAAATAAAAACTCACGCGATAAAAATTATTAAATATAAAATTTACGCGTTGAAAGGTGAAATGAAATGTCGTGAATGACTAATACTGTCACGCGGATCAAACTGGAAACAAGTGGTTTGAAGAAAAATTCTTTTGAAAATTTGGCTCGATTACGGAATTGCTTACACATATAAGACTACTACTCCCTTCATTGCATGATTCTTCCTGAATTAGACATAGGTGATCAGGCTATGTATAATTTAGGAGATCAT
>BPTQ01000001.1:120438181-120458734 GCA_019973895.1 Chrysanthemum seticuspe | reverse complement strand
CCGGATCTATAAATCTTTTATATGAAATTTTGCTTTGGCACCGGCGAACTTGCCTAATTTTGCCTCAATATTGCTTCTTCAATACTTAAAAGTTAAACCGCTGCTTTTTATATTTAAAGACCTTTAAAGTCGTTGGTAATAAATAAAACATGCTCAGTTTTTACTTCGAACCCGCAACATTTAATACAGCTGAACAATTTTTATACAATCATATGAAACTATGGTTCGATTCCTAGAAATTTTGCATCTTTTGCCTAAACATTGCTGATTTAATATGTGAAAATGTTTTCAACGGCATTGAAAATAATATATTAGAAGACTTCACTTTATGAAAAGTTCTAAATCAATGTTAAAAACAACCTTTAACTTGGTACTAGTTTTTGCCGCAAAACTTGTCTATTAGAAATCAAGTTAGTTTTTCTTATATAATAAAAGTTACGGCAACTTTTGTAAAAGTGTATAATTTAGTCGTTACAAATCCGTTTTCTACGTTTTAAAGATCCTTAGCTTGGTATCAAAGTATACTAACATATTTTTAACAAGTCGACATAATTTACAACGCCCAAGCTTCATTTTTGACTCGTACAAAATAAATAATGGTTGCTGAAATTTCCAGAAATTTATATTTTTCGTCGCCAAATTGAAAAATTCATAACTTCTTCGTTATAACTCCGTTTTAATCCGTTCAAGCGGCCACGGTTTCGTTTTAAAGTATATTTTCTAAATATCTAGGCCAAATATTTTTACCTACTGTCGGATTTTCCAGAATTTCAAAATAAGGACAGACCCTTTTCAAAACGTGTCGAAATGAGTTTTTCTCGCGCCAAACCTATTCTAACCCATTCAAAACAACTCCGAAGCTATTCTAATCCTACCATACACCTTCTTAGGGTGTCATGGGTTCCTAGACATCACCAAAACAAATATATAACAAGGAGTAATTATAGGATGGATTATATATATTTAACACTTAAAAACATTAAAAAGTGGTATAAACATCACATAACTTGCATGTTTCTCAAATAAAATGATATGACCATAATAATGAATGTGAAATAAAAATATGAATATGAATGCTTACAAGAAATATGATGAGGTTTAAGGACAAAGGGTTTTTCCTAATCACCCAAGGTTTATATTGCAAAACCTTAACAAGAGTGATACTAGTGTAATAAAAACTTGTCCAAAAATATTTTTCTCCTTCTTGATCCCCTTGTGGTTGCCGGTTTTATGTATAAGGATGGAGAGAGTTATGTTTTATTTTTTTTCACTCTTGAAATGTGAAGTAGTATGTGTAGTATGATTAAATGATGTGTATGTATATGTATAAGATATTTGTAGGACAAGAGTGTGAGTCATTCCCTTGTGTCGACAAGGGGATGTTTATTTTAGCTTGATATTTTTTTTTTTTTTTTAATAAGTAGATGTAGTGTAAATGTGTAAGTATTTTTAAGGAAAGTTAGTAACTTGTATACATATTTAAACATTTAAGGTAGCGTTAGCTAAAAATAAATTTTAACGGATCAAAATAAAATATATTGAAGTCATAACAATTATAAAAATACATTTCTCGCAAGAATTGAGTGAAATAATAATTATCGTGTAGTATTTACGAAAACCGTCGTAATTATATAAATATTACAGTTTATTTACAAAATAAATTTAAAACATTGGGTAAACTAATAATATTACTTTTATAATCTTAATATGAGTATAAAAATATATCGGGATAATTTTTGGAAGCGTCGGATCAATATTTTACGCGATAGCGTTTATTTAATAGGAAAATAAACGTTTAATGAAAAATGCAAACCCATGCATAATATTGATATGAAATGATGTTATTGATGATATGTAGACTAAATCTAGTCTATATGAAATGTCCTTGATAAAATGTTCATGAATTCGCAGCTAAACCATTAAGGTTACGCGAATATGATACTCGCAAACGTAACTTACGATAAATGATGAAATAGTGAAACTTTTAAAGTTTGTGAAATGACCTGAAATTACGAGTTGTCACAGACGAAAACTTATATAAACGTATGAAAACGTACAAAAATGTATGAAAACGTCAAAAAACGGACGAAAACATCAGAAAACGGATGTAAACGTACGTAAACGGATGAAAACAGACGAAAACATCTGAAATCATTCGAAAACGTAAAAAAAAGGACGAAAACATATGAACACGGATGAAAACGTATAAAAACGAATGAAAACGTATGAATACAGATCAAAACGTATGAAAGCGGAAAAAAAACGTGAATTTAAAATTTAAAAAACGTGAACTTAAAAAAAAATAAAAAATTAAAAGACATGAATTTATATTAGAAACGTGAATTCCAAAAAAAAAATTTTAAAAAAATGTTAATAAATAAGAGAGACAAAAAGACAAAGAAAAAGGAGAAAAAAAACATGGACTTAGGTTTCCATATTAAATCTTAGGTTTATCCCTACCATTAGATCAAACTAGATGGATGGTAGGGATTTGTCCCTTGGTAAGCACCAAAATAAGAGTAAGCATTTGAAAATTTCTCTTGTTGAGAAACTGGATTTTGTATGTTTGAAAAATAAATATGAAGTATATATCGTGTACCCTACGAGGGTATTTAACATCTTACACTCACGAAGGATACTTTTGTTGGAATATCTATATATTTATAAAACGCATATGCTCGGATTTGAACTCGTGAACACGGGATTGCACACATTACGAATGAGAATTGAAGTTAAAAATAATTAATGTATAATGACTACTATTAATTATTACACAAAACCGACTAACGGCCGTTAAGTATTTAACGGAAAAATGACTAACGGTCGTTAAATGTAAAGAGAATGACTAATAGTGAAATTGTTATAAAAGGAAAAGATTCGGGTGTCCCGCTTGGTCCATGAGCGTTTTTTGGGGAGGGTTTTTCAACCCAAAACCCTAACTTTTTCCCAAAGTTTTTCATTCACTATATAAGCAAACATAGGGTGAGAGTTTAGGGTTAACTTTTGTGCACACACATTAACCTAAACTCTACTCTTTTTCTCTCTTGCATAATCGGCCGAACACCCTAATTAATTATGGTTTTGGTTTTTATTTTTCCATTAAAACAAATATTTGTGTTAGATCTAGCAATCGCTTTAACTCGTGGTTAATTCGTGTGTACAAGAACGTGGTTGTAACACACTATTGTTACACCAATTTCGTTTGAGTTATAAAACGTCAAGGGATAACTCGTTAAACCACTTTGTCATCTTTGTTGAAGAGATCTAACCTAATTGCAAGAGGTACGTTACGCATTTACTTTTCAGTTAATTAATTGCAATTATATGAAGTCTTCCGCTGTGTATACTCTGTGGTGTCTTTGTTTATTATTTTGTATGTCAAGTATAATAACCTCAACAGTGGCATCAAGAGCCAGATATAATCTGTAATTAATTACTAAAAACACATAAAAAACGAATAATTGTATTGTGTTATTATTTGTATATTGTAGATCTAGGGTTTGCAAAACCTTAAACCCTAATTTTTTTTTTGGGGGGGGGGGCGATTTTTTTTGCCCTAAATTTTTTATGGTTTTGTAATTTTTTTTTTAATTGGATTAGAAAAAACCCTAGTTTGCATGCAATATTATGTGTTTATTGCGTAACTATGATGTGTTGCAATAATTGTTATGTGTTAACTTCCATGATAATAACATGCATATTTTGTCATGGATCTAATTATTGTATGCGTTACTTGGATTAAGTGTATACATATGATTAATAATTTTGATAGATCTTAAATTAGGGAAGACCTCAATTATTATTAATAAATTAATTACATGCTATGTGGTATTTGTTTAATTTTGACCTACGCAATCGATGAATCGATGCATGTGGCTCACCTTATACGGGTGAGAGTCTTAATTAAACATATAAGTTTAATTCAGATCTAGAGTTGATTATTAATATAATTTATCAAAAAAGGTTTGCATGTGGCTATTTGATATACATGACTAATTGTTAAGTTATGTATTCATTGTTTATGTGTTTATTTTTTAAATACTTGTTTGTTTGTTTTGTGTGACAAGTTGTAAGCAAGGGTATTTTTTAACCGTAAACGTGGTTTAGTCTTTTATTAGTAAATTGATCCATTTTGCTTTCAAACAAATGTTTGATCGAGAATAATTTACCGAAAAGACAAACAAAGTCTCTTTTCCATAGGAGAAGAATGAGACTCAATCTTATTCCTTTCCATGAATGAGAAATGTATAATAGGAACATTTGAATTGTCTAAATTCTAATGTAACTCATAGCAAAGAATTGCACATCTTATTTTCCATAAAGATTTCATTACCCTCATTTGGTGAATGAATCATTTCGTAACAAACATGGCTTTTGGTTAACTAGAAAACATGTATATGAGTTACTAAATTAGAAGCTAGACTAACTACTGCGAAAAATGATAAAAGACAAACTAGCATAATTTATCTAGTTGTTTTGCTTTAACTTTTAAAGGTGTTACATACCAGTATGGGAATGGTAGGCTTGTTAAGGAAGAAATTGCATACCCAATTTTTTGAGTTAATAATATTGATGGATAACCCATCATTCACAAAATAGAATACACCTTTTAGTACATAAGTATTTATTAGGTATGGTTCTTAAAGGTGTAGGAAAGTAAAAAGCAAGCATTTTGTTTTCATTGGTTATGAAACACTTACAATGTTGTCAAATTCAGTGAGAGCATTGTGTTGTATTACTGAATAAGAAGTTGTTGTAATGATTTATAATTCAGTGGGAGCTACAAGCCTTATTTGCTGTGTAGTAATCCAAATTATCTCTTGAATATCATGTAGATAATTACTTTTAATTGTATGCACTTATGTTTTTAGGGATAGTAATGTACGTTTCCTTACTAAACAATATAGTCCTACATCTACTTGTTATATCTATGACACAAATCATATTAATCAAATAAACAAATGTGTGTCGTGTTGTTTATCTGCTACATGATGTTGTACAATGCACAAGTGGGAGAGATCTTTATTGTGTGCAAGGTACAACACATATAAATATGATTTAATGGATTCTCTTGACCGTAAAGTAAGAGAGTAACGTTTGAATAGGAATTATACATTTAAAAGTGTATGATTTCCCTATTAAGAACATGTGTCAAGATGATAACAAAAACTACTTTATTTTAAATATTTATGTCATTCAATATTTAAGAAACACTTGTAGTTAAAATTTATGTTACGTGAGAACGGGAACTAGATTGTAACTCAAGGTAAAATATCCATATGTCGTGAGACCAAGCATGGATAATTTTGAAGTTTCTTATATTGAACATTTCATGGAATGTCATAATTAAATGAAGTAATCTAATACTACTTAAATTAAAGTATTTATGTATTCTTATAATGACATAAATAAATGCAGTAGTAAATTAACTTGAAATTATTAATTGAAACCAAAAGTGGTGTTCATAATTACTTTAATTATACATGTTTATGGTTTCTTTGTAAAGTCACAAACATGAGGTCTTTTAATACAAGACTTATAATATAAAGTAAGACGTTAACTTGATATGTTTTAAGACACATGCATGAAGTCAATGAGTTGATCAATGACTTATAACGTATAGTGGGATTATAATTGTTATGTCTTTTGACTTGGTCAAGAATACTTGTGTTATAATGCATGCAATTGACTTGGTAATTCTATTGTACCATTAAGTTTTACTTTGTTGGTAAATAGGTAAGCCAAAGAGTAGATGGTCATCTTAAATATTGTTAGATTATCTTACAATATTAATTCTGATGAAATACCATAGTTTTATGGTATGTTCAGTTAGAAGAATCAAAATGTATTGGCATTGTTTGATTCAAGATAACTATCGTTTATTCCAAAAGTTATCAAAGTTAGTAGATTGAGTATAGATTGAATATACTCAATAAGACTCCAACCTAAAAGATTAATAAGACACCATTTTTTTATGGAATGTGATGAATCACATTAAGTCTTATAATGAAGTTCTGAATTTGTTAAACTACTTGTAAAGTGGGTTGTAACAAACTAATGTCAGGAACTGTCAATGTTTTTTGTAATATCCCAAAAGAGAACAATGTATTGTTGCTCTACTTGCTAAATTATTTAAATGTAATCTTTAAATTATTAAAAGCAAGTGGGAGTTTTGTTTAGATCTTGAAAGATTAAATTAAAAAATACATAATCTTCTAAAATGCACTAGCAAATATAATGATGAGGCTAAACATGAAATGATAGACCTCAATATGATGGAATTGTCATTCATATATCCGTAAGGATATCTCAGATATTTAATATGCTGAGGAATATGAGTTATAGGATCATGGTAAGCTTGTTAATCATAATGATGAATTTTCCAAATGTTGAATTGTGATATATCAATCATACTATGAATGTAGAGATGTTGTCCATAAAGATAATCAACTTTAGAAACTTGGTTTATCTTAATGAAGATGAGTTTCTTCAAAGGATGGAAACCCTAGTGGTTTAAATCTTTGTGTAGAAATCATATGGACAATATTGTACCCATATTTAATGCATGTCTAGTGACAATAATATTAATCATACTTAAGCAATTAACTATGATTGAATATTCTTCTCTAGATACCTTAAATAGAAGTATAAAGATTATAATTGTCATACTTAGTTTAATTGATATGAAACTTTGACAATGAATATCAAAACTCTTTGTTGTGGAATTACTTTTGCAAGGACGATAAGTAATACAAATTAGTTTTATGAATTCAAATAATCTTTGAATTTGTACAAACTGCAAGAATCCATGAATGGATATATGCATGCATCTAGGAGATGACTCCTATGTTTAACATTAAATTCAAGTTTTGATTTAAAAATTAAAATAAGATAGCTCATAAGTATTCTTGAAATCTAGTGGGAGTATTATGTTTATTAAAATCTTATATCTTGTATAACATATGGGTAGTTACATTCCATCTAAGTTAAATGTTAAGTTTTAGTTGGGAATGAAACTTCGCTTGTAAGATTTGAAAAATAAAACATACAACCTTGAAATATATATGTCTGTTTCTATAAACATATGCGGTACAATAAATGAGTCTAATAGAATATGATGTATCATTTAAAATATTTAAATGAATACATATCTTTGATAGGATAGAAAGTGAATGAGATCTTAAAGTCTAACTTGAAGATTCATCATGTACATCATGTTGTGTATAAGGTTGTCGTATCATGCTTGATTACAAGATGATTTAACAACATTGAAATATTTTTGTTTGGATTTATAATTGCATTCCTCAAGCCTGGAGTTGCTCCCAGATTCTATAAATTAAAATACATCAAATATTGCGTAAATTTTCATAGTCAACAAACTTGAAGTTTGAATGGCACCAAACAAATAATATTCAAAGTTTAGGGATATTTAAAGAGCATATTGTTGTACACAATGATGCTAGTATAATTGAGATGACGCTCCATTCTAGTCATGGTATCCTTGATGATGACCATGTTGACTAGTTATGCTCAACTAAGAGCATAGTTGCATTATATATTAAAGAATAAAGAATACTTTAAACTTTAAAAGGTTTGAAAGTTGATTGTCATAAATTAGTGATTGAGGATATCACACACTTTATGAAACATTATGTGGCAATGTCAAGATATTTGAATCCGCACATACAAGAAGTTCACTTATTGAATTCTTGGAAAATGTATTCTCAAAATTCCTATAGATCAAAGTTAGTTGAAATTATGCCCTGTCAACAAGTATGATTGTTAGGTTTCCATGTTTTCAACACAAGCATCAATCAGAAGAAATAAGGTAAGAAGTGATCGGATGAACACAACACAAACACACGAATAAGAATGAAAGAAATGTTATGCGTAGGTGTAATATGAAAGTGAACAACCAACCATCTAAGGATGGTTTACAAGTCTATTTATAGGGAAGATAACTAAGGCGACACATCTAGTCTCTTCCACTATTTATTGGGCTTGGGCCAAGGCTTATGGGCTTTCTACATAAGCCTTGCCTTAATTACAAACATAAAAGCCTAATTAAGCAACCTATTACATATTGATTACAAACACTTGAAATATAGTTTAGGAGTGATTCCAACAATCTCCCCCTAAGTGTTGGTAATAAATGATTTGAGTGAAAACCTTGTAGGTGCTGATGTAATAGTTGCTTTGACGTCTTCTGACATTCTTCTTTCTTGTGAGAAGAAGTGTCTTGATTCCAACAATCTCCCCGGTGTGAGGATCTTGTTTTCTTTGAAGTTTTTCTGTAAGATATAGGATTTCACAAACACACTAAACCATGATCAAAGTCAAGTATGTTTAGAGAGAGAAAGTTCTAGAGAGAGAAAGGGAAGAGAGTTGGGAACTATGTGAAACAAAGAAAAATGGTATTGAAGCTCCAACCATCTACCTTGAGAGGTAGAGGGTATTTATAGTTTCTTACAAACAAACGCCACCTACGGGCTGTGGATCAGGCATACAGTGGGTAAAGACCCGTCCGTCCTCCACGATGTTACAAAACAAACTACTAAATAATATAACCAAACTACGAATACGAGCTTTCTAATGAATACATATACTTGAGGTGACTGACTCTTTAATGATTGAATTTTCTAATTCCTAACAATCTCCCCCTAAGGGAGGTCACCTCAATTTACAATGAATACAAATAGATATTACATTAGATTGCTCGAGATTTCTTGATTAAGTCCTTTGCACAGTAGCTCGTAGTCTTTGATTCTTCATGTTTTGCATGTTAGGATAATTCAAGTGGAGGTCTTTAACAGATCCACGTGATGATGAGTTTTGAGCCAGCATTGAGATCATCAGCTAACATAAATCTTTGACTCTTCCATTGTGGTGTTGGCATAATGTGATGTTGTGACATACGGACCGACATGCTCACATTCTGGATCATGATATATTCTCATCAGAGTAGCGGAAGCTTTTATTGATTCATGATATTGGCAGCAGCGTAGCAGAAGCATGGAGTGAAAATATCAGAGTCATTGATGCACTAATCATGATTTCTTTTGAGATGAATGTGATGAGTGAGCATGCGGCTATGGATTGATCACTTCATTCTGATCAGCTGCAAACGTCGGGCGTACCTGCATACAACAGTTAGCAATAAAGTGCACGAAAGTGTCTTTGATCACTTTCGTTGAATTAAGGTACAAGGCCCACGGTTCCCCATTGATCAGTACATGTACTGCCTGTGATCAGGTATAATTCTGAAGAATTTCCTTGACAGGGTTTCGCAGCTGCTCTAGCTGTTCTCAAACCGGAACGTCTCAAAGAAGACAACACGAAGTGAGTGAACCAGCGAATTGAGATTCACTGATTGATGAAAAGAGATTTGAAAAACAATCGTGTATCGCTCAATAGAAATTGGTTTTGCAATTCAACGAAGGTTTTAATGAAAATCAATTATCAATCAAAAACACCTTTTATTTTGATAAATTTTTACACAGTCGATGTGCTAAAAAAAAGAGTTTTTAAGCACAACGACCGGTTTTTCAAAGGTATCCGTCAATCCATAACCTGAACCAGGATTGATTCAAAAGATTGAATCGCCCCATTGTTTCTGTTCAGTTGTCACATGGTTGATCTATTGAATAGATCTAACATGCCACCTACCAGGAGCTTGTTTGATGTTGGCTTCAGAAGGCTTTCCATCTTCATTGTGAATATGTTTACATATCACTCAGATGTTCTGGCAATACCACAAGGATGATGCATAGGACTCAAGATATAATTTCTCTTTCTACATTGTGTGAAACAGAGAGTCTTCATTGAAAGTGTCCTAATGAGATTTAATGATAATCCCGTGGCTCTAGACTCAATTTGTGCATATTTGGTTCCTATTTCAGAGACTAGGGAGAGGGTCTCCTTCTTCGATATCAACAATCTCTAAGAGAGAGTCGATAGATACTGTTGGTTCCCCGTGAGAATGAAACAAGTCCTTTTAAGAGGAACTTGAGTTTAAAGTGCAGTGCGTCACTGGGTCCATGACGTCTTGTCTTCAATACAGATGTTACCTTGGTAACCACCAGTAGCATATGAATTGAACCCGGTATCTGCCCTAAGGTTGAATAATTGGAGGGCTATTTGTTTTCACCCTTTTCTCATTCAATTATTTTTCATTCTTCAACCCCTTCAGTGCTTACCGAGACTTCATAGCTAAAACCTTGTTGGGTTTATTCCAGTACTAGCTCAGTCCCAGTCTGCACTCTTCCCATATCTCATTTTTCTCCTTTTTCAATATACCTAAGGACTTCTACACTATGTAGTGGATTGTCCCTGGGTAGATCCCTCCGGTTCTGGCGGATCATGGGAACGAAATACCTAACCTTATCATCCTTATATCACCATACATAAAGTAAAGTTGGTCGGTCTATTCGTTATTGTTCATCTGCCATTGGAACCAATTGAAAACCATTTGAAAATCAATCCAGATACTTATGATATATTATCAAAGCATTTTGTACCTGAAATGTTTTTGATATTTTTAGAGCAAGAGCTCCCCTTCAACATGTGCTTTATGTATTTGAAATCTTTTGGCACACGGAGGCAAGAGGAAGAATTAACTTCTTTGATTTCTATTTTCTAAAAGATATCAACATCACTTCCCTAATCAAATTAAGTAGAAAACGCATTTTGGGGAAGGATGAGGTTTTCAAAATTTTGCTCCCCTCAATATGTGCCTCGAGGTTTGAAAGAGTTTTGCACATACTAGAGGGAAAAGACTGCACATTGAACTAAAATGATCACGTTTCAAATCTTTGTGGTTTAAAATAGATGCTCCCCCTCAACATGTGCATGGAGAATTTGAAATCATTTGGCACATGTGGGAAGGAGAGCTTGTACATCCTTATAAAACCATTTACCGAAATATCAGTTTTAATCCAATTTAAATCACCAATTCTCCCTTGATCACCATTTTCAAATCTTTTGAGATTTGTGATCTCTGTAGATTTAAATTGATTTTGAAAGCTTTTTAAGGAGAATTGTGACTTGATTATGAAAACGTTTTAACTGATAAGGATCGGATTTTGTGACTTTAAACTCCATTATTAAACATGCATGGTTGTCTTTTGAAAACATAATATTAGCAAAGGTTTTGAATCAACTGTATAAAACATAATTCCTTTTGATTTTTCAACAATAAACCTTGCTCATTTACGTGCCAATTGTTTGAAAAATAACCTTTTTTAATTCGAATAAAATCATTCTCCCCCTCAATCAATGACACAAGTTGTTGATTGAGAGATAGAGATTTTGACAGATTAAAAGCACAAATGATTTACATGAGTAATAGAGTACGAGGTATTTTTCAAAGCAATTTAGTTTTCATTAGATGGCAAATATTTTTCAGAAGAATCATTAGACGGAAAAATATTTGGAAGGATAAACATTTGTCTTTTAGATGACAAACATTTTTTTTAAAGAATCAGAGCACGAGATTTGAAAAATAAGATAAAGCATGGCTCTGTTCTTTACATTAAAAACGGGTTACTGCCTGAAATGACAATAAACCACCATTTTTTCTCCGCCCCATTTTTTTTTTACCAAAAACTATGTGCATTCGAAGAACATCTAAAAACCCGTGACATTCTTTGAATGTCAACACAAAGTCCGTAGATGATATCGAATAAGGAAAAACATGACAAAATAACAATATTTTTGGAATTTTTCAAGATTTTCTAATTTTTTATGGATTTTTGAGAATTTTATATTTTTATATTTCCTTTTGTGGGTTTTTCAAATTTTGTATTTTGCTTCTTTGAATAAATATATACAAGAGATAGATGAATAAAGACCTTTACTCCTCGTCTTCCTCTTGAAGACGCTTGAGTGTTTCTGGTTGTAAACTCTTTAGACCAAGACGTGGAAGAATAAACTCAAAACGTTCTCTAGGAAGAGCTTTGGTGAAGATGTCTGCTAATTGGTATTTAGTCCTCACAAAGTAGAGTTCCACCACACCTTTTTTCACTTGTTCCCTGATGAAATGATGTCGAATGTTGATATGCTTAGCTCTTGAGTGCTGAATGTTGTTGCATGAGAGAGAAATAGCACTTTTATTATCACAGTACAGAGGGATTTTGTTGAATACAAAGCCGTAGTCAGTTAATTGAGATCTCATCCATAGGATTTGAGCACAACAGGATGACATGGCTATGTATTCAGCCTCTGTAGAGGAAATAGAAGTACTCATTTGCTTCTTTGACGACCAGCTCACAAGCTTATCACCCAAAAATGAGCTCCTCCAGACGTACTTCGACGAGTATCTTGACACCCTGCATGATCTGCATCTGCATATGCTGTTAGTGACATACCGGTGTCCTTCGGGTACCAAAGTCCCATATTGATGGTTCCTTGGAGGGACCGAAAGACCCGTTTAACTGCTTCAAGGTGCTTTTTGGTAGGCTTAGCCTCGTATCTAGCACAGATGCATACAGCGAACAGAATATCAGGTCTACTGGCTGTGAGGTACATCGATCCGATCATGCTACGATATTTCGTTTGGTCTACCATGATCCCTGAGTGGTCCTCATCCAGTTTAGTACGCTCAATCATGTGAGTGTCAATAGGGTCACTAGAATCAAATCCAAATTTCTTTAAAATCTCATTTGCATATTTAGATTGATTTATAAAAATGCCTCCGGGACTTTGTGAAATTTGTAATCCTAAGAAAAATGACATTTGTCCCATCATAGACATTTGAAATTTGGAACCCATTTCATTAGAAAAACGATCACATTCATTGGGG
This sequence comes from Chrysanthemum seticuspe, assembly GCA_019973895.1. NCBI lineage: Eukaryota > Viridiplantae > Streptophyta > Magnoliopsida > Asterales > Asteraceae > Chrysanthemum > Chrysanthemum seticuspe. Next base: position 120,445,935 of record BPTQ01000001.1, on the reverse strand, counting down.
TTAGTCGAGGCAAAGATGATATCATCAACATAAATTTGAACGTGAATTAAATGTTTGCCTGACTTCCTGGTGAACAACGTTGGATCAACTACTCCTTTGCTGAATCCGGTAGATACAAGAAACTTTGATAGCGTATCATACCATGCCCTTGGAGCTTGCTTTAAACCGTAAAGAGCCTTCTTCAAATGATAAACGTGAGTAGGATGCTCTGGATTCAAAAAGCCTTCAGGTTGGCTGACGTAGACGACTTCTTTAAGATCTCCGTTAAGAAACGCCGTCTTTACATCCATCTGATAGACTACCATGTTCTTACTTGCAGCGTTAGCCAAGAAGATTATGATTGCCTCGATACGAGCAACAGGAGCAAATGATTCTTCAAAGTCAATACCTTCCTCCTGACGGTATCCTTTTGCAACCAATCTTTCCTTATTCTATAATACATCGCCATGCTCATCAAGCTTCACTTTGAAGATCCACTTTAGAGCAATGATCATAGCACAATCTGGAGCAGGTACTAATTCCCATACATCAAGTCGATCAAACTCATGAATTTCTTCTTGCATGGCGTTGAACCAGCTGTCTTCATTCATAGCAGTTTTAACATCTTTTGGTTCGACCTTAGAGAGTACGGAGTTGAAGAAGCACCATAAGGCATCGGTTGCAATTTGTTTCCGTGTGGATACTGGACGAGAGGGATTTCCAATGATGTTGTCCAATGGATGATCATGAGTCCATTTTCTGAGGTGTTCATGTAGCTGTTGATGAGGGACTGAAGTAGCAGAGTCGATGTCTCCTGATGAAGATGGTTCTGATGATGATTCAGGAGAAAATATGTTTTCAAATGGAGCATCTTCAGGATTATCAAAGGGATTAACTTCATCATTGATGCCAGAAACAGTTCCATGATGTACATACGAAGATTGATGATTTGTTGATGAGACAGAGTGATCAGCAGCAGGCGCTTCTTGACTTAGTGATATTGAGACTGAAGGATTGACTTCATTCACAGTGATATGAGCAGCTTCTGTTGTAGGAATTGACGGATCATTTGCACTTGGCTCATAATGTTCATCAAACATTGGATCAAACAATTTCTTCAAATCATCTTTAGTTGGAGGTACATACGGAGTTGCTGGCAAGGAGTCGAAAACAAGAGTAGAACTGATGGGACTACATGATGATGTGGGTCCCGAACTGGGTTGTCTTGGAGCCACTGGACCGGTCAGCTCATCAAACGTAACGCGAATTGTTTCCATGATATTTTGGGTTCTTTTATTGTAGATTCGGTATCCCTTTTTGTTTGGTGCATATCCTACAAATACTCCAATGTCCGCTTTAGCTTTAAGTTTGCCTAAGTCTTGGCCCTCATTAGTTGGATAACACAATGCACCAAACACACGAAGGAATGAGAGATTAGGTTTTCTGTTGTGGACAAGTTCATATGGAGTTTTTCCATGAACAGTGTGAATCAGGGATCGATTTTGTGTGTAGCAAGCAGTGGCAATGGCTTCAGCCCAGAGAAACATTGGAACCTTTGAGTAAATCAGCATTGTTCTTGCGGCTTCCACAAGAGTTCGATTTCGTCTTTCAACTACACCGTTCTATTAAGGAGTTCGTGGAACACTTCGTTCATGACTGATTCCAACACTTTCATAAAACTCACTAAGTTGTTTGTTAACAAACTCAGTTCCATTGTCTGTTCGGATGATTCTGACAGTTTTGTTAAGTCGAACCTACAGCTGTTTGATAAGTTTGATGATGATATCTAGAGTTTCATCCTTTGTCCTTAAGAACTTGACCCAGGTGAATCTAGAGTAATCATCAAACACAACTAACACATATTTCTTCCCAAATATATTCTGCACTCTCATCGGTCCACATAAGTCCATGTGAATTGTATGAAGAACTTCTATAATTGAGTTTGTAGGTTTGGGTTTATGGGTATACTTCTTGCTTTTTCCCAATTGGCATGCTGAAAAAAGATGATCCTTTTCATACTTAAGTCTAGGTAAACCTACAACTAAGTCCTTTCTGGAGAGATCATTGATGGTGCCAAAGTTCAAGTGATTGAGACGACGATGCCATAACCATGACTTTGTTTTCGAAGCCTTTGACAACAAGCAAATTGGAGAAGACTTCATCATATCTTCGATAGAGATGGTGTATAGATTTGAACCACGAGTTCCTCTGAGAAGTTCTTTCCTATCAAGTTCTCTAACGAAGCAAGTATGTTTTCTGAAGGCTACTTCTAGATCAGAATCACAAAATTGACCAACATAGAACAGGTTATGACCAAGACCTTCCACATAATATACCCTGGAGATAACACTTTCACCAACAACATAATCTCCATAACCCATAATTGCACCGAAATGATCGTTCCCGAATCTAACTGTCCCGATGAATTTGCTCACGAAGTTCATGAGCCGCGACCGGTCTCCAGTCATAAGCTTGGAACAGCCTGAGTCCCGGTACCACAGAACAATTTGAACGATCTGCAGTTGAACACAGACAAGAATGGATAACTGGATAATTGGGATCCCCATGCAAGAATGGGTTCCATTTGGTTAGTAACAGTGATTGGAACACCCACATCAGAAATATAAACATTCATATCAGAAATAGAAGCAATGGAATCATTAGGAATAGATGCAATGCTGGTGTCCGTATTTGACCTTTTCAAAGTATGTTCACTTCTTAAAGGAATAGTTCTACCAGTAGGCATCCATTTTCTAGTGGGCATTGTCTTAGCAGATTGAGGACAGAACTGATTAGCCTTTTAACCAAAAGGTATCCATCGATATCCTATCTTACTAAATGTTCTTCCTGTGGGTTTCCACTATTTTCTAACTTTCTTTCGTCTTTGCCTTTTAGCCTTCTTAGCATGATTTTTAGCATTAACAATTTTCACTAGGAAATTGACAGCATTAGACAAAACATTCACACCACATTCATGATTAGCAACATAATTCAAGCATACATCATTACATGGTATGCAAATTGATGAGTATGTAAATACTCATCATTTTTGTACAAAATAAACTGCAAAATCATCTGAAAACACTCAGAAACACATCAAAATGATCAAAATATCACAAATCAGTGTTTTATGTGTTTTAAATGCAAAAATATCAAAATCAGATGAAAAACATATCAAATTTGCAAAAATTGCAGTTTTAGTCCCCCAAGTTTCAAAATTTGTCAAAAATAGTCCTTGAGTCAAAATTTCAAAAGAAAAGTCACCAAAGGTCTTTTTAAAATCATAAATTGTCATATTTAGTCCTTTGGTGAAAAATCTAAAAGTTTTGAGAAAATTACAGTTTAGTCCCTGAAAATCCAAAAATGATCAAATTTAGTCCTTGGAAATTTTCAAAAATGTCAAACTAGACCTTGGTCTATTAAAGGTTGGCAACATTATTCCTTGGACTACATCTTCATAATTTACATGTTTGGTCCCTTGACTTTCAAATATTACACTTGTGGTCCTTATTTGTTATTAAGCCAAAACCAACCAGACCCTAATTAAAATACCCAAGCCCAAAACAAACACCCCTAGCCCAATTCATATTACCCGGTCCAATCCCTTGACCCGACCAACCCAAACCCACAATTTAAACAAAACAGACCCGCCCCCTTTATACCTGTCTTCCCCGACAACTTGGTCTGCAACCATTCCCCCTCCAGCCACCCTACACTACCATGTTCCCCTCTCCCCAACAAGCCTCCAAATAACATTTAATGCATCCCCCTCTCCTCACTCAACCTCCCACTGCTAAATCACTTTTTTCCCGCCAAAAACCAATAAATGGCTAAGATTTCCTAGAGTGATCCTAGGGCCTCAAACACGCGTGGGATATGCTCAGAAATGAAAGAGAAGACTTATGGAGCTATAAAAAGGAAGAGAGATGAAGCAAGAGGGTAGTAGTTAGTAAGTTTAAAAACAATGTATGTCGAATTTCATTTTCTTAGACTTAAATAGTTTTGTATTTATATTTTCAAGCTCCATTGTATTCAAGAAAGGTTTTCCAGTGTATTGCAACTCATATCAAGTTTCAATTTAAGCTTTTGTTTACATTTAATATCTTGTCTCCACTGTTGAAATTTTCCAAGTTAAATTCTGTTGTTAAAATCTCAAAAAGCCTAATTATTATCTCAAACAAGCTTCTATAAGCTATTCATAGCTTTTTACAAGCTTGTATTTAAGGTTCAAGTAACTTTGGTCATTGGTCAACGAAAGTCAAAGTTGCAGGAGTGGGTTTGATTAGCTGAATTAGTAATGGATCTGGGTGAAAATGAGTTGAGATTTGGGTTAAGTTACTGTTCTAATGATCTCATGAGCAAGCCATAGTGGCTGGATTTATTTAAGCTTCATCTTATTTGCAAATTTGTTTCAATACTGTTGAATCTTGATGAATCCAAGATCCGGACTCAACTAGAGTATATAATAACAATGATTGAACATGCACAGCGGAATAATAAGAACACAATCAAAGTTACCAACAAGGTTTTTCTAATAAAACTATGATCCTCTATGGATCTTTTCACCCTCTCTAAAGAGGTTTTTCTTGAATGTTTTTGTGAAAAAGTTATCTCAATACAATAGACCTAAGTTCCTTTTATAGACAAGGAACACTATTCCCTTTCTTGGGAAAAGAACAAGCATGTAAATAAATAAATGCAAACACATATAGACTACTCATGCACCTAGACAAGCATGCAACTAAGATACTCATGCACCTAGACAAGCATGCACCTAAGCATTTGTTTTTCCCATACACATGCCCATGCTACCTTGGGCAGTACAATAATAAAGATGGGCTAATATTAAATAATACTGCGCCTACCTTTCTTACGTGGATTCACACTATCAGCAGAATCACTATGTCTGCTATACCACTTCAGCTGATCTATCACTTCAGCAGAATCCACTTCTGCTTCAGCAGAATTCACTTCTGCTTCAGCAGAATTCATGGCTTCAGTACTTCAGTAGACCTATATCTCCACTACTTCAGTAGAATAACTTCAGCATAGTTCCTACTTTGTATGTTTATAGTACTTCAGCAGAAACTCTTCTTCAGCAGAATCCATTGTTTCTCGATCAGCAGAATCACTGTTTCACAGAATTCCCAACAAAAATGATTTTCTTGAGACTTTTCTTAATTAATTGTATTAAATGCTAATTAAATAGTACTAAAAATTGATTAAAATGCAGAAAAATAGCAAACTGACTTGGAAAAAAATGAAAAATTCAAGATAAGTCTAAAATTATATTTAGAATCTAGGAAAAATATAAAAAACAGGGGTTGTGTACAAGAATATGGGACTGCAAAGCCAAGTGCTTATAAATAAGCACTTAAATTAAGCCAACAACCACAAAAAGCTACCTACTGTTTACATAAACTCTAATATGCTAAAATTACCAGAATGCAACAAGTTACAACAAACTCAAACCTCTGAATATCTGAATACACAGATTTGATGAATTGAGCTTATTGTGCAAAAACAGTTTCTGGGTACTACTTTGATGATTAAAAATAAGCACTTAGATAAGCTTAAACTAAAAACCAACTGAAAGAACCTAAAGTAGACCTGGGTGAGACCTTGTAAAACAAATTCCAGACCTTGGCAAGCTCTTATGAGCTCTGTGCAATCTCTGCACAAAACTGAGAAAACTCAGTTTATGCTGAGTTTTGTGACAGGGCAACTAAGACCCAAAAGACAAGCTAGTTTGGAGCTTTTAAAAAAATTGCAAAAATCTACTAAAATGGTAATAATAATTAAGACCAACTGAAGTTTTTAAAACACCAAGTTCCACTAGATTTGACCCAGAAATGAAACAATTAAAAATCCTCTCAGTTGAGCTCAAATCCACATTTTTCAGTTTTTGACTTTTGAGACAATTTGGAAATTTTGACTTTTATGAGTTTTGAGCTCAATTTTTGGACTGATCTTGATGTTATATGATGAAATGGAACTAATGCAATCTATCTCTAAGTATTTTAAACAAAAATCAAGACTTTGATTTTCCAAAACTCTAACAGTTAAGCTGTTGAGACAGTTTAAGTGGAGTTTTGACTTTGGTGACTTGCAGGCACAAAATATTGACTGATATGAGTATAATAGAGTTAAACAAGCATGAACCAACAGGAAACTATCACTGAATACACCTTAATAACAGTTTTGACAGCAAATCCAAACACCCTTTGAATACACTGATTTGTACTCAAAACTGATCCAAACACTGAACCAACTTATTTTAATGATCAAACTAAGTTTAAATAACCTAAATACTACTTAATGAACAGATTAAATCCAATCTAGACTACAAGAACAGGTTATGCAATAACTATTGAAAATAACTTACAACTTGTCCCAGCCACTATGGCTTGCCATCATTGAAACCAGAACCACTAGTCTATAAAAACCAATCCAATAGACTATAAATCAACCCATTACATGCTCTGCAACACCAAATTCCATTTCCATTACCCAATGATGAATCAGTTGACTTTTATTTACCAATTACCAATTTTGCTAGAAACTTAAAGACAAGCTTACAGAAAGCTATAATAAGCTCATATAAGCTTGTTTGAGTGGAACAATAAGCTATTGGAGGATTTTATTTAAGAACATAAGTTTAAATTTTCAACAGTGAACCTTGAAATATGAAATCTTAACACCACTTTGAATTAATACTTAAAAAAGGTTGTAGTACACTGAAACAAAGTAATTTAATACAATGAAACTGAAATTAACAACTAAGGATCTAATTTAGACTTAAGAAATACAAAACGACATACATTTTTAAAATTTAACTAAGTACTGCTCTTGCTTCTCTGTCTTCCTCCTCTTTTTATACCCAAACTGTCTTATCTCTCTCCTCTGAGTGAATCCCAGCAATGATATTGACCATTGGATGCCTTGGAGCAATCTTGGCCGTTTAATGAAATTTGGCGCCAAAATTGTTTTTAACAGCTGGAGGTTGAGTGAGAGGTTAGAGAAGGCATTAAATGCATCCTTGGCTTTGAGTGTTTGGAGTGATAAGGTTGGGGTGGTGATGATGGGAAATGGGCAGAGTGTTAGCAGGTGTTGCAGGGGGGGGGTGATGATGGTGGTATCTCGTGAGGGAGGGAAAGGTGAAGTCAAAAGGAATTGACTGGTAATATTAAAAGGGGGTCCAAATGGCAGGGTCAAATGGAAAGGCAGGGGTCCAAAGGTTTAAGACAAGGTTCAAAAAGGTATAAAGGGTCTAGTAAACACAAGGACCTATAATGCAATTTCTGAAAATCAAGGGACCACTTCTGCCAATATCTCAAAGTTGATCCAAGGGCTGAAATTGAGAAGTTTCAATAGTACAAGGACCAAAGCTGACATTTTCAAATTTCCAGGGACCAATTTTGCCAATTTGTAAACTTGGAGGACCAAACTTGTAATTTCTCAAAACTTTTGATATTATTCACCAAAGGACTAATTATGAAAACTTATGATTTTAAAAGGACCTTTGGTGATTTTACTTTTGAAATTATGTGCTCAGGGACTATTTCTGACAATTTTTGAAACTTGGGGGACTGAAACTGCCAATTATGCAAACTTAGCTCATTTTTCATCTGATTTTAAACATTTTTCATCTGAAACATATAAAATGCAATTTTGGAATATTTTCAGTATTTTGATGCATTTCTGAGCATTTTTAAACGTTTTGCAGTTCAGATTTAACCAAAAATGATGAGTATTTACACACTCATCAATGCTCA
>BPTQ01000001.1:120360077-120438081 GCA_019973895.1 Chrysanthemum seticuspe | reverse complement strand
ATTAAAAACTAATTATTAACTTTAAAAATAAGACTAAATAACTAAAAATTATAAAAACAAAGGGGAAAATTATGGAATTACTTTCTAAAAATCTAAAATATCATAAAAGACTTTTCAAAACTATTTTTTTATTTTTCAGATTAATTTTCTATTTTCTATGAATTTAAATCTATTTAAATCTAAATTAAATTGTGAAAAATACCAAATAAAAAGAGAAAAATATGGAAAAATATTTTTTATGCTTTTTATATTTATCTTAATCCATTAAAATTGAAAAATTATTTTTAAATAAGAAAAATACTAACCAGTGACCAAAATTAATGAAAATTTCAGGAAAATTCTAAAATCTTATTCTGGATCTATAAAAAATAAGAAAACATGGGCTTATGTGTGAGAATTCAGAGCTGCAGTGTAAACTGTTATGGAATAAGCACTAGAAAATAAGCTAATAAGCACTACAGTTCACCAACTAATTATATAAGCTAAATTATCCTAAAACTACTCTAAGGCAACTAATTACATCTACTCCTAACCACTAATGAGCATTTTACCTAGGATTAAGCCAACTGAACTTATAAGCAAAACAGGAAATTGGACCCAAGTTTAATCTGTTCTAACTACTTATCCAATAAGCCAAAGAGAAAACTAAAAGTGTGGTCCTCAAGACCACCAACCAGATATTATTAGTCTAAAATTACAGCTTATGAGGACTTATAATGAAGTAGATAGAGAGCAAAACAAAATGGCATAAATGGACAGTGTAAGCTGATGCAGAAACAGTGAACTGGGACCCTACTTTCTACTACTGCATATGCTTATTCAATAAGCTAAACTAAAAACCAAAACTATGGTTCTAAAGACCACCTAGCTGACTATCTCTGGACCAAATATGAGACCATGAAAAGCTGAAATGAACACTGCACAGAGGCTGCAAGTTCTGCACAAACTGACTTATGACCTGATTTTGACTTTCTTAAAACAGTTAAAAGGTTGACTAAAATGAGATTTGGAAGCAAATTATGGACTGATGATGATATAATCTGATGAAATGAGAACAAAGCAAGCTCACTTATTAACTTCTAAGCCTATATGTGATGATTATGGTTACTGATTTTAACAGAAATGCACACAAGAACAGTTGAAGAGCAATTTTGACTTAAAAGGAACAAGGATGCAAAACAAGTACTGATATGACTTCTAATAACTATAACAAACCTCTAGCAACTGAATTACTCCACTAACAAACCTCTAGCAACTTATTATCAAGCAATCCAAACACCCCTTTAATAATTCCAACATGCATTAAAACTCAAATCCTTACTGAGATTGAATTTACCTGATCTCATAAGCATAAAACTTAACAAAAAAAACAGATCTAAACCAGAAATTGACCATAAATTATTGGGCTTTTAAGCTTTGACAAAATTTGACTTTTCTTGACTTTTTGCAAAACTGAGTTTTAGAGAAACTTTTAAGAAACCATGATCTCACAAAAGCTTATAGAAGCTTCTGTGAGTTAGATGAAACAATAACAAGCACTTAATTAACAGTAATTTGAATTAAATGACAATCAATCAAATTCAAGAAGGAAACTTGCATTAATGAAAAACGATTACAAACTTGAATTTAAAGGTTTACACTAAATGAAAACATGTAAATGACAAGTAAATGAAAGGGTCAAAATTCCTTTAAGACATAAGGAATTGGACAATTTCTACATTGTGACTGAAAGGGTATAAATAGCTCGAGCTTGCAGGGCTTGGGATTCCATTCAGAAGGGCCTAGAAAGCTATCCACAGCCACATATTCAATCTTTGTCACTTGCACCAATAAGAGTACTCCATTTCCTTGGATGAGGTGTCTAAGCCAATGGGATGCTTCCATTTGGCCACGTGTGCAACTATTATGACATGTCAGTGCTTATAGAAGATGGGAAGATGCTAAGTACTATGATTTGTGTTTGGGATTGAGTAAAAGGTGTGTTTGGCTATGGGGAAGAAGAGGACTGGAAAGGACGCGTTTGGATATTTTATTATTCTTCAAATAGCTTTGACCGGGTGAATGGTATGTTTGACCTGGATCCAAGAGGTGGGAACGGGTAGGATATGTGTTGGACGGGTTTGTGTTAATTATTAAAAGGGCCGGGTAGGATAGTGTTAATGTTGGGACCGAGAGTATTGTGAATTGGATAAATGGGTTTGTTAACTTGGACTAGGATTGATATTAAACCCACTAGTAATCATAGGGACCAAACATGTAAAAACTGAATTTTGAGGGATCACACATGTAATTTCTGAAATTATCCTCCAAGGACTGAATTTGCCAACCTTCAAATAAACCAAGGGCCAAATTGCAATTTTTGAATCTTTAAGGACCATTTTTTCCAATTGTAGAAACTTGAGGGGCCATTTTTGCCAATTCATCAAACTTTGATCAAATCTTCACAAATCATCCTCAGAGATTAGAAATCTTCATAAATGCAAAATTCTGACCTTCCGGCTCAGCTTAAGCTCTCTTAATCTCTCGTGCTCGGATTTACGTCTGATTTGGTTCCTTTTTGCGTGTTTTTACATATCCAAGCCTGCACAAGAACAAACTCAAGAAAACCACAAATATTAGCAATAAACGGCTCTTTCTTGGTTATTTTGGGTCAATTTTGATAACAAAAAGGTATGTGTTTTAGCACATACCACCTTACGTGGTGGTGTTCCAACTAAGTCTACTTCTATTTCTTCCACTCAAGATGAAGATGTTCTTGAAGAATCTAAGGAAGGACCATCTCTGGGAATTTATATACCTGGTAGGAAGATGAAGAGGATGTCTAAAAGGAAACTTAGTTCCCTAAGGAGATCTGTGAGACTAGCTAGAAAACATCTTTCTAAGAGTAGCTCTTTGGATCTCAAGGCTGCTGAGTCAACTTTTATTAAAGAAGGATCTGTTGATGTTTTTCCTGAAGGATCACATGATGTGTTAATCAATTGGACTTTGACAGATGGGGAGCTGACACTGTTTATCGGCTGGATAATACTACTTTACAGTTCAACTTCTTGAAGGAGATCTTTCATTTAGTGGATAGACATGATTTGAAGACTCTGTATGGACTTGTCACTAAGCATTATGCTACTAATTCACCAAAAGGTTCTGGTTTATATTTGCTAGGTGATCTCCAAGTTCTGTTTGATTCTCATTCTCCAGATGGAAAAGAGTATTCTATTTGGAAGAATTCACATAAGTGGGAGATTGAGAGTTGGAGATTTTAACCTATGCCATGTGTCCATGTGGTTCAGACAAAATGTGGCATGATCGTGTGTATGTTCTCAGATAAGACTTATCCTTTGTCTGTTTCATTGATGGAAAGAATGCTTAGACAGAAGTTGGAAGTACCTCCTAATCCAGTTGGCAATGATGAGCTACATGCAGAACAATGTGTTGGATTGATTAAGACTCAGCTTCTGCAACATAAGGAATCATCTTGATTATGGTATATTGTATATTTTGTAATATTTGTTTTTCTTTGATTCTTAGTTTTTTTTTTTTTTTTTAAAATGTATATGTTTGAGTTTGTCTAACTTTTATTGCAGGTTTGTTGTACATTATTGATGGTTATTGACTCACCAAATGTACCTTGTGTATGTCAAAGAGTTAGCTAGTCCAAGGGGTACAACTTTGGTAAAGACACATCAAATCTGTTGATAGCTGTAATGGTTTGCTCAAAATCATAGGGACTGCAACCACCCATGCTTCATTGCTGAGGGTTGTATGGTCATCAATTCACCATGGTCTTATTCCTATTTGGAATCCAAGAATTGACTAGACCACATGTATATGGCTTGTGGTAAAGGCATTGGAATACCATATTTGGTTATCAATTCACCAATTCTAAGAATTGATTAGTCCTGAGCAAACGGCTACAGGTAAAGACATTTCAAATCCGTTTATATGGTTGATGGTTTGCCAATAAATCAGATGGTTATCAGTGTACCATAGTTTACGAACTTAAACATTTGGCTACTCTAGTGGTAATGGCTATTGGTAAAGAGACATCAAATCCATTATTTTCAATGATTCACTTCGCACAGGAGTTAACACACCTGAATGTGATGAGAATAGTATGAAACTAATATGTTTTGATGTACATTTTGTCATTTGTTGCTGCAAAGATCTGCAGTTTCAAAGTTGTGTCATCATAGAGATGTTCTTATTTTGATTCTTTGCTGCTGTTGTTCGTGTTCAATCCTTTAGTTCTGAAGTGTTGAAGATCTATCAAGAAACTGGAACTTAACCAAGTCAAATTCCAGTTTAGGGGAGGATTGTTGGGAATTATGTGAAGTATGAATTATGCTGAAATTACTGCTGAAGGGATTCTGCTGAAGTATTCTGGATTCTACTGAAGACATAATTCTGCTGAAGTAATATAGCGTGTAGTTGGTTTATGCGGAGATTGTTATTCCGTGTATAGTATATTAGTTTAGATATGCATGAGCTTTATTAGGAAGTTATTGTGTATATCTTATTTAGTTTTATGTTTATACGTTTATTGTGAAACGGTTTAGGGTTTGTTTAGGGTTCCTTGTCTATAAAAGGAACACAATATTATGTGTTATGTACGAGTTAGAAAAACAGAGTTTTAGTATCAATAAAAAGATCCATAGAGGATCAACGTGTTCTTAGTTATCTGTGTTTATACTTGTGTTTTAATTCCGCTAAAGAATACAAGTTGTGGAGATTTTCTTTTAGTTTGTTTGTGATTACATAAGCAATACAAACGATCTACATGAGCTCAAGATCTATCAAGGTCTTCTAGATTCAACAATCCTTATAAAAGGAGCGAAAGCTTCTTACTTTTGAGTAAAACTTATTAAACCTTTCATTTTTTCAAAGTTTTTGCTCAAAAGAACAAGTACTTCCCCTTAAGATTTTGCAAAACCTCAACCATTAATATCACTTGTTGAGGGGGAGTATTTGATTAAAAACTTTGTTCAACAAATGTTCTTTGTGGTAATCTTCCCACAAAACTCAAAATGGTCACATTTATTCTCAACATTTCGTCAAAAATAACATTTATATGCCATTTTTGAGGGGGAGAAAAATATGTGATAAGAAATATGTTGTAAATTGCAAATGAATCTGTGTGCTACAGACTTAAACAAATGAATTGACGATAGTTAACTGTTAGTAACTCGAAAAGACTTGTCAGGGACGGGTAATAATTTCAAGCTAGTTTGCTAGTGATGTAAACGTGTCTCTCAAAGGACTTGTCCGAGTAGAATGTACCATTCGAGAAACTCTTGGTAGACATGAACTTTGACGGGTTTGACAACCTTTCAGGGATTATCCACACCTTCAAGATAGTTATTAGAGCTAGTTGTCACCTAAAAGCTGACAATGTAACTCTTTAACTATGCAACGTAACCGTGTCCCTCAAGGAATTGTCTATCTTGAGTCGATCAATTAAAAAGTGCGAGCTCTTTCCTCACAGTGCAGATTTCCATCAAAACTCTTAAGTACATGTGGAGGGGGAGTATTTATGCAAAATCTTATCTCAACAGTGGTACAAAATGTTTTCATTCATAAACACTTTGAGAGATTTTTCATAAAAATGGTTTTATGGCAACATAGGTTAGTCATGGTGTTATAAGGTGACTAAGATTACTAATAACCGTCCTATGATCCGCCAGAGCCGGATGGATCTACCCAAGGACACCACCAATAGTTAGAATTTAGAAGTCTTTAGGTATGATTATAAAAAGGAGAAAATGAGAATCGGAGAAAGAAGGAGTTGACGATTAAAAAGAAATGCAAAAAAAAGGGTGAAAACAAATAGCCCTCTAGATTATTCAACTTAGGGCAGACACCGGGTTCAATTCATATGCTACTGGTTGTCACTAGTTGACACCGGTATTGAAGATTAAAAGTCGTCATGGACCTAGTGACGCATGAACTAAACCTTCTTAACCACTCAAGTTTCTCTCAACAGAAGCTTGTTTCATTCTCACAGGGAACCCTACATAAACTATCGGCTTTCTCTTAGAGATTGCTGGTATTGAAGAAGGAGCCCCTCTCCCTAGTCTCCGCTCAGGAAAACTAAAAGTGCACTATCGAGTCTAGAGCCACGAGATTCATCAAAAGATCTCTTAGGTACACTTGACATTTCATCACTTGTCGTTCACCAAATAAGAACGTCAGTGGTACGTTATCGAGTCGTACACAGATCTTAGCAATCTGTTGAAAACATTTATGAGAGGTTCACAATTGTGATCCACAGCGATTAAGTGGAAACTCCTGCCAGGGTCAACATCAAACAGCCCTGACAGCAGGTCACTTCGGTAACTCCTCGTGGATTATGCTTAGTGTGTCTCAAACGGTCTACAGTCATGAGGTGATGCTTCGGTGTACCTCAGCAACTCATCTGAACTGTAGATGTACTTCGGTACATCGTGTTATCTCACTTGTGGAACTCCAGTTCAGGAACGGCCTTTGTTATAATTAGAGATGTGTTTTCACACTATGCTGTTAACACCCTCGACATTCAAACTTGTAAGTGCCGGAAACCACTTATTACTAACCGTTTGTATGTTTTCTTCTTATGGAAGCTCTGGAGCGGACTGATCGTGCAGATTCTTCACATCCTCATACCAACAACATCACTAATGGAAGTTCTCTCAAATGGCAACACAAAAGTCAGAATGATTCTTCGTCAAGTCAAAGAATCTACAAAGTTTAAAGACTAAGAGAACTACATCAGTACTGAAATCCAACGTCAAAGAGCGTGTGAGCATGTTGGAGAAAGACGTGGAAACACTGGAACAATGAAGCAGACCTGATGCAGACATCAACAACATACTATCGCTACAACCACAAAGAACAAAGATCAAAGAACATAGAGAAGGATGACGTCAATGCAGAACTTTTCAAAGGAAACAATTTCTCTACACTGGGGAGGTTGTTCGAATCAAGGAAATTCTTCTCACAAGAAAGAAGAATGTCAGAAGACGTCAAAGCTACTATTACATCAGCACCTTCACCGTTCACATTATCAATCACTAACACTTAGGGGGAGATTGTTGGAATCACTCCTAAACATGATTTCAAGTGTTAGTAATTAAATGTAATAGTTAACTTAATTATGGCCTTTATGTTTGTTATTAAGCTTAGGTTTATGTAGAAGGCCCATAAGCCTAGGTCCAAGCCTAATAAGGAAAGGATGGGAACTTAGAGTGTTGCCCTAGTTCCCTCCTATAAATACTCTTGTATAACCCTCACTTGAGGGTTGGTTGTTCAATTTACTCTCTCACTTATACGCATAACATTTCACATATTTATACGCATAGTGTTTGGTAATTGTTCATCCGATCTCTTCTTCTCTTATTCTTCTATTGATGCTTGTGTTATAAACATAGTGACCTAACACCTGCACACTTGAAGAAAACAAACGGAACCTTCGTGTAAAATTGGTGGTAGCAATATATATATATGACTCAACTAAACTAGGATATATTGCTTTTGGAATGGATGTTTATAGATTTTCTAGAAAATTAAGACCTGGAAAATTCCAAAAATTTATAAGTAGCTTAGAAAACGAGAAAAAGGGGTAAGCAGTTTCTACTCCTCGTGATGCCGTCAGGTTGCGACCCTGACGCCGTCAGGTTATCCTGACAGAAACTGGTCTGCGATTTTCTGGAAAAAATTCTGGAAAATTTATATCTTTAGAATTTGGAAAAAATTTCCTATAAAACATCCATTATGACTCGATACAAGCATTTGACTCGAACAAACATGCATGTATATGATTTAATAATCTTAATTCTCATGTTCACGTTCTCTTTAAAAACGTGTGTAATCCTCCCTACACTTATCCATTATGTAAAATACCTTTATATGTAATTAAGAGGAGGTTAAAGACAAAATAAAGCATTTTTACAAATTCAAACATGAGAATAAACAATCAATAAAAGATATACGACACACAAATAGACAGTCCAACAACACAAGTCATAGATAAACCACACCACATGCAAATATACATACACATCAAATTGTTCAAAGTTCACCACAAAGTTAAGATAGCCTAGATTATTACATGCCCAAATAAAATTGTTTCAACAACCAACCATTCCTAACCATAAACAATCCTTAAACAAATACATGAGTCACTGGGGAGGGGGTCCATAACGGTAGTCATAACCAGGAGGGAGGTGGCCCAGATATCCATAAGGCATGTAGTCCTCCTCCCGCCCGAGAAATGGATCAATATGCAGGTGTGGGTCAAGCTGATCACGCATGGACATATGCTGCATCTTTCTGATGGTATGATCATATGTCCATCTAGCCCTCTGATCCTGCTGCGCCAATTTCTACTGGACATGTGTCTGTAGGCGTTAGCGGAGCCTCCTACTCCATCCCCCTGCTGGTATGATAGCATCAGCGGTGCGCCATCGTCTTTGCATGTGGCATATCATGCAGAAATTATCGGTTAAGGTATATTCTAATTTTTAAGTTTTGTAATAATGGAACATTTAGTACTTGATGCACTTATTTTTTATCATTCTGATGCATTTTTTTTACAGGTTGGTTCTTCAGTTTGCAATAACACTGATTTTAGGAAACGATTATGTGCTGTCGTTTGGAATGATCAGATTTCGCCAAGTATTTTTGAGGAAGAATGGAAATCGATCATTGATGAGTTTGGCCTGTCTGAAAATAAGTGGCTTTCTGATATTTACATTATGAGGTCTAGATGGATTCCTGCTTTTTTGCGCGATGAAGACTTATCTGGTTTGATGCGTACAACATCTAGGTCTGAATCAGAGAATCATTTTTTTGGGAGATGGACTAATACAAACTTAACCCTTGTTGAGTTTATCAGTCATTTTGATTCTGCTATGGATTCTCAGAGGTATTCTTAGCGAAAAAATGATCATGAATCTAGGTATAAAAAACCGAATATGCGTACTGGGTTGAAATTAGAAAAGGATGCTGCTGAGATTTATACTTTGAACGTGTTCTTTGATATACAAGAAGAAATTTCCGCTTCTGTTATGAATTGTTTGTCTGTTAGCACTCAAGAGATTGGTCTTTTTGAGAAATATTTCATTCGGGACACGGGTGTTAAAAAGTGGAATGACAAGGCAGCGTTTGAAGTTTTTGAGGTATGAAAATACTTGTATGTATATTTTTAATTTTTTAGATGCCCTTTTTTGTTGTGTTTAGATGCTCTAATTACTGTATTTATATTCAGTTGAGCCTTAGATTAGTTCATATAGTTTCTTTAGTAGCCTTTTAGGACTGCACCATTCTTATTCTATCTTAAAACTGCTTATCCTCTTGTTGATATGGTTTGATCTTTGTTATTCTTCATATCTTATTGTTTAGATTTGATATGTGATGCCTTTTAGAATCCTTTAGAAGCTTGTAGCATTAGCTTATTAGGCGTGCTTTTCTTTTTTCCCCCTCTGCACATCAGTTTACCGTCTATCTCAATCCACTGTTGTTTTTTATTTTTAAAATATGCATGATGATGTATTTTTTAGCTGAAAATATGCTCTTTGGTTGGTTGTCTTTCACTATATTATTTTATTTTATTTTTAAGAATTTCCTAGATTAGTTGAATTTAAGTTCAAAGCATTCTCTTCAGGGCTGTTTCGCCTAAGCTTTAGGAAACCTGATGTTGTGATTATATGCTTTTAACTTGTGCTTTTAGGGTCTAATTCAGTTGCAGTATGATAACTTTAGCTGGTTAAGTTTAGTTTTAGGTTATGGAAGCTTCTGGTAGCCTTGTAGTAGCTTATAGCTTATTTCTTAGATGCCTTTGTAGTAGTTTATTTTTTAGATGCCCTTTTTTGTTTTTTTTAGATGCAGTAATTGCTGTATTTATATTCAGTTTAATTGTTACATTCAGGTGCAGTAAATTGATTATTATTGAATATTTCCGACTTGTTACATTTAAATGATTGTAGTATATATATTTTAGATGCATTAATTAAGGCAATAATTTTTTATTTTTTTAATTATACAGGTGTTGTTTTGTTCATCTGATATGTCTGTTACCTGTTAATGCAAGAGGTTTGATTTGTTTGGGTTACTTTGCCACCATATCTTTTACGTTTTGAGGTTAAATGGTGTTGAGGATTTCCCGAGAGAGTATGTGGTTGATAGGTGGTGTAAGACTCCTGATGACGTTTGTTTGGATGCGTTTGTTAATGCTGCTGATTCGAGCTCAGATGCTGTTATTCGCTCAATTCGTCGTATTGTTGAAGACACGGTTGACAGGTTGATGCCTTGTAGAGAAAAGCTTGATGTCTATCGTTTGGAGTTATCTGAACTTCTCTCTAGGGCCGAATCTGATGTTCCAGTTGGGTTAAAGAAGAGTAAATCGGATACATTTTGTTCAATGCTTGGTGTTAGTGAACCTGAATGTGTTGTTATAAAGGTTTCGAAACAATCAAAGAACCAAGGGACTGGGGTTCATACTCGATGGAAGAACATTGATGAGATAATTCGCAAAGAATCTGAAGCAGGAAAGAAGAGACGAGTTTGTTTCACTTGTGGGAAGGCTGAAGGATATAATTCCAGGACATGCCCTTATAAAGACACGATCAGGGCTGGTAACAAAAGAGCATGCCATTCTACTCGTGCCATGGATGTTAATTACGAGGAGTGATTAACGTTTTGCTGATTATGATATGCACCTATATACACTTTCAATTGCAATTTGTCGTCTTTTTTTTTTTTTTTTTTTTTTTTTTTCTCTCTAAATAAGCATAATATGCAGAATAATGTCATGCTTGTCTGATGCATGTATATCGATTGTTGGTTTTTTACGGAATTGTCGTACGTATTGGATATTGGAATTTTATGGAATTTAATTGCATCTTTCTAAAATTTGTTGCTTGATGCAGTATATTTAAGATATTGATGCACTGATTTTACTATATTGTATGGTTAGTTATTAAGTTTTCATATTGATGCAGTATATTTGATGCATTATATTTTACACTTTTTTAATATATTGATGCCATAATTTGCAATATTAACTTTTCCTATATTCAGTTATTTTTACATCATTTAATGTAATTTTTTACATCATTCACATATGTATCAGTAATTATCATTTGGATTCACCTTTTTTTATCATATTGATGCACCATTCTAACCCATGTATGTTTAAACACATTTCCATCATTTAATGTAATTTTTACTATATGAAAACTTATTTTACTGATTTTACAATATTCAGTTATTTTATACATCATTCAATGTAATTTTTTACATCATTCACATACGTATAAGTAATTATCATTTGGATTCACCTTTTTTTTATCATATTGATGCACCATTCTAACCCATGTATGTTTAAACACATTTCAACTTATAAGGTAATGTAACTTGTCATTCATAGAATCATATGTGAAAGTTATGAAAACATTATTTAATGTAAGTTCCTCATCATTCATATGTGTATCAGTAATTATCAATTTGATTTACCTTTTTTATATCGTATTGATGCACCATTATAACGCATCTATGTTTAAATACATTCCAACATCATTCATTATAACCCATATATGTAACATGCCATTCATAGAGTCAAATACATAAGTTTTGATTATAACATAACATTGTTTTATGTCCTATATTAATACGAGACCATCATAATACGATAAAGTACGTAGATATAGTTCAGAATTGAAATTTATCACATCATATTGTTTGCTGGTGTAAATTTGTTCAGAAAGCTCCATTTTTTCTTGAGTTTCTCTTCGTGCTCATATAATACTTTCGAATCATTGGCTGAAGACGTTGAAATTGAGTCTTATGTAAATTTGACTTTTGAGCTTCGTTGAAATTGCTGTACCTTTTCGACTCTTGTTCTAGCATCTCTCTTTTTTCGTTGATAGTTGTCATCAACATCTTCACCGCGTACTTCTTTTAAAGCCCGATTAGCTGGTTTAGTTACTGGACACTCTCTGTTTCATACCAGAATTGAACTCTTTTTTCCTTCCAAAGAATGTCTCCATGTGTCTCATTAGAAAAATCCTAGAATCAACGCGGTTCAATCCTGTCTCCCAGTCCAGCTTCATGATTTTATGTTTTGATGTTGATATTTTAGCTGCAGATGGGTGTCCCACTGAGTGCAGATATAACGCAAATGTTTTTGTCTGTAATTGAATGTGTTAATCAGTACATGTTAAATACATTTAGATGCACCTTATTTATAATCTTTGATGCACTAATTCAAAAAAAACATATATATATATATATATATATATATATATATATATATATATATATATATATATATATATATATATATATAATATTGACAACATAAACTGCATAATAAACCTAAAATATTTCATGCATTGCATCGTTCAGTGCATATATATTATCCATACAACTAATATTAGTTTCATTTGCACCACCAACTCAAACCATACTACTAAGTAATATAAAATCTGAACCCAGATGCACTATTAATACAACATCCACACTAATAAACTTATCACTAACTTCATACTAACCTATAACTTTGTTATGTATGATACATCAATAAACAAACTAATTCCCTTATGATATTTAAAGTCTGAATAACTAAGTTTATATATAAATTACGAATCGCGTCCTATTTACAAAATATATCATATTCGCATTAACTATGTCAAAATATCATCATACATATTATGTTATATGTATTTTCAATTAAATCATACCGTCAACGAAATGAGATCGAAAACAGTATCAATCAATCATAAATCAAACTATCTGCTATTATCTTAACATCAAACATTCATATTCATACACATTCATTTGCGTGCGAATAAAAGTTTCTTACCAGTGCCTTTGGAATATCCCCATATCTTTTATGTATGTCTTGACTGTCATCATGCTTGTTACCGATAATATCTACTTCCATTGTCTTCAAATTGTAGACAATAAGGTAGTATCGATTCATTTCTTCTGTTGGCATGGTTATTAGGAAAAATACCTGTTTCGTATACATATTTACGTTAAACAATAGTTTGAATAAAGAATGTACTGTGTTTTTGTTTTAAATCTTGCCAGCTCAACTTTGTCAAGGTTATTTTTTGTAGAATACTCGAGCACCTCATCCATTTTTATTTTAAAGTCCTCAGGTTTGCGTGACATCTGTAAAATAAAATGCATTATACAATATGTTATAAATTTGATTCAGAATTTTATCAATTGTTTTTTTGTATATGAAAATATGTATGAATATTATTGAATTCACTTACCATCATTCCTGTTTTGCAAAACAAAAAGCGTGAAGATACCCTGTTTTTCAGCTTCTCGTCATTGTTTTGAATTATACTCCATACGTCTATAGCTGCACTTGTCACTGGTAAACTTTCACGCATGCTCTCAAATACCACCCTTGGGACCTCCATGTTCATTGTTTTGAAAACAATATCGTTGTTCATATGTAAACACGTCAGTTTAATAAAAGGGATGCAATAATAATTCAACTGTGATGCACTAAAAATAAATAATACTCTATATATTTGTCAAATTCACATTTACTTACTTAGCCGGCAACGTTCCGCTGAATATGAACTCGACGATAGGTTTTTCATCAGCCTGCAAATTGTTTGTGATGCTGACCTTCCTCTTGACGTATGGCGATAGCAATACACCTGATAATACCCTCTCCCTTTTTTTGTCTTACTTCCTTTTCCGGTTCATCCTGATTATCATTTGTGTTTCTTGGTTTCATGTATCTTATAGGAACTGCTCTAATTGTGTCAGCTGGTGTGATACTTCCATCTTCAGTGGTTACCAACTGTTTTGCTTTACTCCTTGTGGTTGGTGAAGTTTGCCCTTGAACTACTTTTATTGTAACCTTCGAGCTTTTTTTGTATTTACATTTTCAGTTCTAGGTTCTTCTGTGTTCTTCTGAACTTTTTCCATGTCCTTTTTACCTTTTTCAACGTCATTTTGCTGAATGGTTTCATCATCTTTCCCAGCATCTGTTACTTGAGCAATTGGTAGCTTCAAGACTTTGTCCAATCCAAACATGTCGTCACTCTGTGAAAACAAATTGAAGCTTGGTGGTGTGAAATCCAATTTTTTCTTTGTTGCATCTTTACCAGTTTTCGAGATTTCCAATGTTTTTTCATTGCTGAACTGCTGTCTCACTGCGTCTGTATCATTTTGGAAACGTTTTAATTGACCTATGCTTCTCATGTTTCTCATAATCTGTGAAACAGTCCTTGTAGGTTCAATGTATCGTTTTTCTTGCAGCCCTTCACCCAACGTTTTCTGTTTTTCTTTGTTGACGTTTTCTTCCTCATTTATATTTACATCTCCCGTTGATACAACATTTCTATTTTTCTCCTTTACCAGCCCTGTATTTTTCTCTTTAACCACAACCTGACTATTATCTGTTATATCTAAGTCCATATTCGTACCATCATTTTCTTCAGCTGCATTTCCCGAATTATTTACCTCATTTACAGCATCACTTACCCCATTTTTTACCCCATCTTGAACCACAGCATGATCATTTACCCCATCATTAGCTGTTAGGTCACCATCTTATCACAACAATATGTATTTCTAGAGAGAGAAAGTTTTAGTGAGAGAAAGTGGAAGGAACTAATGAATGATTAATGAAAATGATAATTGCAATTAGAACCAACAACCCTCTCCCTTCTAGGGAGGGGGTATTTATAGTGTTTACATAAGTAGGGGTGTTTCCCCTTGGTTCTAGAAGAACCTTCTATCACAGCTCATGGGCTTACTACATGAGCTGTGAAATCAATTACAAACATTTATAAACCATATTTATTAACGACCTATTACAAACGAAATGACCTACACTTGATAATTAAAATATGTTCCTAACAATCTCCCCCTAAGGGTTGGTCATCATTTATTGTCTTGCTTAGGTCGTTAGACGTCTTGAACTTCTTTGGCGTTCATAGCTTGTGACGTCTTTGATTCTTTGCATCTTTGTTCTTTGTTCTTGTTGTCGTGATCAGTTGTGAAATCTGCCTTTTATCAACATCTTTGTTGTTAGTGATGAAAGTTATTTCCAGCATGCTCATACTTCTAGTGAAGTTTGTGATTCATATATTTGAATCTCTCATTCTTTAACTTTGATCTTTATCCCATAACTTTGCAGATTCTTTGACTTTGATATAGCATCTTTCTGAAATTTTCTTTGCTTATTGAGAGAACTTCAATTAGTGTTGATGTTGGTATGAGCATGTGAAGAGTCTGTACGATCTTTTCCACCCGTGAGCATCCATAAGAAGAAAAACATAAAACATGGGTTATAAATAATCCAACGCTTACAAGTTTGAACTACGAGAGTGTTAACAGCATAGTGTGAAAACACATCTCTAATTCTTACAAAGGTTGTTCCTAAACTGGAGTCCCACAAGTGAGATAACGCGATGTACCGAAATACACCTACAGTTCAGATGAGTCGCTGAGGTACACCGAAGCATCACCCCACGACTGTAGACCGTTTGAGACACACTAAGTATAACCCACAAGGAGTTACCGAAGTGACCTGCTATCAGGGCTGTTTGATGTTGACCCTAGCAGGAATTTCCATTCAATCACTAAGGATCACAATTGTGAATCCCCTCATAAATGTTCTGGCAGATTGCTAAGATCTGCGTAGGACTCTGGAAAAATGTCACCTGTTTCCTTATTGTTTGAACAACAATTGATGAAATATATAATTGTTCCTAAGAGATCTTTTGATGAATCTCATGGCTCTAGACTCGATTAGTGCGTTTTGATTTTCCTGAGCGGAGACTAGGGAGAGGGTCTCCTTCTTCAATACCAACAATCTCTAAGAGAGAGTCGATAGATTACGTAGGGTTCCCTGTGAGAATGAAACAAGCTCTTTTGAGGGAACTTGAGTGGCTTAGAAGGTTTAGTGCATTGCGTCACTGGGTCCATGACGATTTGTCTTCAATACCGGTGTCATCTTGTGACAACCAGTAGCATATGAATTGAACCCGGTGTCTGCCCTAAGTTGAATAATTTGGAGGGCTATTTCTTTTCACCCTTTTCTTTAACTTTTCTTTTTAATTCTTCAACTCCTTCTTTCTCCGATTCTCATTTTCTCCTTTTTTCAATCATACCTAAGAACTTCTAAATACTAACTATTTGTGGTGTCATTGGGTAGATCCCTCTGGCTCTGGCGGATCATAGGACGTTTATTCCTAAACTTAGTCACCTTTTAACTCCATGACTATCCTATGTTGCCACAAAACCTTTTCTTGAAAAATCTCTCAAGATGTTTAATATGAAAAACATGTTTTGCTAACACCTTGAGAGTTTTTGGTTTTTCAGAAATACTCCCCCTCCACATGTGCTTATGAGTTTTGTCTGAAATCTGCACAAAGAGGGAAGAGCTCGCACTTTTGAATTGATCGACTCTTGATAAACAATTCCCCGCGAGACATGGTTACGTTGTATAGTTAAAGAGTTCCATTATCAGCTTTTAGGTGACAACTAGCTCTAATAACTATCTTGAAGATGTAAACTCTCCTTGAAAAAGGAGGTTTGACCCGTCAAAGTTCATGTCAATCAAGAGTGTCTCGAATTGATACATTCTACTAAGACAAGTTTCGTTGGAAACAAGTCTTTTCGATTACTGACATTTCAAAGTTCGTCAAATCATTGGTGATATCTGAGTCGAGCACGTTATGAGATTCCATAACTTCCTGATCAACAATTTTAATCACATTTCTCCCCCTCAAAAATAGCATATGAATGTTGTTTTTGAAAAAACATGTTGATTAAAATATGCTTTTTGAGGTGTTTGAAATTCCTTTGGGAAGAAACGGATTTCAAGAACATTTGATTTTGAGCAAAGATTTTCGCAAATACTCCCCCTCAACAAGTGATACGAACTTTTGAAGTTTTGAAAACATAAGGGGAAGTACTTGTTCTGTTGAGCAAAACTTTGAAAAATGAAAGTTTTGATAAGTTTTACTCAACAGTAAGAAGTTTTCGCTCCTTTTATAGGAATGTGGCACTGATGCGTACCACATGGTCCTTTCATTACAAGTACGGGTTGTACACTGATATGTGTGCACAAGCCATTTAGGGAAAAAATGTAATAAGTATTAAAAAAATTAATCTCTCCCTAATTGACGATGTTTCAAGATCAGCTCCCCCTTAAACTAACAACCATTTTCAGCAGATTCAAAACTTTGATGTAGTAGACATTTCTTCTAACTTTTGAAGTTTTCAGTATGCAACGGAATTTGTAGAAGAGCAGAAAACCACGCAAGAGAATCTGACTTGTTGCAGAAAGTCCGTTCGAGGGAAACATGCCAGAAATCAACAATGTCTTTGTACGTATGTAGACACATCACACCAAACAAACCATGAAAGGCGAAATGAAATGACTCCCCCCTGATTGTTGCGGTCTATCGGAATACTAATCAACTGTGTATATGCAAATACTCGATAAAATGACCGTGTGTGAGGCATCATAACATCATATTTGGGTAACTTCACACAAGAAAACCCGTGAAAGTGAGACAATAACACCAACTTGAGAAATTTTAACCACAAATCGTCTCATTTCTTCCCTCTAATTGAAGAAATTCATGAAGGCATTGGGTTTTCGCAAAGAAGCATGTGGAAAAACAAGAAACCAATGATCACCTACACTCTCTCCCCCTCGATGTTTTCAATGAATCGAAACATACACCACGTATGTTGATGATGAAATTGGAGACATCGAAACCATGTATGTTCAATTAATCGAATAGGTGTGAAGTACCAAAAATATCTTGTGAGAATCAACTGTTGATAAAACTTCTCAACTTGTTCATTATGTTGATCATCAGCTGTGTCATTGTTGTTGGAAACAATTTGATCTACTGTTATCAGAGATTCGAATGAAGGTGCATCTCCAGCAACGGTTGTTGTTGTAGATTCAGGGTGTATCTAGAATTAGAATATGATCAGGTTGTGCAGCGGAAACATTAGATACATCTGAAGCACGGATTTCTAAAGAATCTCTAAATAGTGGAGCAAACAAAATTTCCAATTCTTGACGATTGAGTATAATGGTGATGCAGCTGATGGATCATTATGTTTTAAACAGTGAGAAACGGGTCCTAAGTTGTTGTACTTAGAAGCCATTGCTGAAGTGCGGGTCTGAAACTGAATTATTCCGAAGCCATTGATGTTGTACCTGTATAGAAAGTAGGATGGGAGAGATAGAGACAAACATGGATCCCCAAGTGTAACTGGGTTCCAGATGTTAGAAACATAAAGTTGTAGTGTTAATTTTCTTCTTGCCACCTGAACACACTATTTTGTTGCAAATGTTTAATATCTTGCCTGTAGGAATCCACCTAAGACCAACAGTTTTAAAAATTCTACCCGTAGGTATCCACCTAAGATTAGATCTAGGAAATGTTGAAACTTCTTTTGGAAAGATTCTTTGTCCTATATTGATCCTCCTATTAGATTTCCAAAGTTTTTTTCTCAGTTCAACGGGTCTATTTCTAATTGTCTGTTGACTACACTTAGGTCGGTTCTGCAATACACTAGAAGGCATCACACGAGGTCATGAACCTAAGATTCCATCCTTTTGGAGTAGTGCCCTTTTCCTAGCCTTTTCTAGATCATAGTTCTTGTACGAGTCATTTGAATCATATGAATCTTTAATTTTAATGTTCGGTTTAGACACAGTGTTCGAACTAATCCTAGACGGGCCAGTTGCAACTACTTGTTGAGGTTTAACAGAAACATGTTTAACAGAAACAGAAGTATTTTTCTCAGGCCAAGAATGTGGAGTGACTGGATTTGACAAATGATTATTCTCAACAACTTGGGAGACAAACCGTGGTTTTGAAGATTTTGATCGTTCAGATTTAAAAGCAGTTGGTTGTCTAACTACTGATTGATTTTTGATTGGTTGTGGTGACGATCTCCCCAAGATTGTTGGTTTTGTAAACTTAGTATCCACACTCTTGCCAGTTAATCTTCTCAATTTGTTTTGTAAAGCAACATGCGCAAGCCCCTTTGCTTGAATTTGAGCCTTTAAATGCTCATTTTCTTTTACTAATGTATCCATACGATTACTTTGCATTTTAAGTTCAAGAGATTTGCAATGTTCCTCTAGTTTTGAAAAATCTTTTTGAAATTGAGCAATGGTCTATTTGAGAAGAATGTTTTCAGATTCAAGAATTTGATTTGACGATTCAGTTGTATTGTTTGCAACTAAGGGCTCAGACATGAGACAGTTTTCTGGACATTGTGTAACACACTGGTCAACCTCTCCTTCATTTCTAAATTCAGGTTGCTCAGTTTGTTTCGCAATTGCAGGCAGAGTATGAACAACAGTAGATTGTACCTCAACCATCTGTTCTTTGTCAAATGTCGGCTCTGTGTCATAGATGGGAATGATGTCTTCCTCAACCATTTGTTCTTTGTCAAAGGTTGGCTCTGTGTCATAGGTGGGAACGATGTCTTCCTCAACCATTTGTTCTTCGTCAAAGTTGGGCTCGGTGTCATAGTTGGATATGATATCTTCCCTAGATCTGCTGCTGTCATCCTGCTTTCCCAATGCTACAACCTCATTGTCCGTATTACTGACATTTGTAGTATTCTCATCATTCTTTACAAGCCTTTGAGCATTCCTTCCTTGTACATCAACTCTTTCACCTTGCATGACTGGTTGATTTCGGGGATCAGATGAAATCTGACTCTTTGAATTCTTAAATTGTGAGAACATCTTAGTCAGTAACATCCTTCTTTTGTTTAATTCCACAAATGCATTTGCATCTTCAGAATCATCAGTAGCAAGGTTTGGTGAAGAAGATTTTAAGCAGTAGATGGAAGGTGAGGAGATTTGTGAAACCATTAGAGACATTGATATAGTGAATTTTAATTTTCCCTCCAAAAATAATTATGAAAAATTTTCTCCCCCAAAATTTGAAATTCACTATAGAATGCAATTCTAAGGTTGGAAGAAAAATTTGAGGTTTGACAATTTTGACGCCAAATTTGACCCGAAAAATTCGAATTTGGGCCCAAAAATTTGAATTTTTGACCAAAATTTTCACAGTTAAACCAAAATTTGAATTTCGCGTAAAAATTGAACGTTTAGTCTCCCCTAGAAATTAAATTTTACTCAAATTTTCCAGCAAGAACTTCAAAAACAAACTCGCAGAAATTCAAGAAAATATCCAAACTCGCAGAAATACAAATCAAACTCGCCAATATTGAAGAAACTCGCCAATAATAAAGTCAAACTCGCCAATATTCAAGAAACTCACAAAAATACAAGGCAAACTCGCCAATATTCAAGAAACTTGCCAATAATCAAGTCAAACTCGCAAAAAATACAAAGCAAACTCGCCAATATTCAAGAAACTCGCAAAAATACAAGGCAAACTCGCCAATATTCAAGAAACTCGCAAAAATACAAGGCAAACTCGCAGAAATGTTGACAGAAACTCGCCAAAAAATGCAAACTCGCAGAAATGTTGACAGAAACTCGCCAAAAACTGCAAACTCGCAGAACTTCAGACAGAAACTTGCCAAAAACTGCAAACTCGCAGAACTTCAGACAGAAACTCGCCAAAAACTGCAAACTCGCAGAACTTCAGACAGAAACTCGCCAAAAACTGCAAACTCGCTGAAATTCAAGCAGAAACTCGCTAAAACTCATGAGAAAATCGCCAAACTTCTTGGCTAACTCGCCAAACTCGCCAAAACTCATGAGAAACGCGCAAAAACTCGCAGAAACACGTATTCAGTCCAAAAAGTCCATAAATTTCAATCTAAAACACGTTTTTAAGTACGGATTTCTATTAAATCTAATCAATATTAACCTAAACTATCCCTTGGCTCTTGATACCACTTGTTAGGTCACCATCTTATCACAACAATATGTATTTCTAGAGAGAGAAAGTTTTAGTGAGAGAAAGTGGAAGGAACTAATAAATGATTAATGAAAATGATAATTGCAATTAGAACCAACAACCCTCTCCCTTCTAGGGAGGGGGTATTTATAGTGTTTACATAAGTAGGGGTGTTTCCCCTTGGTTCTAGAAGAACCTTCTATCACAGCTCATGGGCTTACTACATGAGCTGTGAAATCAATTGCAAACATTTATAAACCATATTTATTAACGACCTATTACAAACGAAATGACCTACACTTGATAATTAAAACATGTTCCTAACATTAGCATCATTTACCCCATCATTTATCACATTTGCAACATCATTTACCCCAACATTTACTTGTGTTCCATCATTTGCCCCATCATTTACATCCATGTTTTTAGTCGATTGGTTCTCATTTTCATCTTTATCTCCATTTCCTCCTTCACATACCCTATCAGTGTCCACTTGTACCCCATCATTTACAGCCATAAGCGTGTCTTCTTCAGTGTCTTCTTCAATATTATCGACGTCAATGTCTATTTGTGGACTGCCTCCAAAAAAGTCATCCGTGCTTATGTTGTTTTCTTCTTGTGATATATGTGTGTTGTTTACATCTTCTTCTGATTCAACCACGACTTTTTCGGATCCGCCATCCGATGTGATCTTCCCTGGTTTGAACGCTTTCATGAGTTTCTTGTTTTTGGTTTGAACAAGTGCTTTTAAATCCTCATCCTCAGGGTAAGAAATCGAAGCCAATTCGAGTAATTCATCTACCAGACCTTGTACACCTTCTGATATGGACAATGTCTTCATTATTTGCATTTTCATTTCCTGAATTATATAATTAATATGCGTTAAAAAATAATAATATAATAATATAAATAATATTATTAACAATTGATATGCTTTAACAGATTTTGTGCAAACCTGATGTTGTAAATATACAAATCAGATGCACTTAATTTTATTTATTTGATGCACCAATCATATTATTAAGATGCTTTAAACTGTCATACAGATGCTCTAAATGTAAACATAACTAATCAATATATATTATTGACATATTTTTGACACATATTCCACATAATCTTTTTAAAAATACACATATATGTGCTTTAAGAGATTTTGTGCAATCCTGATGTACTAAATATACATATGATACGCGTGTAAAATTATTTATTTGTTGCATCAATCATATAATTTACATAGCATATGTACTAAATATATATAACAGATGCGTATAAATGCACATAGCAAGTGCTTTACCATTTTTTTTTGCAACCCTGATGTACTAAATATACATATGTATGAACATACATACCTCTGATGTTTTACTTTTGAATATTTTGAATGCTTCAGCCTTATTTGAAGGTTCACCTATCCCACACATTCCGTCACCAATGTCAATTCTTGGGGTATATAAATGGTGTATGATGTCTTCTTGTGCATACTCCAATTGTTTTGCTGCAAATTGATTTAGTGATTGTTATTAAATATCACGAAATTATTGTAATACATTACAATTTGTAATATAAGCTAACTTGTACATATTACCTGGTGATTTTTTGGAATTCCTGATTGCCGACTTTGTAATACCTCTCCTTCTTTTTGGTGCAATGTACTCGCGCCCTTCTTCAATTGGTAACTTTTCAAAACCTCCCATTTTCACTTCCTGTTTTTCTCTGATCTTCAGCTTTTTCGTGTCCCATGCTTTGATAGCTGGGTTTTCTTGAGCAACTTCAACCTCTTCTGAGATGGTTGAGTTTAGATACAAAAGCTGCAAAGATAATAATACAAGGAAATTAGCATAAAGATACAATGCAGATGCATTATTTTGTTGGATTATGATGCACTTAAATGTTTGTACAATACTTACCACCATTAACAGCAGTGTACCCCCAAACCCTGATGAACTGTTATACTCTCTTTTTGATTTCTTCATTGTTTGCAACAAGTATGTACACCAATCCATATTCTTGATATCTTCTTCCTTTTCTATACACTGCAAAAACTTCTGGTTTACTATCCCATTTTTTGTGCATTCCCCGATAATCGAGATGAATGCAACAAGGAAATTTAGCTTGAACTCCCGTCCAGTGTGATGTTCTACAATCAGTTTCTCAACCACATTTTTCAAGTAGAATCTATCATCTGGATAATCATGTGTGTGCCTCCATTCAACAATTAACGGGAACTCTGTTGTTGCAGCACGCACTTCTGTGCCAGTGATATCTCTCATCGGGATTCCAAGCAGTTCTTGTATCATATTTGCAGTGATCAGGATTGATCTACCGTCTCCCATCTTGATTGTTGATGTTTCAGGATCAAACTGGACTACCACCCACTTTCCCAGTTTTGTTGGTGTTGTCTTTATATTGAAGTTCCTGTCCAACAATGATCCAAACCCCATGTCAACAATGTTCTCTTTCTGGACATCTGACAACCTTGTTAAAATTTCTAATAAATCCCTTGGCGACGACCTAGATTTAATAGTTGGGAACATCTTTTTTGGTACAAGAACTGTATTTTCTTCCGCAACCTTCTGTTTCTTTTTGTCATGGCCACGTTTAATTTGTGTTACTTCACTTGATTTCCTTTTTTTTGTAGCTTTTTTCTTCTTCCTGTTCTGGCTTTTATTTGTGTCGGTACAGAGATTGTCGTTGCCTACATAATGAAACACATTCAGAGTTAGAGGACGCATTAAAAGTATGCTACAAATATAAATACTACATATGCTGCAAATATAATCATATTGATGCACCTGAAATGTACGAAGTGATGCACCAAAAATTCAATATTACATATAAATGCACCAAAAATTCAATATTATATACAGATGCACTTTGAGTATACCAAATGATGCATAATAAATAATAAATTGTATACAGATGCTGTAATATTAACCATTGATGCTCCTAAAATATAAAAACTGATGCTCCTAAAATATACAAACTGTACAAAGAATTTTAAACACATCAAACAAGCGACGCTTACCCTTCATGTCTATATCACATTCCCCAACAAGTGAAGCTAAAAACACATCCCCTTCCAGACTACCCCCAAGACGTTTCTTTTCAGGCACATTTTTAGTTTGTTTCCTCTTATTACGTCCACGAATTCCAGTTTCTGTATCATGTACAACCCCTTCATTAACTAATCTTAAAATAACATCACTCATTTTTAAATCATAAACTACTTTCATATATTCTTTTAAATCATTGCATTTTGCATTCAGATAAATAATCCCGCATATAAAATCAGTTTCGCACATGTCATATACTACATCAAACCTAACTCATGCTCAAACGCCATAAATTAAAACCTATTACATCTTAGTTCATCTTCTAGTGGATCAGATAAATTAACAAGCATACAACTCCATTTCGCAAATGACAGAGACTACATATAACTAGACTAATGCTCATACAGATGCACCAAAAATTCAATATTACATACAGATGCACTTTTGAGTATAGCAACAGATGCTGTAATATTAACCATTGATGCTCCTAAAATATACAAACTGATGCTCCATAATTAAAATTATTCTTAACATGAAACATATGATTAAATTAAGAGTGTATATACGCCGTATTGAACAATTTAATTTATGTCGCAATGAAATATATGTATACTGGGCAATGTAAATATATGTACAGTAAATATTTAAGTATATTTGATGAGTTAATCACATGAATCATATGCTGCAATGAATATTGTGTAGTATGTAATAAATAAATAAATAAATATTTATACATGAAGTATTCAGTATACACATAAATATTATACGTATACATATCAAATAGAAAAAATTGAAATAACATGATTTGTAAAATCCCCATGAATTCTCGAATGTCTTCCTCTGACGTACTATTTTGAGATGTTTCATTCTGAGAATTATGCCCGCCATTGCCTTCTTATTCTTCGTTTGCTGAAAATTTAAATTGAAAATAGGTGTCATAATACTGATAATAATGAAAAAAGGCGTCATAATACTGATATTAGATGCTTTAAACTTAAGTTTAGATGCACTAATTATACATTTAGATGCTTCAATCATTTTAATTAACCATTTTTTGATGCACTAATAATGCAAACATATCAGTTTGATGCACTAATTATACCATTTGATGCATTAATCATATAATTTTGCAATGAACTTAAATTTAGATGCCCTGAACTTTAAATTTGGATGCCTTAAACTTAAATTTAGATTGACTTAAGTTTAGATGCCATAAATTCAAATTTGGATTAACTAAACATGTAGATGCTATAAACATTTCAATCAACCATTTTTTGATGCACTAATAATGATAACTTATTTTTGTACGCTTTAACCATCAGTTTGATGCCCTAATATTAACATTTTGATGCATTAATCACATATTTAGATGATTTAACTATCAATTTGATGCCCTATTTTTGCATATATAAGATTCGACAATTTATATACACTGTTAACCATCATATTGATGCACTAGTCATACAATATGATGTTGTGATCAACTAGTTTGATGTACTACTCAAATATTCAGGTGCACTAATTCTAATAAGCATTATTTATTAACACAGATGCACTAAAATTATACCTTAATCATATCTACAATTACTTGTTACATATTACTAACTAAAATTAATAGCACAGATGCACTGAAACTATACCTTAATCACATAAAAAATTACTACCACAGATGCAACAATTGTACAATAAAAATATAAATACATAAAATTAGGGCACTTACATTCTGATCTATGTTGTGTGTTTTTTATTTCCTTCTCTATAGTTCGTGGGCTCACACGAGTAGCTGAAATTGAAAAGAATCAAACTAAATTGTAAATACTGATTTTGATCAGAATAAACACTGAAAATTAGGGCACTTACGATTCCTATATGTTTTTTTCTTCATTTTTATTTTGATCGGAGTTATTTGTTTGATCAGAAGCTGGTGGCGACGGTGGAGCTGGTGGCGATGGTGGTGTTGACGGGATTTTGATCGGTGTGTGTAGATGGTGTGAGTGTGTGTTTATGTGTGTTTTTGTGTGGTGAAAAAGTGTACAGCACACGCATATGGCATGATTATTTCTATTTTCTACATTTGACCTTCAAGTTTCATCTGTTTACATAATCTACACTGAAATTTTTTTCTCACTTTTCCGTCTAATTACACTTTTCTCTAGAACCGGACTCTATATATATATATATATATATATATATATATATATATATACTAGTTTTCGAAGCCCGCCCAATGGGCGGGCATGACTTATAATTATTTGTTTGTTGTTTTTTGTTAACTTAAATATATTTTTTAAAATTGTCAAACAATATTATAAGACAATTTTATTTATTTATTTATTTATTTATTTTTATTTTTTTTTATTTTTTTTTAATTTTTTTTGAAGTCCTCTTTCATTCATCATTGCTGAAACTCGTGTTTAAAAGATCATAAAATCCTTTTAAAAATCTACAAACATCAACGCTAAACTAAAATCCCTTCATAATTATTTCAAGGTCTGACAATTTAGTTTTGTAAGATATTAAGTGTAGAACCAACCTTAACTTTCATCTATGTCTTTGAGAATTACTCTTCACTTGAATCCCCCATATGTAATCGTAGAGCTCATGGTTTATTGTTATGTATTATCTTTGGATCCATAGTTCTATACGAAATGACAAATGAAATTCCCTTTACTTGGTTTTGTTTTTCTGAAACCGAATTAAGTTTGATTTGGTTGTGTGTAATGGACATGATACCTGACATTAGTGAAGTAGTTAATCAGCTAACTGTATCTGTAGTACATCAGCCATTATCAAATGAAAGAGATGTTCAATTATTTCACACAAGTCCAAAGCCACAAAACACAACAGAATATGTATCTTGTTTAGTTATTTATAACCCATGTGTATATGGCACCAGTCCATAGGCCACCTTAAAAATAGTACGTATATCTCTTTCAGTAATAAGTTTCTGAAAAGAGCTTCACTCCATACTCTTCAACTTTCTATGTCCTAAAAAGTACATCCAATCATGCTGCTGAAATGCTCTTCAGCACCTTATCTCCATTCCCTTCCATCCAAACAATCATCACCCCAACCCCAAATACCTTTAATCTAGCTGATTGTGCCATGTCTATCTGGTTTGATTGGTATTAGATAAAGATGGTGTGATTGAGAGATAAAACCGACCCTCAAATAATAGGGCACAGAATGTGGTACACAAACTAAAACAGGGTAAACAAATCCAGAAAATAATGCAGCGAGAGATCAAACAAAGTTCTTTTTAACCCAACTAAAAAAAAAATCCCCATGTCATTCGATCATACATTCTCATGGCATAAAAAAAGTCAGTTGCGCCAATACTTTGTTCTCAATCTAATAAAGCATATAGCAGCATATTTTACTACATCAAAGCTAAATATGTACTTTCTAAAAAGAAAAACTCATAAGTCAATGATACGCCTATGCTTCCGCAATTGGAAAATCATGAACATAATCATTCCATATCTCAGCAGCAATAGTGTCCCGCAATTTTGAGGCACCTTCAATCAGTTGAATATCAAATGGTAAATCTGCATCCATCATCCGGCTTTCAGGATTTGTCATCATCTCTGGCTCAACTGGATGTACCGTTGATTCATCCAACTGTGTAGCACAACCTTCATGCTCATAAATTTTGAAGATGATGTCATTTGGCTTCTCGTCACATATGTAATTATGTAAAGCACATGCTGCAACCACTAACTTCACTTGTGTCGGTAAAGGGTATGAAGGAGCCGACATCAGTATGGGGAAACGCTCTTTTAGTGCCACAATTGTTCTGTCAGTGATGCTGCGTAGCAGTGAGTGATGATGATTGAATAGCTCTTTGGCATCTTGCGGTTTGAACCCATTTTCATGTTCAAGTAACCCGTATGGAGCACCTATATACGGAGCAATGATCGTTGGGATATTTTCATATTTGAAATCCACCAGAAAATATTTTCCTGCACGTTAACATGTTAATGAAGTTACAATCAGATAGGTGTTAGAAAATTTTGAAGATTAGAAACTTGAAACTACCTTCAGGGACTTCAAGCTTGTTTTGCCTAGCAAGAGCTGAATTTAAGACTTTCAAATCCGGTGTTGATCCCTCCCAACCAGCTAGAACATAATGAAACTTCATATCCAATGATTCAACATGTACTGAATCTTGTAAGTGATCATGTTCATTCTCTGTAATACCAATGGACACAGAGTTAGCGTTGACTTTGACTCATTCATAAGAATTTCCATACTTTAAATCCTTCATAACTTTACGACACTACAATAGACTAACTGAACATTACAACAAACAAAAAGAGAAAGCTTCAAGCTGTAATTTAAGCTCAATACGCAAATGATGATATAGGTTATAATAATGTTGCATATCAGTGAAAGGATTAGAGGACTTGTTGACAAACCAAACTGAATTAGATTAAGGAACAGTTCGTCTTTCACGAAACTTAATAATCTAGGGTGCCGACTATGAAAATTACCTGATCATTATAAGTCCATGATCAAAATTACTTACCGTTCCTACAAGCTTGTGCATAGAAGGAGTCTGGTACTTGTATCTTCAGTTACTCGAAGATCTAGCTGAACGGGTAAGTGTTAACCATAATTGCACTTATATGCATCTTGATATATTTGTTCTTTTACCGTTTAATGTTGTGGGCTGGGTTATATGGTGTGCTAATATCGCTCTCATGGGATAACTGATAAATTCAATCTTCCCGTTGGGATCAGAATATATGTCTCAGCAGCTCACACGGAATCTGTTATACTTTCTGCTCATATTCCCGGGTATTTTGTCCTGTAAACTTTTGAATTTCAGTTTAATCTTAATTCACATGTTTTCTCTTGATGTTCTATCTGTTAATTTCTGTGTCGAACTAACCAATAGAGAACATCAAAGTGAAACTGTTGTTAAATCCTTTTGCTTGCTCAAATTGCTGGTTGAATTTATCATAAGATATTTTCCTTTTCTCCAATTTTACATTTTCATGTTCTACCATCTGATTCTGGTGACTAAGAAATATAAAACTTTATTAATGCATAAAACAAAATAAAATCATACATAATAATATCCTGTTTGTTGTCCCATGCCATGTAAGCTGCAACACCAGCATTAATATACATTAATTTATATATGATAAAACATATCATAATTTGACCCATTCCAGGATAAAACATATCATAAATTGACCCATTTAAAGTTCTCACTTATAAGGTGTGGTATGTAGCAAGAATAACTTCCAACATATTTAACCATAAATTGTATTTTATAAAAGACGACATGGGGTTGTTGTGTTTTGGCTGAAACAAATGACACGCAATCTAGGTATATACCTATACGGACTCGTCTTAAACTTTTATGCAAGTGATTGTAGTGTCTCTAAATACTTGTTCGTGCCCTCTGCCTTGGACCCAAATTATTTCTATTGGAAAGAAGATTTGAACATGAGTTCAATTAAAGCATACATACCATCTCTAGTGGAGAACCAATTACACCGAGAGGTAACTTCACGCTGCCCACTCGACGA
This sequence comes from Chrysanthemum seticuspe, assembly GCA_019973895.1. Lineage (NCBI taxonomy): Eukaryota > Viridiplantae > Streptophyta > Magnoliopsida > Asterales > Asteraceae > Chrysanthemum > Chrysanthemum seticuspe. Next base: position 120,408,621 of record BPTQ01000001.1, on the reverse strand, counting down.
GTTCCATAAATGAAACCAGGCCTCAAAATCACATCTATAAAATAAAGTTTACATGTTATTATGAATTCAAATGACTCAACTCCAAAACCATACGAACACATTATATTGGTTAGAAGGTGACAGAACACTCACGTCCATTTGGAAACTTCGTCAACAACTCTTGTTTAGTAGCTCGGTGCATAAAAAAAATCATAGGTGATTAAACAAAATTTAATAAGTTACAGATGCAAGTATAACAGTTGTAAATGGTTAATACGTACCACTGTTCTTGGGTATGCATACTTCCTGTTTGCCAAAAAGTATAATGGTTAAATATATGATACATACACGATCTCCACATATTAACAGAAATATAAGTTGAATCTTGTGAGAAGCTAAACGTACACGATTTGCATCATGGTATGTCACACGCTCCCTGATTTGGTTCCGCTACCTGAGGTCGACGCTGACATGTTTGTCTGGTGTTGAGCAGCATTATCTAGGCCTATATTTGGCCCTTGCTTATGTAAAAAAATGAAATAGCTAAATAGAAAATAAATGTAAAACGTAGTGAAATACATGACAGATAAAAAATCTGATGTGTGAAATCATGTACCGTAAGGAACTTAAATTTTGAGTGACCTGATATCATATTCCATGTTGAGTAGTATTAAAATTGTTCACGAGCACTTCTTCATATTGCTGGCTCAAATAATTAGCCTGTCATCTAGACATTAACTATGTAAAGATCATCATTTGATAATCTTCCTACATATTTGAAACTATCCAAAAACTTTTTGCCCATATCCATTGTTAAAATATGCTGAGTTGCATACATATGATATCATGTCGGATAAAATGCACAGAATAACTCGTATAGAAAAGAATCATGATATGGAAATCATACGTATGGGTTAATGTCTCTTGGCTCTACCTGATGGTTATACATGCTAAGATAAGGCTCCTCTGTGAAAGAACTGCATCCGATTCCAGTGCTGTCATATGGTATTTGTCCTTGCATATTAGAGAGCCCATTTCCAGCAAGATACTCTCCAATCAATTGAGGAACAGAATAGATATCACAATCTTTTGGTTGCACCATATGCTGCTCGTAGAAAGTATTTTCAGCTAATTGGGGTACATAACCGATTGTTTCTGGTAAAGTAAATGAGTACGGCTACAAATCAGAATCGTTTTGAGGAGCATGTTCACTAATATCATCCATAGCCAAGTCTGCATTAATGAAAATTGTGAGAATCAATTGAATTAGCAAAGGTCTAGATTCTTTATATAACATAATCTCTAAAGTTTATACATGACAAGCTGCAATACATATGATTGTGTTTGAAACCACTGTTGACATCATAATTTATTGAGCATTAATATACATTATGATTGTAGACCCATTAGCAGTACATGAAAACTCAACCAACAGAAATATAATGCCATTGTTAGTATTGCATACATGAAATCAGTTACTTTAGGCAAACCCTAGATGTCGTTTTTTTTATCAAACACGACATCTCTAGAGTCCATTACCTGTGATTGTATCATACATTGCATCATATAATTGTTCATTACCTGTGATTGTATCTTCCCTTAGTGTGATTATTCCATTCGTAGCTTTGGTCTACTGTTCTGATCCGGATCTCTTGTTCCAACCATAAACGCACTGTAGCATGTGCCTTTGTGCAGGGTTTCCAGGCTGAATCTGACTCACCTATCATGATAGACAACAATACATTAGGTTAGATTGCATAATATGTCACTATAATAATCCATAAGATTAACCAATGTGATATAATATAAATGTGTTCATTAAAGACTGATGGATGGTATGCGAGCGTAAAAGCACACGAAACAATGACGCGCAACAACAATGTATCTAACTCTAATTCGAAACAAAAATCTCAAGACTTCAATATTATGTTTTAAGCTCCAAATGTCATATGAACACAAACAGATAAGCCAAGTATCGAAGCTCTTGCTTTTTAATGATTATATTCTTATAATCAATTGCAAAAAGTATGCATATAACAGACTACACATTGACATACCACTATACCTTAATACGCAGTGTGGAATTAATCCATTATAATTTCGCTTGCTCTTTGGGAGCCTCCTCCCAAGACAGTTCCAATAACTAAAAAAAATGACGAATAAACCTCATCACATCTCCCAATGTTTTCATGTATGCCCTTGCTGCCTTTCGTTCTGCAACCTGCATATGGACAGTAAAAGTTACATTATTTAATACAAATTGGATCAACGATATGGTTCTTTGTTTCGCCCAGTCCCAATCCAATCTAGAAAATATGGCTACAGTTAAAATTTGATCATTAGTTATTGACAACGTTACTTGGGTGTGCAATTTCAGACTAAGTATAATGTATTTGATATTCAGAATGAGATCTTCTTAACCATGCTCATCCACCCCACACATATTTTCTACCAAGCTAAAGGATTCCTGCAGATACAATCACACTGCACAAATAACATAATTACAATAAAGCAAACTTTTAACATATAAAAGCAGCATACAACAGCATTAAAACTATTTATTGGATCATGTATATAATTACAGTAGTTATGCAGCTCTTCTGTTGAACGTCCATAAACTACAACATAGGTTAAAGAATCAAAGCCTGCACAAAAAATATACAAACATTAGTGGACTAAGCTACATGCATACATATCATGATGGAGATGGCTGACTAAAAGATGAAATTAGGGTTTCAAGAAAAAGTATATTATGATTTATGAATGAGGAGATTTTTTTTAAAACAAACCGTATATAGAGAAAATATAATATGGGATTTATATTCTAGTATAGGAATCCAATATAATTTTAGGCATTTATAGATTATACTATGCAACATAATTATCAAAATAACTTGTTGCCTAAGTGGTAAACACACAAGTTATTTATACTAATCCTACAAACAACCCAAGTTCGAATCTCACCATGCACATTTTTTACTAAAAACGAATTTTATAAATAATACCTTCAAAAATCCGAAAATTCATACATTAAATCAGAAAATTAAATATTAATAATTATATGGATAAAAACTTTGCTTAGTTGGACAAAAATGCTTATGTGGCTGAAATTTGATTATGTGGCATTGAGGTGTCATTGAGGTGTCATTGAGGTGGCATTGAGGTGGCATTAATGCCAAATGCCTCCTGTTATATATAATATATATATATATATATATATATATATATATATATATATATATATATATATATATATATATACCCACTATGTAGACACTAGTTGTTATACATATGCATTACTATAACATGAAAACACTATTACTTGTTTAGTATTTTATATGAAAACATAAGTGTGTTAAAATGACTTTGCATTTGTTACCGACAAAACATTAGAATATCGTAAAATATAAATCAACGTGTTTACGGCTTATTTGTATTAACAATGATAATCAAGTAGATGTGCCATTAGAGGACGTCATGATGGGCATATTACTTTTTCTTCAACTGTTGGTGAAATGATTGCTAACTTCATTCTTCAATTGTGATCGAGGTGGTCTCCTTGATACTAAATCTATTATTAGCTCATAAACATAGTGCTTATATCATAGCACTTTACAAACAACTACAACTATTTTTTTTTCTGAATCACTTCAATTTATTTTTTATTTTTCGTAACAACTAAACTTGAGATGAACTATATGAGAATATAGGGGGTCTTCAATGATCTTTAAAGATATGTCTTTGAAGAAAGCGTGATTTTCGAACCTTTCCACTTGAACCTTGAACTTAGGCAAACAATGACTTCCAGATCACAAATAAAGACTACACGGTAGGTGTAACACCCCAAAATATCGCAGCGGAAGACTGTGTCACTAGGGTTCTACTTCATAATACAAAGTACAAATTTAGAAAACGACCTCTAAATGAGACGTTTTGAAAAGTTACCATTCGATTAATGAAATCAGAGTTACAAACAATGAAGTCCCAAAGTATAATATATAAATGTTTACAAAATGTTTCGAATGGTAAATGATAAAAGCGTAAGTCTTCAAAACATGTCGTGCGACTCTAAGTTCCATGCAATAGCTATCGCCTTATGTCCTTAGATAAACATGCTAAAGTGTCAACACACTGGTTGGTGAGTTCATAGAGTTTGTTTTGAATAAGTTGAAAAGCCTTCAAAGAATGTTCACACAGCAAAGGCATTGTAAATCAACTCAGTTCCAAGTTCCGCCCATACAAAACTTGCAACCTATGTGTTTACAACCCACTGCTAAAATATAACATTTTATAGTCAAGCACACATACAGTCATAATAGTTCACATCATTGCACTTAGTGTTGCTCCGTTTATTTTGGGAGACTTATCAAGTTTATGAGGGGACTGCTCCGTGTATGTTGGGAGAATTATCATCCGAACGAGGGGACTACTCCGTGTATGTTGGGAGACTTATCATCCGAACAAAGGGACTGCTCTGTGCATGTTGGGAGACTTATCATCCGAACAAGGGGACTTTCAACCATAGTATAACACACTCAAGTATAACGCAATCAAGTATAATACAATCAAGTATAATGTTTTGAGTATTTGTAAAAGTAAAAGCAAGTAGTTGAGCATGTATCTCCCCCAAAGAGTTTGTAAACCAAGTATTAAAAGAGTAGGGGCTATGACTCACCTTAATAAATGTGATATCTAATGTATAACGAATCGATGGATAAGCCGAGAAACCTTTACGCGCAACCTAGAATATGTTTTGTGTCTTAGGTTCTAAAATAACGATTTGAATGTATAAACATGCCTTATATAGTTATTACATCAATTATGCTTGGATACTTAACATTTGTGAAGCTATATAAGTGTTTACATTTCTTTTATTTAAGTTTTCCCCGTCTAGATCTACCCGTTACTTCTAAACCGTAAATGATCATGACTCAATTTTTTTGTCCTCGGAAAGGTAATTGAATGTACTAAACAGTTTAGTGGGCCATACTGCCCCAGAAATTATTTACTAATGTGAAATTACCAATTTACCCTTGGATGTACTAGTTATTTCAATCAGCAGTAAACTGTGTTACGGTTTTGGTCATAAGTGGAGATCTACAACTCCGTTTAATGCACGGCCAGCGGCCACGTTCAAGTTAGGGTGTTAGCTACAACATTTTTTCTTTGACCAATAGTTGGTTATATGCAAGTTTTATGAGTTCTACCCGTTTGAAATCTGTTACTCAGATTTGAAAACGTTTAGCCATTTTGGCTCTAGTTTATTCATCGGGATGAGTTACGGCACGAGACACCTGGAGAAATGACCACAAGACATAGATCTATAATCCTATGTAATTACTTAACTTTCCCAATCCACGAATTTTACCCAGTAATTACGTTTACAGCCCCTGTCCAGTTTCTGTTTTGCAAAACTAGTCCTTTTGACAATTTCTAGTGGTTTAGTCCATTTATCCAAGCATAATCAACCATAATAAGCATACAAAACATATTATATACATGAAATACTAGTATTTACTGAAATCAAAGGTAAGTATAGGAGTTTTCTTACAATCCTTGTGATGAAACAATTCAAGAACTAAAACTAGGACATTAAAACCTAAATCCTTTCAATATGAACCCGAGCTTCCAAATCCTTAACACGTCATGCTAACTCTTGGTATAACCCTTGTGAAAACTTGATGAATTAAGCTCTAGCATCCTTGTGTATCTCCTAATTCAACCATGGAATCACCAAATAAACACTAGTTTCATGTAGAGAATAACTAAACCTTCAACTTTGGTATGTAATTCATAACTTGAAGATCAAAGGATCATGGTTTTGTGAATTAAGGGTGGCTCGTTTATGGGAGATCAAGGAGGAATGAAATGAATGTGTTCTAGTCATTGAATGTGTTTATATAGCAAGGATGAGGAGGTGCAAAAGTTGGATTCTAAGACTTAAGGCTTAAGTAACTTAGCACATACATGTATATTCCTAGGTAAACTTCTAACTTAACTTAGCCATCACAAAAAAAACGCCCCATGTGGCTTAAATTTCGTTCAAGGCTTATCTAGGATGACTAGATATGAGTTGCTTGGTATTATCTTGTTTACGGAGTGAGTTTTGGTCCCGTTAATCGCTAACTGTAAGTCGTAAAGTCACGAAACTTAAAACCGGGTATTTTAAAAATCCTAAACTTATAAAAATGCTAAAACTTATTAACATAACTTATCTTAGCATATTAAATTAGTGATAAGTTTGACGGACCACGTAAACGCTATTAAAACCTAGAATGTTAAGATATTTAAGAAGAGAATTCCAATTTTACTTCTCTTGGTGAGATATTTTGGTAAGATATTTAACTAGGTATTATCTAAATAATATCTAGTTGATGACTAGGTATATGACTTGGTAAGGTAAACTTAAAATGTATTAGTCTAAAGGTGGTGCGGGTAGCGGGAGTGAATAGTAAAAAGTGAATAGTAAAAATTCGAAAATGGATAGAAATCCTAAAAATGCGAAATGTTACAGTAGGCTAAGGTGTATGGGTGTATCAAAACATATATGTTGGGTGAACAAAATGAAAGGAATGGCTTAGACGGGTGTATCTAGGGGTATCTTGCACTAAAGTTGAGTGCAACAAAAGATTTTACATGGGGGTCGAGAAGTCGAGGTGACTAATCGATAGACACAAAAAGATAGGCTTTTTGGGTGATAATCCTATAATATTTCCTTCTTAAATTGAATAATCCAAATACATTAAGCTAACTCAACATACCTCGTTTATGGTCTCGAAATGATGCAAAGGCCAAGTTCTAAAGTTTACAAGCTACCGGCACACTCACAATTTGGTGGATTTGGGTAAATATTTGGAAACGGATAAGGCTAATCTCACCATATAATATCAAGGGTTATAATGTGCTCGGCTAAGGTCTAATCTAGTTAGGTTAAGAAAACATGTCAACACTTTAAAAATGGCATAATTTTTCAAAATAAACTAGAAAAACGAGGGCAAAATACAATTCATGAGATAATTCTACTCCCGTCCCCCACTTGAAATGTACAAAGTCCCTTTTGTACTAAACGTTAAATAAAGGTGAAGAGAAAGTAGAATTAGAGCGTGAACTTCCCTGAAATTCGCTCCGAAAAAGAAAGAAGGCCCACGAAAAGAATCGTGCCATCGCTTAAGCATCCATGAGAAAACTTCATTCCGTGAAATCACACTACCAAAAAGCATAATTCTAAAAAAAGAAAAAGAAAAAGAAAAATGAAAAGAAACCTAACTCACTTTCGTAGGAATCAGGGTTGCGTTTAGCGTATGCAACAAGCCACTTGGTGTCCAAGTGGACGAGTGTAGTCTCGTGAGGGTTTACAGGGAACATATCCACAAAGTTCATTTAAAAACTAATACAAGGTTATTGTGTTTAAAAAAGAAAGAATAAATACTGAGGATAGTTACGTCGTAACTCCTAGGAGGAGTTACGCCATAATTATGGCAAAACCTGGCAGACGCTACTGGAGTGTAGCTATGGCGTAACCATTGCATGGGATTACGCCGTAATTGGTAATGCTCTGGGAAGAACTGCTGCTAGAGATGTGTTACGGCGTAACCATTGGTATGAGTTACGCCGTAACTGTGGACAGATCAGGTCCCCGTTCAGGCTGCTGCAGGAACTTCTCTGATTTCCTGCAAAAGTAGTTAAAAACACAAAACCCAACAGAAATGGAAATAAAACAAATAAAAGGTATAATTCGGGTAGTCTCCAGAAAGAGCACTTTTCTTTATTTACGAGTCTTTAAGTTAGACTCAAAGCTATGGGGCTTTACGCAGGGGCGAAGAATTCATCACCCAAAGCTTACTAACATCCTTTCCATAATAAATTTTTGCTCTGTGCCCATTCACTTTGAAAAACTCCCCTACATTATTATAAACTTCAATAGTCCCATAAGGGAACACCTTACTCACTGTGTAAGGACCAACCCAACGAGATCTCATTTTTCTTGGGATGAGTTTGAGTGTTGAGGTAAAAATGAGCACCTCTTGCCCAACTTCAAACTTTTTATCCTTTATCCGCGCGTCGTGCCATCTTTTGGTCCTATTCTTATACGCTTTAACAAGATCGTAGGCTTCGTCTCTTAATTCAGCAAGGCGATTGATTTGAGAAAATCGGTGTTCCTTTACCACGTCAGTCTCAAAATTAGCATTTTTAAGTGCCTAGTATGCTTTATGTTCTAATTCTGCCGGGCGATGACAAGCTTTTCCGTATACGATCTTAAATGGTGTGCTTCCAATAGGGGTTTTGTAGGCGGTTCTGAATGCCCATAAAGCTTCGTCCAATTTATCGGACCAATATTTTTTGTTACTGCTGACGGATTTCTTCAAAATTCGCTTGAGTGCCGGATTGGTGTTTCCTGTTTGCTAATTAGTTTGTTGATGGTAAGGTGTAGTGTAGCATATTGGATTTCATAAACACATCATAACATATAAAATTAGGGGCGTATGGTTTAGTGTTTTAGTGAGAGAAAGAAAAATCTTATTATGAGCTCCAACCCTCTACCTTGGGAGGTAGAGGGTATTTATAGTACCTTACTGATATGTGCTTATTCACATATCTTTTCATTATCAAAACTGACCCAAAACAACCAAGGAATAGCCGTTTATTGCTTATATTTGTGGTTTTCTTGAGTTGTGCTTGTGCAGGTACGGATATGCAAAAACACGCAAAAAGGATCCAAATCAGATGTAAATCCGAGCACGAGAGATCAAGAGAGTTTTAGCTGAGCTGGATGGTCAAGAGTATGCATTGTTGAAGATTTTATTCTCAAAAGATGATTTTTGAAGTATCAGAAAAGTTTGAAGAAAAAGTCAAGAATGGTCCCTGCACTTTGAGCTTATTGACAGATTTGGTCTCTCAAAGATTCAGAAAAGTGCAAAAGTCACCCTTGGATTATTGAGCTTTACATGATTAGTCCTTGATGAGATTGTCAGAATTACACATTTAGTCCCTTGGAATTTCAGAAAATACAATTTGGTCCCTATATTATCACTTGGATTACACAATATAATCCTTAGTCCAAAACTTTAATAAACTCTCGGCCCAAAATGAAGACCCGAGCCCAAAGTCTAAACACTAGCTTACCCGGTTTATCCATTAAACCCGAACCACACCCAAACCCGGCAAATAACCAGGTCAACCCCAACTAAACCGGTCAAACAACTTGAAATATATTAAAAAACCCAATTACCCCTCCCGCGCTAAACTTTCCCCAAATCTACCCAGGCATGAACCCTAAGTTACCCCGCGCGTAATTAATCAAAATTGACCACAATTAAGGGTACTTTGGTACATTCACTGACACACCTGACACAAAGGGCCTGACACATCATTGATCCGTGTGATATTGGACACTTGGCGTTCTCCTATTGGTCTTAACTTGTCACCAGATTCAATCCAAGGGATGAGATGAGAAGATGTTAAGTGGGATGTGATCCAAGGGTGTATATGAGCTCAAAGAAGCACAAATAGAAGGAATTCGAGAAGCTTCCTACATCTAGCTCAGTTATAAATAGACCCTCTCTTTTGTATCTCATTGTATCTTACTTTTCTGTATTTTTTTCATCTCTCTAGATTTAGTTGTAGTGGTTAAAATGTTTTTAAATACTTTGTAATTCGTTTTGTACTCATTTCCAATTATTAATATAATTTCAGTTTTCATTTTAAGTTGTTTGTTTATGTTTTAGATGATCTAAATCTACTTTATATCTTAATTGAGTGCTTATTTCAGAGTTTTCACTAATGTTTTAGCTAATTTCCTCATAATCTCAAAAATACAAAAAAATCACAAAAAATCATTCAAAAATAAAAAAAACATAGTAAATCTGTTTTGTGGAGCAATCCACACTGATCTACTGTTTTGTTAAGGTTCATTAAGCTTTCTATAGCTTATAGTGAAGCTTATCTTGTTTTCTCACTCAAAATTCACTAAAATCTCAAGTGAGATCAGATGCTACAGTGAGCTGATATGATTCTGGTTTTGGATCTGGTTTGGATTGGTTAAGATGCTGGAATTGGGTTGAGATCTGAGCTGGTTGGATTAGGAATAGTGGTTGTTAGGATAGTGGTTCTAGTTTCTTCACTGTGCAAGCCATAGTGGCTAAGGATGATTTTGTAAGTTTTTCAAATCTGTTATGGATAATTAGATCTGTGATTGCATCTGTTATTAGTGTTTATTGTTACTGTTTGATTAATGATTGATGTTTGTTTAAGTCTAAATTGATCATTATTTGTCATCTTATTCATTAAACAGTGGCATAAGTAGTGTTTGGCTTAGCTGATTTATCTGTGTTAGAGTGTAGTTTATCATTTAGGAATTGTTGATACAAGCTTGAGTAGTTAATTGAAAGTCATTTGAGGTCTTGTTAATTATAGTTTAGCTTTAAAAGTCAAAACTCACTTGGATCTACTCTAGTTTCTGAATCTGTCATAATCAGTTGGTGATTTAAGCTGCATATTGGTTCTAAATTGATAGCTCTAGCTTTTAGTAATCATAAGTAGTGTTAAAACATCTTAATCAGTTCATTATATTGGATCAAACTTGAGTTTGGTCAAACTTTCATGTGTGTTCTTAAAAAGTCAAATTAGTCAAAAACTGGTTTTTCACCAAACTTTAAGAGTGGATTTCTGATTCATTTCTGAGATTCAATCTTTCAAACTTTGGAATTCACAAGTTCACTTGGTCTAAATTTGATAATCACTTTTTGCTTCAACTGGTTCTGTCATTTTGAGCTTCTCATTAGCTTATCAATCTAGCACTTAATCCCCTGTTCACACTCAGTATTGACTGAGTGTGAAACAGGCTTTTTTGTAACTGTTGCACAATCTTCAAATCAAAGAGTTAGGACTTGAAATTTGGTGAGATTGTAGTTGGACAGGTGGTCTATAGGACTGCACAAGTAGTTTTTGGTTTGAGCTTTTCTATAAGCTGGTGTATAAGCTTGAACAGTGGGGGTCACCACTGTTTGGATTCAATAAGCAGTTTGCTTATTTCTTGGTTCTGAGCTTTAGGATTGATAGGAGTAGTTAGAAACAGTTGATATTAGTTCATTCTAGCTTAAGTGAGCTGTAGTTACTGTTTGGTTAGCTTAGTAGATCATTAGCTTATTCTTCTAGCTTATTTGATAAGCAGTTTACTCTATAGCTTTTAAATTCTACACATAAGCTGCTTGTTTTTCAATTTTCATAGATTCATAATATAATTTTAGAATTTTCCTGAAGTTTTCATAATTTTTGGTCATCATTTGTTATTTTTCTCAATTTAATTAGATTTTAATCAATTTTAAATAGGCTTTATTGCAAAATAATTGAGAAAAAGTTCAAAAAAATAATTTTTCAATTTTCTTAGTTTAAGAAAAATATAAAAAGCATAAAAAAGATTTTTCCTTATTTTTCTCCCTTTATTTGGTAATTTTTAGAATTTTAAATAGTTTAAATTAGTTTTTAATTTTTTTAAAATCAAGAAAAATCCAAAAAAAAAATAGTTTTAATTCTAAAATAGTTTACTAATTACATTTTTAGAGTAAAAGTAGTTTTAGGCATTTTTAGGGTATCGTTTAGACGTAGTTGCATTTTTATTCGCGTTTGTTAATTACGTTTTATTTTAGACCGCGTTTAGGATTTCCCGTAGGATAGATTTCCTTAATTACTTTCCCATTCCCGTAGTTAATAATCAATCTATAATCCAAATCATCAAGCATAAAATCCAAACTAAGAACGACGTTGGCAATTCACGCCTCGTTGGGAAAACGATTCGGGTTGACTAATCCGTACACACGATCACACACGGGATTTGATTTACTATTCTTTTTCCTAAGAGAATTTGAATCTATCTTCGTGATTATTTTTGATATTGATATTGAGGATTTGTCCACACACATAACCCCATAACCTTATTTAGATATCAAATTTTGGCGCCGCTGCCGGGGATCGAACCCGGGTCACCCGCGTGACAGGCGGGAATACTTACCACTATACTACAACAAGATTTTCTCTTTGATTTTGATAATAAATAGAAGACACCAATTATATAACATTCTCAACGGAGGTGTTATCATTATAAGTTCCCGAACAAAAGATCAAAAACTTGCCTTTGTGTCGCTTGTGGATTTATTTACTTCTATTTGATAAACAAACTGTGTGGTGGGTATAAGGACGGTCTGACATTAAATTGCGACTGTAAAGAAGCGGGTTTTTAATAAGCTTCGCGCTGACCTACAAAGCTTCTCCGCTCGCTTGTGCGTTTGTCTTGTAGAGGTGATTTATTCCCTCGGGATTATTGGTTTAAGTTCACTGTGTTTTCGAATATCGGTTTCTTTTAATTGAATTGGTTTTTAAGTGCATGCGCACTCGCTCTCAGTCACGACGTAGACGTAATCAGAGAATAGACGTACCCGAGTTACGTACTATCGTTGAAGAACCCGTCATGGCAGACACTCGAACGATGAACGAGTTACTTCAAGCTCCCGTAGACGGCTACGGTGATGCTATCGTACTTCCACCAATTAACACCGAAAATTTTGAACTAAAAACGAATCTAATACAATTGGTGTCTAATAAACCTTTCTGTGGTTTAGATCATGAGGAGCCCCACGCTCATCTCCGTTGGTTTAATCAAGTTGCTTCCACAATTAACTTTCGGGGCGTTACTCATGAGTCGATTAAGTTGAGATTGTTTCCATTTTCCCTTGAGGGGGCAGCCCGGACTTGGCTCGAAAAAGAACCCCCTCAGTCAATCACAACATGGGAAGATCTTTCTAAGAAGTTTGTGAACCAATTCTTTCCTCCGTCAAAAATAACAATGTTACGAAATCAAATCATAAATTTTCAACAAAAATTTGACGAGAGTTTTGGAGAAGCATGGGATAGATTCAAGGAACTTTTACGTAAATGCCCAAATCACGGTTTTACCGATCTTCATCAGATTGATACGTTCTATAATGCTCTTACTCCATCCGATCAAGATTCGCTTAACGCGGCCGCCGGTGGTAATATCTTGAGTCGAATGCCCACCGATATTAGAACGATTATCGAAAATAAGTCAAAAGTTTCTTCATCTAGGAACCGACCGGTTGTTTCTAAGATCACTTCGAACGACAACTACGTTCAGAGGAGTGAGTTGAGTGGACTGACTGATGCTATTAATTCTATGATGAGAGAGTTTAAGATTCATAAATCTGAACCAGTCAAAGCCGTTACTGAAACATGTGTTATTTGCGGTGGTCCTCATCCGTACTATAATTGTCAAGCCACCGATGGCGATCTCCGAAATGCTTCCGTAGCATCTGCTAATTCGGTTCAAAATCAGAACCAAGGATACCGTGCCAACCAAATGGGACCACCCGGTTTTGCACCCGTTCCTCAACAAAACCAAAACCGTTATCAAAACCAGTCTTACAATCAAAACCGAGGAGCCAATCTCAGTCATGGTAATCAAAACTACCAAGCTCCTCCACCTCAAGTTTATGAACCACCTTCTCAACAACAATATCAAGCTGTTCCGAACAATGAATTTCTATCTTACATGAAGAGTTCCGATAGCACCATTCGAAATTTGCAAACTCAAATTAACAGCATGAGGACGGATTTCAAAAGAGACATGGAAGTTACGAATAACAAGAATATGAGAGAAATTAAGGATATGATGGCTAGTTTCTTTCAAGCTAATCAACCTTCTACGTCTTATTCTCAACCATCGGGTTCTCTTCCAAGTGATACTATTCCTAACCCGAGAAGTGACATGAAAGCTATCACTACCCAAAGTGGTGTTGCTTACGATGGACCCACGGCACCTACCACTATTTTTTCTTCTCCGTCTGGTGTGGTAGACCGTGAGACTGGGGTGACAAAGGACCCGGTGCTTCCTACTGATAAGGGGAGTACTGAGAATGTCCAACCCACGGTTGTCCAGACTTCTGAGCCCGAGGATGCTCCGGTTAAAAAGACTAACTCAAAAACAACACTTCCGTACCCGTCAAGGATGAATGATCAAAAGCAACGTGAACAAGCAAATCTTCAAATGGAAAAATTCTTTCAGATATTTCAAGATCTTCACTTCGAAATTAGCTTCGCGGATGCTCTTCTTCTCATGCCTAAGTTTGTTTCAACGCTAAAAGGAATGTTAAGTAATAAAGAGAAAATTGTTGATTTGGCAAAAACGTCTTTGAATGAGAATTGTTCGGCGGTTATTCTCAAGAAACTTCCCGAAAAGTTAGGTGACCCCGGCAAGTTCCTCATTCCGTGTGATTTTCAAGGAATTATTCAGTGCTCCGCCTTGGCCGATCTTGGTGCGAGTATCAATTTGATGCCGAAATCAATTTACGATAAGCTTTCATTGCCTCCACTTACCCCAACGTGTATGACTCTCGAGCTAGCCGACCGTACTACGACCCATCCAAAGGGTATAGCCGAGGATGTCTTTGTCAAAGTGGGGGAGTTCGATTTTCCCGCCGATTTCGTCGTAGTCGATTTTGATGCCGATCCTCGAGTACCCTTAATTCTCGGAAGGAGTTTCTTAAGAACGGGACATGCGTTGATTGATGTTTATGGAGGAGAAATCACTCTAAGAGTTGGAAAAGAAGCCGTCACGTTCAACGTTAACAATACTTCTAAATCTTTTACCAAACAATATGATGTGGCCAAAATTAGTGACACCGAGGTGACAAAGGATCCGGGAATTCCTACTAATAACGGAAGTACCATTAACGTCCAACCTCCGGTTGTTCAAAAAGTTGGGCCTAAGACATCGAGATTTGATCTTTCACGTTTCACGGTTAAAAGTTTGTCTACAATACGTGCTGAACAAAAGAAGGAGACTACAACGGTTGTGGTGGAAAATGCTAGCTCTAAGAGCACACCACTTGTCCCACCTCCACTTTCTGTGTATCGGGTTGATCTTGTTCCTAAAAACACCGAGTTTTCTTTGAGTGGCAATCCCACTCCTTCTTCTTCTTCTAATATCCCTTCCCATACTCAAAATGAGGAAGATGATTCTATCATGAAAGAAATTGAGGCTTATTTGCAAAGTGATTCAGTTTCACCGGAAATTGATAACGCCGACATCGATATCGAAGGAGATATTCGTTTGATTGAACAAATGCTTTACGGAGATTCTGAAAAAGTTATTCAAGAAGTCAAGCCGTCTTTTAATCCTTCGGAGCCCGAGCTCAAGGATTCTTCCATTGATTTTCTTCTCGAGGAGTTCGCCGATGAACTCGCTCGCATGGATCCTCTTCCACCGGGAAGTGAGGATGACATCTTTGATTTTAAAGCCGACTTACGCGAAATTGAATATTTGTTATATCAAGATCCATCGATCTACTTTGAGAAGTTCGCCGATGAACTTACTCCCACTGACTCGATTCTTTCCGAGAATGAAGAAGAATATGATGATCCGTTTTTTCCAAAGAAAGATAAGGAAGCTAAGATTTCGACTGATGAGCTTGTTGATTTAGAGGTCCCACACTATTTTTTATCCGAGAGTGATTCCTCTTCTCGTGAGGATTTTCACGTGGATGATACGTTGATTTCGTTCCTTTCTGAGGATAAGATTTTTAATCCTGGGATACTCGTCAAAGAGTACATTCTTATCACCAAAGTTATTCGGAAAAAGGATCCTATCTTGGATGTCTTCATTGTTGAACCTTTGAACTACACCTCTTGGTACCATGGACTCCCTTATTTGGAGTATTCTCATCTTGATCCGTCATCTTTTCGTCCGCCCGCTAAACCGCCGGATGATGGATCAATCTTTCTTGAAAAACCTTTTGTGAGTTCGGAAGGATTTATTCCTAATGTGCTGATGCCCGACATTTTCTTTCCCACCCGACCCACCCAGTCTCATTCCTTTGGGAATGAAGACACCGTTTTTGACCCTGGTATCTCTACCACTTTCTTCCCCAAGGACAAATGAATTCGGGGACGAGTCAGGCTAGCGACTCGGTGATCAAAAACAGTAGCGCTTCGTGGGAGGCACCCCATGCTTATCCTTCTCTTCTTTCTATTTTCTAATAAGTGACGTGAAGAGGTCTGCCTCTTCGATTTCTCGTGTTTGTTTTTTTGTGATGTTGTGTGTAGGATGTTCCCGATATGAAGACTCTCGTGCTCGAAGTTTGTCATTTCTCCACTCGAGTCTCATGATCGATGCTGATGGAAATCCGATATCCTAATCTTATCGACTAACGTTTATCTTTTAGCATACTTAATAAACGGCTTTTAGATACCCTTGCTTTAAACATTGAGGACAATGTTTCGTTCTAGTCTGGGGTAGGGTAATCTTCGATTTGATTTGACCGCACTTGCTTGTTTTTTTGTTGTGTTTCTCTCGTAACCCCGTTTTTCCTTAGAAAATAAAAAAATTGTGCTAAAAATGAGATTGTAAGCTTTTGTTAAGTCTTTTTGATTGAAAAGTTGCTAGCCTCTTAGATAAGAAGCTATAAAATGCGAATTCTAGCTCACAAGGCCAAGATTTTGCAAGTTTCCCTGAGTGACTATAAATATGCATAACTTGATTTCATTAGACGAAGCATTTGCTAAGTTAATATATGTTTTGACACCTTGATTGACTTTCCGCTGGTGAGAGTAGGAATAGAATTCTGACTTGACCGGGCGTGTTGAGCCCTAGCTTGTTCACTTAACCATAGATAATCATAAAATTATCGGCTAAGCATCTGCGGATCTCATTATTTGGGATTTTAAATTTGCAGAGATCGAGAAATGATAGAGTTACTTATGAGTTTAGATGCTAAACGTGGAGTAGTTGGTTCTCTTTAGAGCCCATCGAAGGTACTTATGGCTTTTTGTTCCCACAAAATTGTTTCACCCCATATCTGTCTAAATAATTAGAGATGTCGAGTTTTTGGCGATGGTTAGTTCTTTATCTTCTTAAGAGAATCTTTGTTTTGAAAATTGGGTACACATCAAGGATCCTAAATAATAAATAAGTGCTGAGTATCAAGTGATAAAGTAATAAGTAAAGTTGTGAGCTGCGGTGTCGAGATCGGACCCTTGGATCTTTAGCCGGGATTGAATGAGGTCTTAGCCTAGCCAGCCGGGATTCTCATCTCATGAAGCCTATAGTCTTGGAATTACCCCGTGAAGCTCCGTGGTTCATAGCTCATATAAATAAAAGTAAAAGTATAAGTGAAAAAAAAAAAAAAAAAAAAAAAAAAGTTGAAAAATGAAAATTAAAAAAGTCAAAAGTTAGTAATAAAATTCCTTGATGTGGACCTCATTTTTACGACAATGGTTCTTGAGAGAAGGCGGATAACTAATTATCGACTTAGCTTTATATCTTTATCGGAATAATTCTTATCGAAACGAGAATTTGAAGAAATTCATTTCTCACAAAAAAAATAAAAAAATCTAGAGGAAATAGGAAAATGGGAACGAAAAGTAAGTACACAAGTAACTTCCATGGGTAGTGTTAGCATCTAGAGTCGTATGTAACAATGATTTCGGTTTTACGCTTAGTTTGGGACTTGTGAAAAATCAGGGATGATGTATTCTATCCGTATGGTTACTTCACGCTGTGTTGTGTTTTCTACTCTGTGATCCTAACGTGTCGTTTGAAAAATGTTGGAGTTATTGATCGACATGAAAGTTCAACAAACCGTCATTCATAACCGGAATGTGCTTAATCGTTATATCTACATATGAATTAAAAGGTAAACGGGGCGTTTTTTAGAATTAGGGGTTTCTTAATCTCTTTTGAGGAATCTTTGCTACTTCTTCACTTACATAAAACGCCTCCTACGGGCTGTGGATCAGGCATACAGTGGGTAAAGACCCGTCCGTCCTCCACGATGTTACATAACTAAATACTAACTAACATAAAATAACTTCGACTACGAGCTTTCTAACAATTACATATACTTGAGGTGACCTACACTTTAACAACTGGATTTTCTAAATCCTAACAATCTCCCCCTAAGGGAGGTCACCTCAAATAACATTGAATACAAACAGATATTACATAAAGATTGTCCTTGGATTCTTGTTTAAGTTCTTTGCTCTGTAGCTCGTAGTCTTTGATTTTGCATGTTTGGATAATCCAAGTGGAGGTCTTTAACTGATACACGTGATAATGAGTTTTGAGTCAGCTTTGAGATCATCAGCTACCATAAATCTCAGACTCTTCCTTTGTAGTGTTGACATTATGTGAAGTTGTGACATTGGACCGACATGCTCACATTCTGGATCATGATTTCTTCTCATCAAAGTAGCAGAAGCTTTAGTTGATTCATGATATTGGCAGCAGCGTAGCAGAAGCATGGAGTGACAAAATCAGAGTCGTTGATGCATTTATCATGATATCTTTAGAAATGAATGTATTGTGTGAGCATGCGGCTATGTCTCGTTATACCTATGGTCTACCCTAGTGCACTAACGGGAAGTGTACCCGGTCGTGTGTAGTGTAGTATTCGGTGAAACCGAGGTCGTCCCAAGAGCTACGTGGAACGGAAATTAACTTAATTCTATGTCACGATTTTAATTGCTTTTAAGATAGAAATAATAAATTAACTAATAAAACAAGGAAATAAAGGAAAGCAGATAAAGGCAAGAGATGTGATCAATGAAGGAGAATGGTACTACCCTAGTTACTCATCCTAGCTAGTTATGTCTACGTCTACTTACTTCCAATTACTTCAAGTGGGGTCAAAGTCGAGAGGACATAATTTGGTCAATTCTCCCTAACCTATCAGCAAAGATGCCACCACAGGAGAAATCAGGCGCACCGTCATAAGTCCTGTTGTTCCTGGTCCCCTAAGCCGAGTCATTAAGTACCGCTACATGCTAGATTTATAATAGTGAGTGCCCGGCCGATAGGAACTTAGACACTCACTGTAACACCCCAACCCAATAAGGGCAGAAGTGTCACATTCTGGTGTCATATCAGAACATACAATTAAAATCCTTACAAACGAAAACCTTAAAAATGAGGTATCAAAACATATACACCATTGACTGACAAGGAAAATACAATATCCAAAATGAAATAAAATCCCAAAACAAAAGTTCTTCAAAATAAGTCCCAAAGTAATAAGGTACTAGGGTTGGTCCACTCAGATACTCTAACTCTCAGCCCATCAAAGCCCATCTTCAAATCTAAAACCTGCCGCAGGAAAAGAAATGCGGCTGAGCTTAAAAAGCCCAGTGAACAGATATAACAAAACTAAAGCTAAATAAATCAGAAATGCGAAATGGAATAATGAAACTGATAACAAAGTCGCAGCGAAATGAGGACAATGAGTCAATGAGGATCCTGCAGAACACAATTATACAGATATCCAAACGAAACAGATAACAAGAAGAACTAAGCAAAGCAAAGCATCAATGACATAAATACAAGCACATACAAACCAGACATACGAGTACTGAAACATAAGTAAGCATAGCAAACGTCGTATCCACACAACATATATATATGGCATACAATCAAATCAGGAAATCAGAAGACATACAAGACAAACCGAAATATAAAGGCAAGCATAAGCAATTAATTAGTAAGTGAGCATGGCAATCACACAGGTAAAAAACCCTTAGTTGAAGACATAACCAACATCATAACAGCGGAAGTACTAACATCAGTCCACACATGGCAGTCACTAGTAACAAGTAGGAATACAGTATAACGATATAATTGAATGAATTAAAGACATAGCAGGGCAACTAAACAAATTAACAAGCCAGACGTCACAAGTTGAACCATTTACCCAATCAAACCGTAACATAAACAAAAACACAAACATGGCAGGTCAACAACAAGCAGATAATGGTACTATCGGATAGTCAAAGTCCACGAGATTAACTGATCAGAGTGTACATAATAAACATAAAAAACAATTGATTACACACTAGCATGGTCACCACACAGATCAAAGGGGTCACATAACTGTAAGATAACATATAATCTGATGACAATCGGTAAATCACATAATCGCATATTAATCATATCGTAGCATGGTAATCAGTACTCACATAAAACATGAATAGCATAATCAAATCCAATAAACATGTAATAACCCGGTACATGAATGGAACGATAGTCTGAAATTACAGAATGAAAGTGTGACAGATCAATGAAAAGGAGTATCTATATCTTGGTAAGAGTGAGTCATATAAGGGGTACTGGGTAAAGAACAATTAATACAGATTATGGTGCGTTGGGGAAATACAGAAAGTACAGTATAGGCATATCAAAAGTGTAAGGGTTGTTAGAAATCTACCACGAGCCCAAAAACATATCATATCATATCATAAGTAGCCATTGTATTCGGAGGGGTGACCTCGGAATACCATATATAATAGGAGGGGAGACCTCAGTAACCAATGGAGTAGCTAGGTCCCAGACTATGAAGACTCGTATTGCACACGACATCATTCACCAGACAAATCATATCATATCAGATAATAGAACAGATCTAGGATGCATCCATACGCCCCTACCTCACATATACAAAATATGATCCACCACCAAGGGACGTGGCAGAACATCACTCTAGTGCCCTAGAGTCATGCCAGAGGTGCATCACTGACACGGCCATGTTACCTTTATGGCTAGGGAAAACATATTTGGCTCGGGTATCAAACTGAAGGGTCAAAGCATAATCATATCATAAGGGTTCATAACAAAGGTTCAGAAGTCAAAGGTTCATATCAAAGTCCATATCATAAGTTTATATCAGAGGTTCATATCACAGGTTCATATCAAAGGCTCATAATCTAAAGGTTCATAATCAAATGTTCAAAATCAAACAGTTCACATAGAAGATCCAATCAAAGGGAGCATAGCAAAGTTATAGGGAAACCTTAATAAAAAGGCTCAGAGCAAAGGATAACAGTTCAAAACCAATATCGAAAGATGTAAAAGAATCATGAGAAACCCCTACTGAAAAGGGATAGAATATCTGTACCTTAGCAACAAAACGAAAACAAACGGGAAGGTAACACCGGAAAGCAACGCGTATCTTCTTCAACGAATCTACACGAATTGATATCATATATTACTTATATACTCATTTTATAAGCTTCTTATGCATGTGTAAGTGTTTTACTTATTGATATCCTCTTTTTATCTTTCATTTTCTTAAATTCACATCGGGACCAGAATTTAGCGATTTTTATAAAATACTTTCTTAGCTCAAATAAAATCAAGTGAAATCCCAGCGGTTCCCATATGAGTTAAAAGACTCTCCGAAAATTGAGGTGTTCTATTTCCAAGTAAAATGGCCTATGGAAAATCATAAGTCCAGACCTGCCCAGAAAGTGATCAGAAAATACACCTTAAAGTTTGCGCTTATTAGACCTGTTTAGACACCTTAGAAAAATTCCCAAAACTCCCAGAAATTCATTTATAACGTAAATGTCACTTCTGTAAAAGGAGAGCTCCCAATTCTTTATGGTTTAAAAATGAAAAATCAAACAATACAACTAAATTTCATACCCGTTTTCTCAGCTTTGACACTTGATCTTGTAAAATTCAAAAATATGACTTAGACAACTCCAAATTCGACCAAACCACTTGGAAAACTTAACTAAGACATAAAATAAACTTTTTCAACAAAAACCCAGATTATTACATTTATAAAATTTGATCTATGACACACACAAATTCGACATATGATGCTGTCCAGTTTTAGGGTCCATTAAAACCATTATAAGCAAATGTTTTACCTATCCAAACGCACCCATGACCCATGTAAGCTACACAACCTGATTTAATATCGTCATAGAAAGTTTACCATTCCATATTTTCAGTCTTACAAAAATTATATACACACTTTAACCGCCAATAACCATTTTATACGCCCCATAATTTAATCAAACGAACCCTAGTCCCATGATTTCTTGTGACAAGTATAACATACAATTACGTGTAATGTTTTTAATTTGTATATTAGTATGCGCAAGGGAAAACAACCCCCACGACCAAAACAGCAACCACTGAAAGACGAGATGATAATGGTCATGTTACCTTGTCGTAAAAGAGAGGGAGGGAACAAGGCTTGAACAAACGACCTTCTTTGTGCTCTAGGAACCCATGACCAGCAACAACCAAACAACCCCACGACCAGGCCATCAACACCCACGACAGTAACCAATCAAAAACAGCCTCCTTATCCCTCTTGATGTCCACCAAAGTGGAGAAGAAAAGATGAGCCGTCACTTCTTGATATTAGGGTTTATTGGAGGGTTTATTTCTTTTTTCTGTTTTGTGGAGCGTACAAGAAAAAGGGGGGAAGGGAAATACCGGTCTTGCTTTTGACGAGCCAAGGTGAGGCATGGGCCAAGTCCAAATTAAATTGGGCCATCAATTAAGTTATAATGTGTTTGTATATTAGGCATTTTCGGTTCATGAAAGTATTAGACGAAAAGTGCATCGATTTCTTTTTGATAATCTTATACATTAGGTTTTAAAATTAGTCATAAGTTAGATGAGATTCGTATTTAATAAGCATAGACATCTTTTACGTATTTCACAATTATTAAGCTTGAGGGGTAATTTAGTCATTTAACACGTTCTTGATTTTCAGGGTTTTACACTCACCCCCTAATTCTTATGTTCATCCAAACGATAGGTGATCAGTTGATCATATCACACAAGTAGAAAGGGTCGTCAGTTGGTCATATCTTACCCTTCCCGTCTCAGTCCGCTCATCTAGGGTCAGTTGGTCATATCTCCTAGGCAATTGGCCTCTACCGCCATTCAAAACTACCGAACCAAGGGTGGCTACCAATAAACTATGCATGCATACACTTAGAAATAATTGTACGGAAGTAAAGTAAATGCAAACAAAACAATTAAAGAATCATAACTAGGCCAACACCAGGATGCTTAGCCAAACATATAATAAACCATACCAACAAAAATGAATAAATCATAAATTGAATTGAACATAACGTTTGATACAAATTACTTGATGTAGAGCTAATAATGATGATGATTGCGAGTGAATTCTTCCTTTAAAACTGGCTTCAGACTGTTGGAAAATGCCCTGGAGTGTTGCCCTAATTGACCCTTAGGAGAGGGGTGAAGAGAGATACTGAAAAATGCAGATTTAGAGTTGTATTTATAGGCCACGACATGGTTACGGCGTAACCATAAGGGCTAATTACGCCATAACTAAAGTCGGCGCAAAGAAATCCGGATCTCGAACCATTACGTCGTAACTAAATTATTTAGTTACGTCATAACTAAGTTACGCCGTAACTATAAAATGAATTACGCCTGTTGAATTTCGTACTTTTCTTGTCATCCTAAGATCTTGAAACTTATTTACTCTTGATGTTACTTTAGGCCCCCAAAGTAGCGCGTTGATTCAAATTAAGTCCAAAAGCCTTTATAATACTTACGGTTTCAGCCCCTCGTCGTTCTTGATAGATTTATACTTGGTCCTCGAAGTGAATAAATATTAACTTGCCGCTTCTGATCCCTGTACCTCGAAACTTTGCGCCCAAGTAATTAATTACGGCGTAACTAATTATCCGAGTTACGCCGTAATCCTTCTTCATCTCATACTTATCCCTCCGAAATAATCTCTACGGCGTAACTAAATTGCCATGTTACACCGTAACCTTCAAGATAATAATTACGACGTAACCATAAGAATTGGTTACGCAGTATCCTTCAAAGCTCATATTTACGCCATAACCTTATAAGCTAGTTACGGCGTAATCCTCACATAAAATCCAAAGGACCTCGTAAATTCATCTTTAGAACATATATTTGGCCTTTCACCACATCTTTTCTGCTCCAACGCATCATTTATCCTGAAATGCAATTATGAACGAATATGAATGAATTAAGTACCATATTAATGCAAATGAGGCCATAAACACGGGAATTTGATATATAAAAGATCAGGCTAATTTGATGTTATCAAATATCCCCCCACTTGAATCCTACTTGTCCTCAAGTAGACCCTTTAAATAATTCTTAAAAAGATATCTCCCAGTATTAATTGGAAGTTATGAGTCTAAAAGTCACCAAAGCTAGAAAATTCCAAACCGAGCACCTCATGAAAAGAGAATTGAAATCACACTCTCTCTCATAATTCACATGTTTATATTTGGGGTGATCACTCAGCTGCTCAGTCATGACGAGTATTCTATCATAGGCTTGGCAAAGATACTAATCTCCACCACTAGAGTCTATATATGCAGCTATTCTAAAAGGCAATGGGTTGACACAACATAGGCTTATGGGGTTATTTTGTCATTACTAACGAGCTATGGCGAGGGGGACAAAACCAATGATACATGACCAAATCCATGGCCAAGACACCAATGATTGCTCGCTTCCTCACCTAAACTCGATTCATGACTAAGGGTAGGATAAGACATGGGAAAATTTTAATGGGTGTGAATAAAAAGACACGAAACAAATAGATTCCTAAGTCCACAGTCACCCCACCACTAGTCGCATTCAATCCCATAGCGAAAATCGAGGGTCAAGAGTCAAAGGGTCTTCAATAATCGAATACACGAGTTAATGCATAAAAAATGTAATGTGGTGCCTCATAAACTCCATAATCTCGGAAAATAAGATGCATTAACTCGGCCATCATCATCAATGAAAAACGAATGTGCTATATAAAAAAATTTAAAATTTGGGACAATTTAGCACATATTTCTATCAAAATTGGCCATTTCTATCTCCCATCCCCCCACTTGAAATGTACAATGTCCCCATTGTACGAATATTGATTAAAATTTGAAAGTCGAGATAGAAATGTTCGGGTTTCTAATTTTATCCGTAAGACAAAACGGATTTGAAAAAATTTGCGGCAGTTGAATCAAGGCGAAAACACTAATTATAGACAAAACACTTGCTTGCATTTTTTTTTTTTTTTTTTTTTTTTTTTTATGCAAGACAAGGTATACATGGATATAAACGATAAGAATATAAAAAGTATCCCCCCACTTGAGATCAACTATCATCTAAACCCGATTTTCTTACAAAACCCTTTATTCAAAACCCGCGACTTTCACAAGTGGAACAAAAATTAACCAACAGCGCCCGGACCATGGACATAAAGAAACTACAGGGTAGGCTAGGTGATGGGCATAACGAAACATATATTGGGTGAACAAAATGAAAGGAAAGGCTCTGAAGGGTGTATCTAGGGGTATCTTGCACTAATAGAGAGTGCAACAAACAGGGTTTAACAGGAGGTTGACTAATCGATGTGAAAAGTCAATATACACAATACATATGTAGGCTATTTGGGTTAAATCATAAAATTGCCTTAAATCCTAGATGCACCGATCACACCAAGTTACCTCAGTGTAATGCTCTTGATAATGGTCTCGAAAATATATACAATGCCAAGTTCTAAAGTCCACTACAGCCACCGGCACACTCATTTTTATGGAATTATGTATAAGTGGAAAACGGAAAGGCTTATCCTCACACAATGGAAATATAGGGTAGGTGTGCTCAGACTAGATTAATCCAGTTAAGTAATGAAAAACATGTCAAAATTTTATTAATGAAACAATTTTCATCAAAAACTAGAAAAATAAGGGCAAGTAAAATTAAGCGGGTGTCTATGTCTAATCCCTTCCCCCCACTTGGGTCATATTTAAGCATATAAATGAAAGATAAGAAGGGTTAGAATTGGAATAGAAAACTCCCCTGGATTTGCTCGGCATGATCGAAGATTCACGAATAAACGTGTCCAGCTTGAGATTTATGAGCAAACTATAATAACCTGAATTCACTTAAGACAACCAAACGCATCATATTAGAAAAACAACAAGTATAAAAAGAAAATTAAAAACCTAACTCACTTTCGTAGGAATCACGGTTGCATTTAGCATATGCAACAAGCCTTTTAAACCACTTGGTGTCCCAAGTGGACGAGTGAAGTCTCGTGAGGGTTTACTGGGAACACACCCACAAAGTTCATTTAAAATACTAATACAAGGTTATTGTGTTTTAAAATGAAAGAATTAAAGCAGAGGAAGGTTACGTCGTAACTCTTATGAGGGAGTTACGCCGTAACTAGCAAAACCTGACATAAGCTGCTAAAAAGTTGGTTACGGCGTAATCACTAACATGAGTTACGCCGTAACTCTGGTCAGATCAAAAAACCGCAGCAGCAAGTACTTCCTCGTTTCCTACAAAAATGTTAGAAAACACAAAACCCAACTATACTAATAAAATGAAAAAGAAAAGATAGGCATGGGGTGCCTCCCACGAAGCGCTTGTTTTTGTTCGAGTCACGAGCTTGACTCCACCCTTATTTACTACATAAAAGGGTGTTCATCCCCTCACTTGAAATCAAGTGTGGGTGAAAATAGCAATAAACACTATGAGGGTGTGAATTTGCTATGGGATGGGGAAATGATAAGTTATGATCATTCCTGAAAGTAGATGTCATTTCCCTCCATACCTTACCCATTTTAATTGATGGCATTGATGGTTGGATCACCTCATAACGTGGCTGATTAATAGGCTCATATGTCTTCTCGTTAATCACTGAAGTGTCCAAGATCTTGTCCTCTAATTCCATTGCAAGATCAACTAAAATAGGTTCAGTAGCCGGAGCTACATAGCCATCATCAGGTGATGTGATAGGTTGCACGATTTCATCCATAATTTTAGCATCCTGAATAGAAAAACAAGCAAGATTGTTAGGAATAAAAGAAGAGTTAGAAGTAATACCATTTTGTGTTGTGGTTCATTCCTCATTAGATTGTGGTGTTGCTTCATCACTCTGTAAGTTCTTTGCTTCCATTTTCTTCAATTGATCGTCGCTTGTTTCTTCTTTTCTCACAGTCTTCAAACGTCCTGGAAATGGGATAGGTGGGGTTTAGGGTACATAGGGTCTGATATAAGGAACCGGCTCCTCGTTGTTGACTTCTTTTATTTTTCCCACCGTTGTTTTGATAGTTCCAACCGCATTCTTGATACTTTCCAGGACATTTTGGTTTAATTTATCCAGCATAGCCTCCAAGCTTTTCCTCTTAGCATCAATCTTTTCTAAATTCAAGTCCGCGCCCTCCTTGAATTTCCTAATCATTTCGTCATTCGAGTCATGCATCCTTTTAAGATTATACGAGAATTTATTGACGGCTTCCTCCAATGACTCAACATACCTGACCTGCTCATATTCTTCTTGGAGATAGTGTTCTTGTATAGCATGAATGCTCTCCTTAGCCATCTTCATATCACATCCAATTCTATCAATCTGTTGGGTAATGTCACCAATGTCATCCAAGCCTTCGCTATTTGTTACCCAAGTGGTTGCTCCATCATACCAATTTCGTGAATGGTTAGCCATCATTTCAATTGATCTAAGGGCTTGTGCAGGTGGCATTAAAGGAATAGGTCCTTGAGAGTCGAGTATTTGGTGGGACGAGATGTTTAAACCTTTGTAGAAAATAAGGACCATCAGATGGTTGTTGATATCATGCGTTAGGCATCTGTAGAGAAGGTCATTATATCTTTCCCAAGCTTCATCAAGCGTTTCATCCATCTTCTGTCTGAAACTCCTTATCTCTTCCATCTTCTTTGCAATCTTTGAAGGAGGACAATATCTCCGAATGAAAGCTTTCTTCAAAAGATTCCACGTATTGATTGACCCCGCAGGAAGCATCTTCATCCATCTTCTGGCTGCACTAGTGGGTGTAATTGGGAACACTCTAAGCATTAATGCATCTTGAGAAACTCCTTGAGTGTGGAAAAGATCTGCGATCTCTAATACTCTTCGCACGTGCAGGTGGGCATCATCATCGTTAGTTCCCGTGAAAAGTTTTTGTCTAAGTTCCCTCATGAACTGGCAGCTGATCTCAAACTCGATGTCATCATTCAATTCGGGGCATACCACGCCCGATCTTTGGTTATCTCGAGTCAATGCAATATATTCTTCCATACTGAGCATGTCAAAATCTGAATCTTCCATTTCCTGAAATATCAAAAACAAAAAAAAAGCAGAAAAGAAGGGAAAAAGAAAATTAAAACAAAAATAAAAGAAAATAAAAGAAAAACTTAAATAAAAATTCTAAATATCTCCCCGGCAGCGGCGCCAAAAACTTGATGCAAGTTTTACTGACTGATAAGGTTTTAAAAGGTACCATTTTGAGGGGTCGTTTTAGCCCTTATTTGATCACTTTTGTATCTGTTATTGCTTAATATCGTTCCTTTTCACTTTTTAGGTCTCTTGAAGGAAAAATGCTGGAATGGCACTTATTTGGACGAAAAGGCGCGAATATACGAAGAAAATGGCCAAAGTCAAAATCGAGACACTCAAAGCTGCTGAAAATAGAAGGCGACGGCGTCACTGCTTAACTGCGACGCTGTCGTAGGATTTTGTGACGGGTCAGAAGACAAAACTCATATTTTCAAGAGACGGCATCTGGCTTTAAAGGAGTAGACCGTCGCAACTCAGACGACCTAGATGCAACCCAGACGGCGTCAGAAGCTGAAGAGGACGGCGTCACAGGCATAAGGTGACGCCGTCGCAAGGTTAACGTGGCCAAGACGAAACCCTAATGACGGCGACACGACGGCTTCACGAAACATAAGGTGACGCCGTCACATATGTAATCTTATATATAGAATCCAAAATTTTCAGTTTTAGAGAGAGTCTTTTGGAGTGAAAACCTAAAACCGAACCTAAGGTGTCTTGTACAGTATTTTAGGGTTCTAAGCCCTATTTTACATCAAGATAAGTATTTACTTCATCAATTCAATTATGTCTTTGATTATTTGTGTGTATGCTTGCATGTTCTCCATGTCCGGCTAATTTATTTGTGTGTTTGCTTAGGAAGTATGAAACTTAATTATTGAATACTGATTGGTTGTTTCTTATCTTAGTTGATTAATGATCTATTAATGCGATAGGTCATTCGTTGTGTACATAATGCTTGATTCATCTTTGTGAACCTTAGAATATGATTACCTGAGTAGTTGTAGGCTAAACCATCCAAAGAGTGCCTTAGAGTAAGAGTTTATCATCCCTAGTGGGTTTTGTAGACGAGACCCTTTGGTAAGTTCAAAGTATTAGGGAGAAACGCATACCCTACAACTTTAGACACACAACGCAACTAAGAATAAGGACGTGACAACTCAACCATCAATAGGAGATAATTAAGGAGTAGTAAAACCTAAGTAAACACATCTTTAAACTATCATACGAGTACACATTAATTAGACATAGACTCCCACAACCTTAGTTTCGATAATTAGATAATAGTAGAGTAATCGGTAGAAATACCAACCCCCCAAATCCAATAACCGAGATTCGTACCTTTCAATTTCATAAAATATAAAAATACAAAAATAATCTTCCTCAACCTCAACCTTAGCGTAGTAACTTCTCACTAGCATTCCTATTCCCCTAGAGAACGATATCAATACCCGTGGCTTACCCTAATTACTACACTACAAGGATTAGGTTCACTGCCTAGGGTGTTATAAAACATGCTCGAAGAAAAGGAAGTTTCCTTGACCCCGAACGCGCTGTGTAAACGAATCAAGTTTTTGACGCCGCTGCCGGGGAATAGAATAGCTAGTTAGTAGTCCACCTCGTTTAGGTTCTTTGCTTGATTCCTATCAAGTGAATTTTTTCACATTTTTTTAGCTTTCTCTTAGTCTATCCTCCTTCTTCGTGACCTTCGTTCGTAAAAACCATCACCCACCATGATCCGTATCTTCCACCGAAGATTCTTCACTCTACCCGTTCTCAATCTCGAGATTGAGAACGCAATCCCACAAAACCTTTCACCCACTCACCACTTTGGTAATCACCCAGGGCATAATGAGATAAATTGGCAACAACAAAGTCCTTTCTATTACTCAGATTCTGATGAGGAATTTGATTATGGTGAAGCACTTGATAGCGGGGAGGTCATTAATGAAGTTAGTTCTGAAATTGAGGAAGACCCCTCCCAATGTTTTGACCCTAGGTGTAGGATTGAGAAAGATGGCCCCTTTAACATGCAATTCCCCTGTAAAATAGGACTAGAAGGGTTCGATGCTTATTTGAATTCATTCTTACCTTTAAACTTAATCTCAAGGGATCTATACAACAAAATCAAGGTCAATGAGTTAACCTATCAAGGGAACAATGTTGTTGAAGCAGTCATTTATTTGCACGTGTTTGTCAGAAGTTTTGCCTATTTGGTAGAGTTCATGGTCTTAGAAGACTTAGGAGAATTTATAGATAAGGAACTTACTCAAGTAATTTTTGGAAAACCTTTCAAAAAATTGACTAGGTTGAATGAACGGATGATTGATGGTCTAATTACATTCTCTAATGAAGTTGGAGATTTCATCTACCAAATGCCACACGCTTATCTTAGGTTTAAACATAAGGACATTGAGGCTTGTAATAGAATGACCCATATTCCATTGCTTAGTGAAAGGGATAAGCAGAGTGGGCTTAGGTACCCATATGAGAAAACTAGGCGGTATTACAAAAAATGCCTTGAATTAGGAGATGATTACAAAAAGAATGAAAGAGCATTGGAATGGCTTAAGTATGACCACGAGAGCGTGCGTGAAGCAACGTAGGGGCACGACTTCGAGTCTAGCTACAAGACTCTTAAATAAAGAAAAGCGCTTCGTGGGAGGCAACCCATGCTTAATTGTTTGCTTGTTAGTGTCATATATCTTTTATTAATTGTTTATCCTCATGTTTAAATTTGTAAAAATGTTTTATTTTGTTTTTAACCTCGTCTTAATTGCATATAAAGGTATTTTACATAAGGGATAAGTGTAGGGAGGATTACACACGTTTTCAGAAGAAACGTAAACATGAGAATAACAATGAACTAAAAGATATATATGTTTGTTTTTTTGAGTCAAATGCTTGTATCGAGTCATAATGAATGTTATTGCAGAAATTTTTCCAGATTCTAAAGATGTAAATTTTCCAGAATTTTTTTCAGAAAATCACAGACAAGTTTTTGTCAGGATAACCTAACGACGTCAGGATTGCAACCTGATGGCGTCATGAAGGAGTAAAAACATCAGATTACTTTTTCTCATTTTCTGAGCTACTTATAAATTTTTGGAATTTTCCAGGTCTTAATTTTCTTAGAAATTCTGTAAACATCCATTCCACAAGCATTATATCCTAGTTTAAATCGAGTCTTATATATATTATTACCGCCGATTTTACGCGAAGGTTTCGTTTGTTTTCTTCAAGTGTGCAGGTTTTGTTTGTCAAGAAGAAGTTACATAAGATTGGAAGGAGCTTTTCACGCAATAATTCTTCTTGGAAAGGATTTAACCACCACTTTACACGGATCCTACCGAGCTAATCAGGGGAGTATTAGTTTCTTTCGTTTTTTTAATTACCTTCCATTATCATAACTTTGATACTTTTGGGGAACATTGGGGACAATGTTCAGTTTAAGCGTAGGGAGGGAAAATAAAACGGGACTTTGAAACTATGCTTATCCTTGATTATTTGCTTTGTCCAAGTGCATCTGTGTAATAAACCATGAGAAAATGTCGGTTAGGGTAATTTTGGCACCAAATTTAAAATTTTTTCATGACATATAGGAGTGGGCCATTAGTCTTAACAAAAGCGTCTCATGGATAGGAAGTTGCATGACTAGCACAAAAACCCTTTACCACTTAAATTCCACCCAAAATGTGAGGATCGCCCTTAGATTAGTAGGAATTAAAGCATTCATCTTCAATGCTTAGAGTGTGAACCGGTAGTATATTAGATTCTAGAACTTGTTTTGTGATGCATTCCGAGATCGCAAGTGAGGCTACACTTGTGTAGTTAGGAATAACTAAATGATAAGAGGCATTAGGATAAACCCTTGTTTGATACCCGTAATATAATTACTTCTTCCACATCGGTTGAGTAATTCCCCCACACCCTTTGCGTTGTACTCATCTTTAGTACACGATACCCCTAGTTAACCCCTCAGAGCCTATCCTTTTCACGGTTCTCGTGATGTTTCAGTTTTTCCAGAATATCAATGAAGAGCATTGTTTACACCCCACCCCTAAATATACACCTAAATCGCCTTAGCCTACCCTATGTGCACTCACTTTTAGTGCTTTATTGTTATCACCCTAAACCCTTAGTTAAATTATCTGGTTGCTTGCATGAGTTGCTAAGTCGAGTCATATCCCTTGTATACAGTTTTGGGACGATTGGGACTCATGGGAAAAGTTAAAGTTTATGAAATGACGGGAAGGGAATGTTAAATTCAAATTCCCTTTGTTTGCATAATAATGTACCCCAGGTGTTTTGATCTTTTCAATTCAGGTCAAATTAGTGTTAGAGTAATAAAAACTCAAGTGTAGGGATGTGCTATAAATCCCTATCATGTTGATGTTACCTTAGAGGATGGTAGAGTAAAAGTGTATAAAAAAAAAATAAAAAATAAAAAATCGAAAAAAAAAATATAGAAAAAGAAAAAAAAATAGAGTGAAAAAAAAACATACGGGCTACCATCCTACATCTATCTTTTAAATTTATGTTTGTTTATTTCTGTTACCTAGAGTTTTAGAGTGTCGAGTCTTGGCTTAGCAACGCCATTCTTCGTATGCTTGTAACATAGAGATTTTTGACTTGCCACCACTAAAAATCCTATCCCACCAAACCCTTTATTTCCCTACCGTAAGCCTAACATTACAACCCTTTAAAAGACCTCTTTGATAGTCTTTCCTAGGTGCTTACGCCAAAGAGATGGAGATTTGATCTATTCTCAAGCCTATGGTAATCTATGTACTAGGACCGGTTAATGAGTGTTTATCTTCCATTTCCTATTTGTTATATTTCATATATACACCCGAGAGAGATGTGAGTATCCAAACACCCCATGTGAGGTGCTAGTATGTAATTTCCGTGCTTGTTATGACTTTTGCGGGGCTTATATGTGTTGTGGATCGTTTTGAATTAATGCTTCATGACCCCTAACTTATAAATTAATTGGCTAAAAGTACATTTGCTTGAGGACAAGCAAATAACAAGTGTAGGGATATTTGATAAGGTTTTAAAAGGTACCATTTTGAGGGGTCGTTTTAGCCCTTATTTGATCACTTTTGTATCCGTTATTGCTTAATATCGTTCCTTTTCACTTTTTAGGTCTCTTGAAGGCAAAATGCTGGAATGGCACTTATTTGGACGAAAAGGCGCGAATATACGAAGGAAATGGCCAAAGTCAAAATCTAGACACTCAAAGCTGCTGAAAATAGAAGGCAACGGCGTCACTGCTTAAGTGCGATGCCGTCGTAGGATTTTGTGACGGGTCAGAAGACAAAACTCATATTTTCAAGAGACGGCGTCGGGCTTTAAAGGAGTTGACCGTCGCAACTCAGACGGCCTAGATGCAACCCAGGCGGCGTCAGAAGCTGAAGAGGACGGCGTCACAGGCATAAGGTGACGCCGTCGCAAGGTTAACGTGGCCAAGACGAAACCCTAATGACGGCGACACGACGGCGTCACGAAACATAAGGTGACGCCGTCGCATATGTAATCTTATATATAGAATCCGAATTTTTCAGTTTTAGAGAGAGTCTTTTGGAGTGAAAACCTAAAACCGAACCTAAGGTGTCTTGTACAGTATTTTAGGGTTCTAAACCCTATTTTACATCAAGATAAGTATTTACTTCATCAATTCAATTATGTCTTTGATTATTTGTGTGTATGCTTGCATGTTCTCCATGTCCGGCTAATTTATTTGTGTGTTTGCTTAGGAAGTATGAAACTTAATTATTGAATATTGATTGGTTGTTTCTTATCTTAGTTGATTAATGATCTAGTAATGCGATAGGTCATTCGTTGTGTACTTAATGCTTGATTCATCTTTGTGAACCTTAGAATATGATTACCTGAGTAGTTGTAGGCTAAACCATCCAAAGAGTGCCTTAGAGTAAGAGTTTATCATCCCTAGTGGGTTTTGTAGATGAGACCCTTTGGTAAGTTCAAAGAGTTAGGGAGAAACGCATACCCTACAACTTTAGACACACAACGTAACTAAAAATAAGGACGTGACAACTCAACCATCAATAGGAGATAATTAAGGAGTAGTAAAACCTAAGTAAACACATCTTTAAACTATCATACGAGTACACCTTAATTAGACGTAGACTCCCACAACCTTAGTTTAGATAATTAGATAATAGTAGAGTAATCGGTAGAAATACCAACCCCCCAAATCCAATACCCGAGATTCGTACCTTTCAATTTCATAAAATATAAAAATACAAAAATAATCTTCCGCAACCTCAACCTTAGCGTAGTAACTTCTCACTAGCATTCCTATTCCCCTAGAGAACGATATCAATACCCGTGGCTTACCCTAATTACTACACTACAACGATTAGGTTCACTGCCTAGGGTGTTATAAAACTTGCTCGAAGAAAAGGAAGTTTCCTTGACCCCGAACGCGCTGTGTAAGCGAATCACTGACCAGGTCTTAAATTTATAATGTCTCGTTATACCTATGGTCTACCCTAGTGCACTAACGGGCAGTGTACCCGGTCATGTGTAGTGTAGTATTCGGTAAAACCGAGGTCGTCCCAAGAGCTACGTGGATCGGAAATTAACTTAAGTCTATGTAACAATTTTAATTGCTTTTAAGATAGGAATAATAAATTAACTAATAAAACAAGGAAATAAAGGAAAGCAGATAAAGGCAAGAGATGTGATCAATGAAGGATAATGGTGCTACCCTAGTTACTCATCCTAGCTAGTTATGTCTACGTCTACTTACTTCCAATTACTTCAGGTGGGGTCAAAGTCGAGAGGACAGCATTTGGTCAATTCGCCCTAACCTATCAGCAAAGATGCCACCACAGGAGAAATCAGGTGCACCGTCATAAGTCCTGTTGCTCCTGGTCCCCTAAGCATGAGTCATTAAGTACCGCTACATGCTAGATTTATAATAGTGAGTGCCCGGCTGTTAGGAACTTAGACACACACCCCCTAATTCTTAAGTTCATCCAAACGATAGGTGATTAGTTGGTCAAATCGCACAGTTAGAAAGGGTCGTCAGTTGGTCATATCTTACCCTTCCCGTCTCAGTCCGCTCACCTAGGGTCAGTTGGTCATATCTCCTAGGCAATTGGCCTCTATCGCCATTCAAAACTACCGAACCAAGGGTGGCTACCAATAAACAATGCATGCATACACTTAGAAATAATTGTACGGAAGTAAAGTAAATGCAAACATAACAATTAAAGAATCATAACTAGGCCAGCACCAGGGTGCTTAGCCAAACATATAATAAATCATACCAACAAAAATGAATATATCATAAATTGAATTGAACATAATGTTTGATACAAATTACTTGATGTAGAGCTAATAATGATGATGATTGCGAGTGAATTCTTCTTTCAAAACTAGCTTCAGACTGCTGGAAAATGCCCTGGAGTGTTGCCCTAATGGACCCCTGGGAGAGGGGTGAAGAGAGATACTAAAAAATGCAGATTTAGGGCTATATTTATAGGCCCCGACATGGTTACGGCGTAACCATAAGGGCTAATTACGCCGTAACTAAAGTCGGCGCAAAGAAATCCAGATCGCGAACAATTACGTCGTAACTAAATTATTTAGTTACGTCGTAACTAAGTTACGCCGTAACTATAAAATGAATTACGCCTTAAATGTTGAATTTCGTACTTTTCTTGTCATCCTAAGATCTTGAAACTTATTTACTCTTGTTGTTACTTTAGGCCCCTAAAGTAGCGCGTTGATTCAAATTAAGTCCAAAATCCTTAATAATACTTACGGTATCAGCCCCTCGTCATTCTTGATAGATTTATACTTGGTCCTCGAAGTGAATAAATATTAACTTTCCCCTTCTGATCCCTGGACCTTGAAACTTTGCGCCCAAGTAATTAATTACGGCGTAACTAATTATCCGAGTTACGCCGTAATCCTTCTTCATCTCATACTTATCCCTCCGAAATAATCTCTACAGCGTAACTAAATTGCCATGTTACGCCGTAACCTTCAAGATAATATTTACGACGTAACCATAAGAATTGGTTACGCCGTATCCTTCAAAGCTCATATTTACGCCGTAACCTTATAAGCTGGTTACGGCGTAATCTTCACATAAAATCCAAAGGACCTCGTAAATTCATCTTTAGAACATATATTTGGCCTTTCATCTCATCTTTTCTGCTCCAAAGCCTCACTTATCCTGAAATGCAATTATGAACGAATATGAACGAATTAAGTACCATATTAATGCAAATGATGCCATAAACACGGGAATTTGATATATAAATGATTAGGCTAATTTGATGTTATCATTACCTGCATACAACAGTTAGCAATAAAGCGCACGAAAGTGTCTTTGATCACTTTCGTTGAATTGAGTTACACGGCCCACGGTTCCCCGTTGATCAGTACAAGTACTGCATGTGATCAGGTATAATTCCGAAGAATCTCCTTGACAGGGTTTCGCAGCTGCTCTAGCCGTTCTCTAACCAGAATGTCTCAAAGAAGACAATACGGAGTGAGTGAACCAGCGAATTGAGATTCACTGATTGATGAAAAAAGATTTGAAAAACAATTGTGTACTGCTCAATATAAAGTGTTTTTGCAATACAACGAAGTTTTAAGGAAAATCAATTATCAATCATAAACACCTTTTATTTTTGAAATATTAATACACATTCGATGTGCTAGAGAAAAGAATTTTAAGCACATCGACCGGTTTTTCAAAGTTATTCGTCAATCCATTACCTGAACCAGGATTGATTCATAATTTTGAATTGCCCTATTGTTTCTGTTCAGTTGTCACATGGTTGATCTATTGGATAGATCTCACATGCCACCTACCAAGAGCTTGTTTGATGTTGGCTCTAGAAGGCTTTCAGTCTTCATTGTGAGTATGTTGGCATATCACTCAGATGTTCTGGCAATACCACAAGGATAATGTGTAGGAATCATAAGATATATTCTCACTTCCCAAATTGTGTGAAACAGCAAGTCTTCATTATTTTTGTGTCCTAATGAGATATTGTGGATGATCTCGTGGCTCTAGACTTAATAGTGCACATTTGGTTCCTATGCCAGAGACTAGGGAGAGGGTCTCCTTCTTCAATATCAACCATCTCTAGGAGAAAGTTGATAGATAATGTAGGTTTCCCGTGAGAATGAAACAAGTCCTTTTAAGAGGAACTTGAGTAGCTTGGGAAGATGTAGTGCAGTGCGTCACTGGGTCCATGACGTCTTGTCTTCAATATCGGTGTTACCTAGGTAACAGCCAGTAGCATATGAATTGAACCCGGTTTCTGCCCCTAAGGTTGAAATAATGGAGGGCTATTTGTTTTCACCCTTTTCTCATTCATTTCTTTTTCATTCTTCAACACCTTCAGTGCTTACCGAGACTTCATTACTAGAACCTTGTTGGGTTTGTTCCAGTACTAGCTCTGTCTCAGTCGGCACTCTTCCCATATTCTCTTTTTTCTCCTTTTTTCATCATGCCTAAAGACTCTACACTATCTAGTGGATTGTCCCTGGGTAGATCCCTCCGGCTCTGGCAGGATCGTGGGAACGAATACCTAACCTAACCATCCTTATATCTTCATACATAAAGTAAATTTGGTTGGTCTTTTTGGTATTGTTCTTCTGCCATTGGAACCAATTGAAAACCATTTGAAAATCAATCCAGGTACTTGTGATATATTATCAAAGCATTTTGTACCTGAATTGTTTTTGATATTTCAGAAAAATCTCCCCCTCAACATGTGCATTGATGGCACATGGAGGCAAGAGGAAGAATTGACTTCTTTGATTAATATTTTCTAAGAATATCTACATCACCTTCCCG
Source organism: Chrysanthemum seticuspe (assembly GCA_019973895.1). Classification (NCBI taxonomy): domain Eukaryota; kingdom Viridiplantae; phylum Streptophyta; class Magnoliopsida; order Asterales; family Asteraceae; genus Chrysanthemum; species Chrysanthemum seticuspe. Next base: position 120,370,836 of record BPTQ01000001.1, on the reverse strand, counting down.
ATCAAAATTGGTGTTTCAAATACTGTTAGAGATATTTTTGGGAAAGGATGTGGTTTTCAAAAAGTTGCCCCCCCCTCAATATGTGCATCGAGATTCGAAAATGTTTTGCACATATTAGGGAAGACCTGCACTTAGAGACTAATCAATCACATTTCAATCTTTTATGGTTTGATATAGATGCTCCCCCTTAACATGTGCATGGAAAATTTGAAATTGTTTGGCACATGTAGGGAGGAGAGCTTGCTAGTCACTTACAAACCATTTGTCGAATTATCAGTTTAAATCCAATTTAAATCACAAATTCTCCCCCGATCACAATTTTCAAGTCATTTGAGATTTGTGATCTCAATAGATTTAAATTGTTTTTGAAAGCTTTTGAGAAGAATTGTGACTTGCTTATGAAAACACGTAACCGATAAGGATCAAATCTGAGACTTTAAACTCCAATGATTAAACATGCTTGCATATCTTTTGAAAACATGACATTAGCCTTGGTATGAACCAATTGTATGAAAAATAACCTTTTGATTTAATTGAAATCATTCTCCCCCTCAATCAATGACATAAGTTGTTGATTGAGAGATAGAGATTTTGACAAATGACAAGTCCTGATGATTTTCAAAAAATTGAGTCCGAGTTATTTTACAAAGCTATTTAGTTTTCGTTAGATAGCAAATATTTTTCAGAAGAATTTATAGAAGGAATAATATTTGTGAAGGAAACATTTGTCTTTTCGGCGACAAACATTTTTTTTTAGAATCAGAGCATGATATTTGAAAAATAAGATAAAGCATGGCCCTGTTCTTTCTTTTTAAAACCGGGGTATAGTCTGAAATGACTAGAAACCTTTTGTTTTTCACTTTCTCTCAAACTTTATTTATTTATTTTTTTTTAAACAAAGGAAAGAAGGTTAGATTGAGTGAAAGGTTAGATTTTTAATTTATTTATTTTTTATTTTTTTTTATGTACGTTCGAACTTCATCTAAAGACTCGTGTCACTCTTTGAATGACATCACAAAGACCGTAGATGAAATCGAATAATAGAAAATATGGAAAAAATATTTTTAAGCTTTTTCAAAGATTTTATGATTTTTATGGATATTTTTGAAATTTTATATTTTTCTATTTTCTTTTTGTGGGTTTTATAATTTTGTATTTTGCTTTTTTTAATAAATATTTACAAGAGATGGATGAACTAAAACATTTACTCCTCGTCTTCCTCTTGAAGACGTTTGAGTGTTTCCGGTTGTAGACTCTTTAGAACAAGTCGTGGAACGATAAACTCAAAACATTCTCTAGGAAGAGCTTTGGTGAAGATGTCTGCTAACTGAAATTCAGTCCTCACAAAATATAGTTCTACCACACCTTTTTCCACTTGTTCCCGAATGAAATGATGTCGAATGTCGATGTGCTTTGCTCTTGAATGTTGAACGTTGTTGCAGGAGAGAGCAATGGCACTTTTGTTATCACAATACAGAGGAATTTTGTTGAAGTCAAAGCCATAGTCAGATAGTTGGGATCTCATCCATAAGATTTGAGCACAACAAGATGACATGGCGATGTATTCAGCCTCTTTAGAGGATATCGACGTACTCATTTGTTTCTTAGAAGACCAACTTACAAGTTTTTCTCCCAAGAATTGAGCACCACCTGATGTGCTTCGACGAGTATCTTGACACCCTGCATGGTCTGCATCTGCATATGCTGTTAGTGACATGTTGGTGTCCTTAGGATGCCAAAGTCCCATGTTAATGGTACCTTGGAGATACTGAAAGACCCGTTTAACCGCTTCAATATGCTTTTTGGTAGGCGTAGCCTGGTATCTAGCACACATGCATACAGCGAACATAATATCAGGTCTACTGGCTGTGAGGTACATCAGGGATCCAATCATACTACGATATTTCATTTGATCTACCATGATCCCTGAGGGTTCCTCATCCAGTTTGGTACACTCCACCATGTGAGTGTCAACGGTGTCACAAGTGTCAAATCCAAATTTCTTTAAAATTTCATTAGCATATTTAGATTGATTGATAAAAATGCCTTCGGGACTTTATGAAATTTGTAATCCCAAGAAAAATGACATTTGTCCCATCATAGACATTTGAAATTTGGAGCATTTCATTTGAAAAATGGTCACATTTAGTAGGGTCGGTCGAGGCAAAAATAACATCATCTACATAGATTTGAACGTGAATTAAGTGTTTACCTAACTTTCTGGTGAACAATGTGGGATCCACTGCTCCTTTCTTGAATCCAATAGATAAGAGGAACTTTGACGGAGTATCGTACCACGCCCTTGGAGCTTGTTTCAGACGATAGAGAGCCTTCTTTAAGCGATAGACATGAGTAGGACGTTCAAGATCCACAAAACCTTCTGGTTGACTGACGTACACGATTTCTTTCAGATCTCCATTAGGAAAGGCAGTTTTTACATCCATTTTATAAACCACCATGTTCTTACTAGCAGCATTAGCTAAGAATATTCTGATTGCCTCAATACGTGCAACTGGAGAAAACAATTCCTCAAAGTCAATACCCTTCTCTTGACGATATCCTTTTGCAACAAGTCTTGCCTTGTTCTTTAATACATCCTCATGCTCATCAAGTTTCACTTTAAAGATCCATTTTAGAGCAATGATCATTGCACACTCAGGAGCTGGTACTAATTCCCAAACATCAAGTCGGTCAAATTTATGAATTTCTTCCTGCATTGCATTGAACCAACTGTCTTCTGACATTGCTGTTTTCATATCTTTTGGTTCGACTTTGACAGTACGGAATTGAAGAAGCACCATAAGGCATCTGTTGCGAGCTGTTTACGGGTGGATAATGGACGAGAGGGATTCCTTATGATATTATCCAGTGGATGATCGTGTGTCCATTTTCGGAAATGCTCGTGTGGTTCTGATTGAAGAACTGAGGTAGCATAGTTGTTTTCCCCTAATGAAGATGGTTCTGATGATGGTTTAGGAGCAAATATGTTCTCAAATGGAGCATCTTCGAGAGTAGCAAATGGGTTATCTCCATCATAGGTGCCTGAAACAAATCCATGATGTACACTCGATGATTGAGGATTTGATGATGAGACTGAGTGATCAGTAGTAGGCGGTTCTTGACTCAATGACATAGAAACTGAAGGATTATCTTCGTTGACTGGATTAGGGGAAGCCTCTGTTGAAGGATTAGACTGATCATTAGCAATAGGCTCATAGTGTTCATCAAACCTTGGATCAAATAATTTCTTCAAATCAACTTCTGAAGGAGGTACATATGGAGTTGCTGGTTAGGGATTTTGTACAAGAGAAGAACTAATGGGACTACTTAATGAAAGTTGAGATGCGGGTCCAGAACTTGATTGTCCTGGAGCCAGTTGCCCAGACAGCTCATTGAACGTGACATGAATAGTTTCCATGATATCTCAAGTTCTTTTGTTGTAGATGCGGTAACCCTTCTTGTTTGATGCATAACCCAAAAAAACTCCAATGTCCGCCTTACCTCTTCACTTTCCTAAATCTTGACTGTCATTCGATGGATAGCACAAAGCACCAAATACACGAAGGTAGGAGAGATCAGGTTTTTGTTGATGGACAAGTTCGTATGGAGTTTTTCCATGAGTGGTGTGTATGAGGGAACGATTTTGGGTGTAGCAAGCAGTGGCAATGGCTTCAGCCCAAAGAAACATTGGAACCTATGAGTAAATTAGCATTGTTCTTGTAGCTTCAACAAGGGTCCAATTTCGTCTTTCAACTACACCGTTATGTTGAGGCGTGATAACGCTACACGCGTCGTTCGGGGTCAAAGGAACTTCCTTTTCTTCGAGAAAGTCTTATAACACCCTAGGCAGTGAACCTAATCGTTGTAGTGTAGTATTAGGTAGTTATCTCATTAGCCATCTTTATGGTTGGGGGTTTAGGTTTGGGGCTCTAAGCATGGAAAGGTAAAAGATTTTTTGTATTTTTTCTATTTTTTTTTATTAGAAGGAGTTGGGGTTGGAATCGCATCATTGAAGAGTGATCGTAAGGATAAGGGGATCTCTTGCTATAGTTATGGGCACCGAATGGGATTATGATGTGATGTTGCTAATCCAAGTGACGGATCCCACAATATTCTGAAAGAGCTTCTTTTCCTTCAAGGAAACTGGGGCTTGCTGCGCACATCGCAATAGTGCGGAGTTGTATTGCCACATCAACTTTCTGCTTTAACCTGGGAACAACTTCGATGTTCTTGTTACGATTAAATGAGTATCCAAGGTTACAAAGAAACCCGACTTCGGTAACGGTGACGAACGATGTGGGTTTTAGCAAGGGAGTATGTGTGGTGAGTACCTTTTTGAGGTATGCTTGAACAGGTAGTTGTTTTTGGACTAGAGAGGATGGTATGGAAGCCACGGGTATTGATATCGTTCTCTAGGGGAATAGGAATGCTAGTGAGAAGTTACTACGCTAAGGTTGGGGTTGAGGAAGATTATTTTTTTTTATCTTTTTTATGTTTTTTAGAAAATGGAAAGGTACGAATCTCGGGGTTTGGATTTGGGGGTTGGTATTTCTACCGATTACTCTACTTATCTAATTATCTAATCTAAGGTGTATGTAGTCTATGTCTAATTATTGTGTGCTCGTATGATAGTTTAAAGATGTGTTCACTTAGGTTTTATTACTCCTTAATTATCTCCTATTGATGGTTGAATTGTCACGTCCTTATTCTTAATCGCGTTGTGTGTCTAAAGTCGTAGGGTATGCGTTTATCCCTAACTCTTTGAACTTACCAAAGGGTCTCGTATACAACACCCTCTACGGATTATAAACTCTAACTCTAAGGCACTCTTTGGATGGTTTAGCCTACAACCACTCTAAGTGCTATAGCCCAAGGTTCACAAAGATTAATCAAGCATTAATTACACAATGAATGACCTATCGCATTACTAGATCATTAATCAATTAAGATAAGAGACAACCTATCAATATTTAATAATTAAGTTTCATATTCCCTAAGCAAACACACAAGTAAATTAGCCGGACATGGAGAACATGCAAGCATACACACAAATAATTGAAGACATAATTGAATTAATGAAGTAAAACACTTATCTTGATGTAAGATAGGGTTGGGAACCCTAAAATACTGTACAAGACAGCCTTAGTTCGGTTTAGGTTTTTACTCCAAAAGACTACCCCCTAAAACTAAAAAATTCGGATTCTATATATAATATTACAAGCGCGACAGCGTCACCTTATGATTTGTGACGCCATCGGGTCGCCGTCATTAGGGTTTCATCTTGGCCACGTTAGTCTTGCGACGGCGTCACCTTGTTCTTGTGACGCCGTCCTCTTCAGCTTCTGACGCCATCTAGATCAAATCTAGGCCGTCTGAGTTGCGATGGCCTACTCTTTTAAAGCCTGACACCGTCACTAGAAAATAAGAAATTTGGCTTGTGTGCCGTCACAAAATGCTCCGACGGCATCGCAGTTAAGCAGTGACGCCATCACCTTGTATTTCAGCAGCTTGAGTGTCTCGATTCTTGACTTTGGCCATTTTCTTCGTATATCCGCGCCTTTTCGTCCAAATAAGTGCCATTACAGCAATTTTCCTTCAAGAGACCTAAAACGTGAAAAGGAACGATATTAAGTAATAACGGATACAAAAGGGATCAAATAAAGGCTTAAACGACCCCTCAAAAAGGTACATTTTAAAACCTTATCAAATATCCCTACACTTGGTATTTGCTTGTCCTCAAGTAAATGTGCTTTTAGCCAATTAATTTATAAGTTAAGGGTCATGAAGCATTGGTTTAAAACAGTCCACAACACATATAAGCCCCGCAAAAGTCATAACAAGCACAGAAATTACATACTAGCACCTCACATGGGGTGTTTGGATACTCACATCTCTCTCGGGTGTATATGAAATATAACAAGTTGGAAATGGAAGATAAACACTCATTAACCGGTCCTAGTACATAGATTACCATAGGCTTGAGAATAGATCAAACCTCCATCGCTTTGGCGTAAGCACCTAGGAAAGACTATCAAAGAGGTCTTTAAAGGGTTGTAATGTTAGGCTTACGGTAGGGAAACAAAAGGTTTGCTGGGATAGGCTATTTAGTGGTGGCAAGTCAAAAATCTTTATGTTACAAGCATACGAAGAATGGCGTTGCTAAGGCAAGACTCGACACTCTAAACTCTAGATAACTGAAACAAACAAACATAAATTTAAAAGATAGACGTAGGATAGTAGCCCGTATGTGTTTTTTATTATTATTACTATTTTTACCCTCTATTTTTTTCTTTTCTCTTTTTCTATTTTTTTTTCGATCTTTTTTTTTTTTTTTTTTATACACTTTTACTCTACCATCCTCTACGGTAACATCAGAATGATAGGGATTTATAGGCACATCCCTACACTTTAGTTTTTATTACTCTAACACTAATTTGACTCGAATTGAAAAGATCAAAACACTTGGGGTACGTTATTACGCAAATAAGGGAATTTGACGTTCCCTTCCAGTCATTTCATAAACTTTAACTTTTTCCCATGAGTCCCTGTTAGGATTTAGTAAATCCAAATATTGAAGAGTCAGTCACCTCAAGTATATGTAATCGTTAGTAAGCTCGTAGTCGTAGATTATTATAAGTTAAGTAGTATTTAGTTTAAGTAACACCGTGGAGGACAAACGGGTCTTTACCCACTGTATGCCTGATCCACAGCCCGATAGGTGGCGATTTATGTAATGACTATAAATACTCTCTACCTCCTAAGGTAGAGAGTTGGAGCTCATAATAAGCTTTTTCTTTCTCTCACTAAAGTTCCCAAACCTCTAACTTTCTCTCTCTAAAACCTCTTATTCGCCTATTTGATCTTGTAGGTTAGTGTGTTTGTGAAATGCAATATGTTACAAATGGTATCAAGAGCCATGGTTTGATCATCTCTTACATATCCTTGGATTTCTAGTGATTTTTAGATGGTTTTAGAGTTTGAAAAAGTTTAGTGGTTTTTGCATCATTTGGATCATTTCTAGTGTTAAACTTTGAATCTTGGGTGTAGTTTTATGTTTAGAATCATTGTATGTGCTTGGGTTTTGATTTGGTAAGCTTGAATTATCATGGTTGGGCTGTTTTTGGATTGAAAAGTGGTGTTTGTTTGATTTTCTAGCTAGCGACTTGAGCTACGGATAATTTGTCTTGGTAGCGACTTGCTTTGTAAGTTGGTAGCGAGTTGTAGTAGAAGTTCTTAGCGAGTTGAGCTTAGCGACTTGTCTATTGAGACAAGCCGACAAACAGTACACTTAGTGGATTCTCCACTACGGGTAGCGACTTGGTGAAAGTTAGCGACTTGTACTTAAGTTTGTTAGCGAATTGGTATTAGCGATTTCGTGCTTAGCGAGTTGCTATTTAGCGATTTGACATCTTAGCGACTTGGTGCTTAGCGAGTTGCTATTTAGCGGCTTGACATCTTAGCGACTTGGTACTTAGCGACTTGCTGTCAAAATTTGCTAGCGACTTGGTTCTTACCGACATGGTTCAAGGTTTCTTAGCGAGTTGGTTGATTTTTGTCTATAATACGGTTTTCTCTTGATTTAGTAAAATCCCGTGAAAGAATCTATTTCCCGGTTTAATCATAGAGTTATAAAATCCCGTTTAATCTGTTAACATGTCTACCAACGTACCTACAATCATCTTCACTGTTGCCGAGGATGTTCAAGCAACTGGTTCAGATACTCGTCCACCCATGCTTGACAGAACTGACTACGACTCTTGGGCTCAACGAATCAGATTGTACTGTCTTGGAAAGGAAAATGGGGTCAACATTCTCAAATCCATTGATGAAGGACCTTATCGGGTTGAGACTACTAGAGACATAATTGATACAGCTGAAGATGGAACAATTATGAGCTCAATGATAAGGAGAAGAAGAGATTCGATGCAGATATCAGGGCTTCTAACATTATACTGCAAGGTCTTCCAAAAGACATCTACAAGCTTATCAATCACAACACTGAAGCAAAGGCTGTATGGGATAATGTCAAGATGCTTCTCTCAGGTTCTGAATTAACTGTTGAAGACAGAGAATCACAATTATATGATGAATTTGAGCATTTCAATATGAAACCAGATGAGAGTGTCTATGAGTACTACGTGAGATTCCATAAGCTTGTGAATGACATGAGGAACATTAGAATGACCATGCCTAACATTCAGCTGAACTCAAAATTTGTAAACAACATGAATCCCGAATGGCACAAGTTTGTCACTTCTGTGAAGCTCACTAAAGGATTAAAGAATACAAATTATGAGCAACTGTATGCCTTCCTTCTCCAGAATGAAAGACATGCTATGTTTGAAAAAAGGATTCTGGAACAGTTCAAAACCAATAAGGAAAAACAAGTTCATCAAATGATTCAACTGCTTTTTACACAAATGTTGGGATTACCACCAAAGCTTTTCAAGTCATTCCCACGGGAGATGGTAATCACAAACTCATTCCCGATCCAATGTTCAAACCAGCTGATGCTGATGCAGCTGTGGGAAACTTCATTAATCAACTAGCTCTCATGATTAGTCAAAACATGAACACTCTCCCACACACCAACAACAACCTCAGAACATCATCCAATCCACACAATCAAGCCACTGTCAGAGATGGGAAGGTTATGGTGCAGCCAGTTCAAGAAAGGCAGTAGGATCAGAGAAGGGGTGGAGTAGGTGGAGGCTATGGTGGAAATCAGAATCGAGGAAGGATTGGAAATCGAGGACAAACAAAGCCTATCAAATGCTACAACTGTGGTGGTGATGGACACATTGCAAGGAACTGCACATCTCCAAAACGTCCACAGAATGCTGAGTACTTCAATGAAAAGATGCTGCTAGTGCAAGCTCAGGACAATGGAGCAGCTTTGGATGAGGAGGAGTTACTGTTTCTTGCTGAAGGGAATGCCAAGACTTATGATGTTGATGTTGATGAACAGCCGATTCAGGAGATAGATCATAATCATCAGAATGCCTTTCAAGTAGCTGATTGTGATGCATTTGACTCTGATGTAGATGATGAACCTACTGCTCAAACAATCTTCATGGCTAGCATCTCACCTATGGTTTCTCCAAAAGTTTCTCCACCACAACAAACTGGTCCATCCAAAGACAAAATCATTTCAGAGGTATTAAAACTATATGATGATGTTGATGAGCGAAAGATGCATAATGAAGTACAATCTCTTGAGACTTATGAATCAGATATTGATGATGTGGGTAATAGCAATGTTGTCCCATATGATCAATATGTGAAGCAAAGTGAAAGTGAGACTGTACCAAGTAATGCATCTTCTGCATTCAATAATGACTATGTCTTTGATGAATTCACTGCATGTACCCCTGATGATTCTATTGTCTCTGAACTGAATGCCTATAAAGAACGTGTTGCTATTTATGAACAACATGCTAAATTTGAGTTGACCACCCGTGAGCAGGAAATGGATGACCAAATGCGTATAATCATGAGAAAAAGTAATTTTAGAGAAGAATTATTAAAACAAGAGTTAAATTACTTACAAGAAAAGCTTTCTAAAACTGCTAAGCAAAAAGAAGAACTTCAAGAAAATGTGAAAATGCTTAAGCAAGAATTCAATGCTAAGGAATCAAAACTTTTGAATGATTTTTCTAATCTGAAAACTTTGAAAAACAAGCTTGAAAATAAGTTGTACGTACAAGGGAACACCATTCAGACTGCTCACATGATCACTAAGCATAGAGTCTTAAGCGATAAACATAGCATTCTCCTTGTTGAGGAACCAAATCCTGAGGTCACTAAAAAGGCTAGAAGTGCTCATAAGGTAATTTATGATGGTAATGAAATCCTTAAGCCTAGACAGAAACCTAGTTGCATTGAGTGCACTGTGGAAGATACGAAATCAGATGAAGTCACTAGGGAGAAGATGAACAAGAAACTAGATGATCCTAAATGTAAAGAGAAGAAAATAATTATCAAACCCCATGATTACCAAAAGGAGAATTGGATTTCCTTGAACAAGTTCAATCCTCAAACGTTGCTAACGCCCAAACAAGTGTTATGGAAAAAGGATTTAGATAAACAAAAAGCAGAGAATGAAAATGCCTTCAGCGACTGTGTATCCTCCCAATACACCAATGCATTTAGTCCCTAGAACTATTTCCACTAAAAGCAAGACCTTAATCAGTCAATATGTTATCTTTCAACTATTTGTTGTTTTGAGAAAACTTGTAAGAAAAGGATTACACCCACTGGTATAACTGAAGGGGAAAGGGATTTTGAGCAAACTAAAGAATGTTATTTAACTGAAGTCATGCCTTTCTTTAAACAACTAAAAGATCAATTTGAAAGTCTTAAAAAGGGAATGAATTTAGACATTAAAGAAATGGAAAAGGAATTTGATGCAATGATCGTTGAGGTTAGTGACTATGAGCGAGAATTAAAATATAATGAGATTGAGAGGAAAAACTTGCATACACTGAATGAGAATCTGATTTCTGAATGTATTGCTCAAGTAGTGTTTTTCACTGCTACAAATTGTTCCATTAATGCTTCTCAATTTTATGAACTATCTGTTGCTCTGAAAGTCTCCCATGATCGTGTCATTGAGCTTGAAAAGACTAATTCTAAACAAAATGAGAAAATTGATCTGGATGATCACGACAATTTGGTTAAACATCTTTCTAAACTAGAAGTTGAGCATTTTAATTTAACAACTAACAATCCTCAGATGCTCCAGAGTTTGATGCAGTTT
>BPTQ01000001.1:120290338-120341661 GCA_019973895.1 Chrysanthemum seticuspe | reverse complement strand
GTGGTCATCGTATACTTAACTTGGGCCAAAGACGGTATTCCAACTTATTAACCTCCCGATAAACAAAAGTGGGAAAAGAGTAAGTTAATAAAAAGTAAGAAGTTGGGGAAGTCACGAATGGCTCTGAAGTATCGATCTTGGAACAACCCAAATAAGGTCATGATCGAGTCAGAATCAGGCGTGAGAAGGGTATAGAGTAAAAAGAGGAAAAAAGTTATATGGATTCCTGAAGATGTGATAGATCACCTAACAGGGACCCATCTAGGGAGGTCAAGACCGCCTAGTACCCTTGTTTATGGATTGGAATAGTAGGAATATAGTGGTATGTATTTCATTACAACCAGCCAGATAAACCATAACAAGTAGACGGTAACCTTGGCAAACCTCATGGCACATATTGAGGGGGAGCAAGCTTATGAAAACCTCATCCTTCCCTAATATGCTTTATCTACTTGTTTTGATCAGGGAAGTGATGTTGATATCTTTTAGAAAATGGTAATCAAAGAAGTTAATTCTTTCTCTTGCCTCCGTGTGCAAAACGATTTCATACACTTGATGCACATGTTGAGGGGGAGTTCTTGTTCTAAAAATATCAAAAAACAATTCAGGTACAAAATGCTTTGATAATATATCATAAGTATTTGGATTGATGTTCAAATGGTTTTCAAATTGGTTCCAATGGCAGATGAACAATACCAAATAGACCGACCAACATTACTTTATGTATGGTGATATAAGGATGATAAGGTTAGGTATTTGTTCCCATGATCCGCCAGAACTGGAGGGATCTACCCAGGGACAATCCACTAGATAGTGTAGAAGTCCTTAGGTATATTGAAAAAAGGAGAAAAATGAGATATGGGAAGAGTGCGGACTAAGACTGAGCTAGTACTGGAATAAACCCAACAAGGTTCTAGCTATGAAGTCTCGGTAAGCACTGAAGGGGTTGAAGAATGAAAAATAATTGAATGAGAAAAGGGTGAAAACAAATAGCCCTCCAATTATTCAACCTTATGGCAGAAACCGGGTTCAATTCATATGCTACTGGTGGTTGCCAAGGTAACATCGGTATTGAAGACAAGACGTCATGGACCCAGTGACGCACTGCACTTCATCTTCCCAAACCACTCAAGTTCCTCTTAAAAGGACTTGTTTCATTCTCACGGGGAACCGACATTATCTATCGACTTTCTCTTAGAGATTGTTGATATTGAAGAAGGAGACACTCTCCCTAGTCTCCGATATAGGATCCAAATATGCACAAATATTGTCTAGAGCAACGAGATCATCAATAAATCTCATTAGGACACTTTCAATGAAGACTCTCTATTTCACACAATGTGGAAAGAGAGATTATATCTTGAGTCCTACGAATTATCCTTGTGGTATTGCCAGAACATCTGAGTGATATGCAAACATATTTACAATGAAGATGGAAAGCCTTCTGGAGCCTACATCAAACAAGCTCCTGGTAGGTGGCATGTGAGATCTATTCAATAGATCAACCATGTGACAACTGAATAGAAACAATGGGGCGATTCAATCTTTTGAATCAATCCTGGTTCAGGTTATGGATTGACGGATACCTTTGAAAAACCGGTCGTTGTGCTTAAAAACTCTCTTCTTTAACACATCGACCGTGTACGAATATTTCAAATGAAAAGGTGTTTATGATTGATAATTGATTTTCATTAAAACCTTCGTTGTATTGCAAAAACAATTTCTATTGAGCAATACACGATTATTTTTCAAATCTCTTTTCATCAATCAGTGAATCTCTATTCGCTGGTTCACTCACTCCGTGATGTCTTCTTTGAGACGTTTCGGTTAGAGAACAGCTAGAGCAGCTGCGGAAACCCTGTCAAGGAAATTCTTCGGAATTTTACCTGATCACAGAGAGTACTTGTACTGATCAACGAGGAACCTTGGGCCGTGTACCTCAATTCAACGAAAGTGATCAAAGACACTTTCGTGCGCTTTATTGCTAAATGTTTTATGCAGGTACGCCCTACGTTTACAGCTGATCAGAATGAAGCGGTCAATCCATAGCCGCATGCTCACTCAACACATTCATCTCGAAAGAAATCATGATTAGTACATCAATGACTCTGATATTTTCACTCCATGCTTCTGCTACACTGCTGCCAATATCATGAATCAACGAAAGCTCCCGCTACTCTGATGAGAAGATTTCATGATCCAGAATGTGAGCATGTTGGTCCGAAAGTCACAACATCACATAATACCAACACCACAATGGATGTCTCAGAGATTTTTGTTAGCTGATGATCTCAAAACTGGCTCAAAACTCATAATCACGTGGATCAGTAAAAAGACCTCCACTTGGATTAACCAAACATGTAATGTGATGAATCAATGACTACGAGCTTCAGAGCAAAGTACAACATCAAGAATGCTAGAACAATTTTTTACTGTAATATCTGTTTGTATTCAATATATGTTTAATGTGTGTTTGAGGTGACCTCCCTTAGGGGGAGATTGTTAGGATTTAGTAAATCCAGTTATTGAAGAGTCGGTCACCTCAAGTATATGTAATCGTTAGTAAGCTCATAGTCGTAGATTATTATAAGCTAAGTAGTATTTAGTTTAAGTAACACCGTGGAGGACGGACGAGTCTTTACCTACTGTATGCCTGATCCACAGCCCGATAGGTGGCGATTTATGTAATGACTATAAATACTCTCTACCTCCCAAGGTAGAGAGTTGGAGCTCATAATAAGATTTTTCTTTCTCTCACTAAATTTCCCAAACCTATAACTTTCTCTCTCTAAAACCTCTTATTCGCCTATTTGATCTTGTGGTTTAGTGTGTTTGTGAAATCCAATATGTTACAGTCCCAATCCTCCCAAAACAGTGTACAAAAGATATGACTCGACTTATCAACTCATGCAAGCAACTAGTTCTAGAATCTATTATACTCCCGGTTCACACTCTAAGCATTAAAGATGAATGCTTTAATTCCTACTAATCTAAGGGCGATCCTCACATTTTGGGTGGAATTTAGGTGGTAAAGGGTTTTTGTGCTAGTCATTCAACTTCCTATCCGTGAGACGCTTTTGTTAAGACTAATGGCCCACTCCTATATGTCATGAAAAATTTTAAATTTGGTGCCAAAATTACCCTAACCGACATTTTCTCATGGTTTATTACACAAATACAATTGGACAAAGCAAATAATCAAGGATAAGCATAGTTTCTAAGTTCCCATTTTATTTTCCCTCCCTACACTTAAACTGAACATTGTCCCTGATGTTCCCCGAAAGTATCAAAGTTATGATAATGGAAGGTAATTAAAAACGAAAGAAACTAGTACTCCCCTGATTAGCTCGGTAGGATCCGTGTGAAGTGGTGGTTAAATCCTTTCCAAGAAAAATGTATGCGTGAAAAGCTCCCTCCAATCTTTTGTTTCTTCTTCTTGATAAATAAAACCTGCACATTCGAAGAAAACAAACGAAACCTTCGCGTAAAATCGGTGGTAATAATATATATAAGACTCTACTAAACTAGGATATAATGCTTGTGGAATGGATGTTTACAGAATTTCTGGAAAATTAAGACCTGGAAAATTCCAAAAATTTATAAGTAGCTCAGAAAACGAGAAAAAAGTAATATGTTGTTTTTACTCCTTCCTGACGCCGTAAGGTTGCGATCCTGACACCGTCAGGTTATCCTGACAAAAACTGGTCTGCGAGTTTTTGGAAAAAAATTATGGAAAATTTACATCTTTAGAATCTGGAAAAATTTCTGCAAAACATCCATTATGACTCGATACAAGCATTTCTGGTGAACAATGTGGGATCCACTGCTCCTTTGCTGAAGCCAATAGATAAGAGGAACTTTGACGGAGTATCGTACCACGCCCTTGGAGCTTGTTTCAGACGATAGAGAGCCTTCTTTAAGCGATAGACATGAGTAGGACGTTCATGATCCACAAAACCTTCTGGTTGACTGACGACATGATTTCTTTCAGATCTCCATTAGGAAAGGCAGTTTTTACATCCATTTGATAAACCACCATGTTCTTACTAGCAGTATTCGGTAAGAAGATTCTGATTGCCTCAATACGTGCAACTGGAGAAAATGATTCCTCAAAGTCAATACCCTTCTCTTGATGATATCCTTTTGCAACAAGTCTTGCCTTGTTCTTTAATACATCCCCATGCTCATCTAGTTTCACTTTAAAGATCCATTTGAGAGCAATGATCATTGCACACTCAGGAGCTGGTACTAATTCCCAAACATCAAGTCGGTCAAATTTATGAATTTTTTCCTGCATTGCATTGAACCAACTGTCTTCTGACATTTCTGTTTTCGCATCTTTTGGTTCGACTTTTGACAGTACGGAATTGAAGAAGCACCATAAGGCATCTGTTGCAAGCTGTTTACGGGTGGATAACGGACGAGAGGGATTCCCTATGATATTATCCAGTGGATGATCGTGTGTCCATTTTCTGAAATGCTCGTGTGGTTGTGATTGAGGAACTGAGGTAGCATAGTTGTTTTCCCCTTATGAAGATGGTTCTGATGATGGTTCAGGAGCAAATATGTTCTCAAATGGAGCATCTTCGGGAGTAGAAAAGGGGTTATCTCCATCATAGGTGCCTGAAACAAATCCATGATGTACACTCAATGATTGAGAATTTGATGAGGAGACTGAGTGATCAGCAGTAGGCGCTTCTTGACTCAATGACATAGAAACTGATGGATTATCTTCTTTGACTGGATTAGGGGCAACCACTGTTGAAAGATTAGACTAATCATTAGCAATAGGCTCATAGTGTTCATCAAACCTTGGATCAAACAATTTCTTCAAATTATCTTCTGAAGGAGGTACATATGGAGTTGCTGGTGAGGGATTTTGTACAAGAGAAGAACTAATGGGACTACTTAATGAAAGTTGAGATGCGGGTCCAAAACTTGATTGTCCTGGAGCCAGTTGCCCAGATAGCTCATTGAACGTGACATGAATAGTTTCCATGATATCTCCAGTTCTTTTGTTTTAGATTCGGTAAACTTTCTTGTTTGATGCATAACCCACAAAAACTCCAATGTCCGCCTTAGCTCTTAACTTTCCTAAATCTTGACCGTCATTTGATGGATAGCACAAAGCACCAAATACACGAAGGTAGGAGAGATCAGGTTTTTGTTTATGGACAAGTTCGTATGGAGTTTTTCCATGAGTGGTGTGTATGAAGGAACGATTTTGGGTGTAGCAAGCAGTGGCAATGGATTCAGCCCAAAGAAACATTGGAACCTATGAGTAAATTAGCATTGTTCTTGCAGCTTCAACAAGGGTCCGATTTCGTCTTTCAACTACACCGTTCTGTTGAGGCGTGATAACGCTACACACGTCGTTCGGGGTCAAAGGAACTTCCTTTTCATCGAGCAAGTTTTATAACACCCTAGGCAGCGAACCTAATCGTTGTAGTGTAGTGTTAGGGTAAGCCACGGGTATTGATATCGTTCTCTAGGGGAATAGGAATGCTAGTGAGAAGTTACTACGCTAAGGTTGGGGTTGAGGAAGATTATTTTTTATCTTTTTTATGTTTTTTAGAAAATGGAAAGGTACGAATCTCGGGGTTTGGATTTAGGGGTTGGTATTTCTACCGATTACTCTACTTATCTAATTATCTAATCTAAGGTGTATGTAGTCTATGTC
Source organism: Chrysanthemum seticuspe (assembly GCA_019973895.1). Classification (NCBI taxonomy): domain Eukaryota; kingdom Viridiplantae; phylum Streptophyta; class Magnoliopsida; order Asterales; family Asteraceae; genus Chrysanthemum; species Chrysanthemum seticuspe. The sequence continues at coordinate 120,335,981 of BPTQ01000001.1, read as the reverse complement.
TAATTATTGTGTGCTCGTATGATAGTTTAAAGATGTGTTCACTTATGTTTTATTACTCCTTAATTATCTCCTATTGATGGTTGAATTGTCACATCCTTATTCTTAATCGCGACGTGTGTCTAAAGTCGTAGGGTATGCGTTTATCCCTAACTCTTTGAACTTACCAAAGGGTCTCATCTACCAAACCCTCTAGGGATTATAAACTCTAACTCTAAGGCACTCTTTGGAAGGTTCAGCCTACAACCGCTCTAAGTGCTATAGCCCAAGGTTCACAAAGATTAATCAAGCATTAATTACACAACAAATGACCTATCGCATTACTAGATCATTAATCAATTAAGATAAGAGACAACCAATCAATATTTAATAATTAAGTTTCATATTCCCTAAGCAAACACACAAGTAAATTAGCTGGACATGGAGAACATGCAAGCATACACACAAATAATTGAAGACATAATTGAATTAATGAATTAAAACACTTATCTTGATGTAAGATAGGGTTGGGAACCCTAAAATACTGTACAAGACAGCCTTGGTTCGGTTTAGGTTTTTACTCCAAAAGACTACCCCCTAAAACTGAAAAATTCGGATTCTATATATAATACTACAATCGCGACGGCGTCACCTTATGATTTGTGACGCCGTCGGGTTGCCGTCATTAGGGTTTCGTCTTGGCCACGTTAGTCTTGCGACGGCGTCACCTTGTGCTTGTGACGTCGTCCTCTTCAGCTTCTAACGCCGTCTGGATAAAATCTAGGCCGTCCGAGTTGCGACGGCCTACTCTTTTAAAGTCTGACACCGTCACTTGAAAATAAGAAATTTGGCTTCTGTGCCATCACAAAATGCTCCGACGGTGTCGCAGTTAAGCAGTGACGCCGTCACCTTGTATTTCAGCAGCTTGAGTGTCTCGATTCTTGACTTTGGCCATTTTCTTCGTATATCCGCGCCTTTTCGTCCAAATAAGTGCCATTACAGCAATTTGCATTCAAGAGACCTAAAAAGTGAAAAGGAACGATATTAAGTAATAACGGATACAAAAGTGATCAAATAAAGGCTTAAAAGACCCCTCAAAAAGGTACATTTCAAAACCTTATCAAATATCTCTACACTTGGTATTTGCTTGTCCTCAAGCAAATGTGCTTTTAGCCAATTAATTTATAAGTTAAGGGTCATGAAGCATTGGTTTAAAACAGTCCACAACACATATAAGCCTCGCAAAAGTCATAACAAGCACGGAAATTACATACTAGCACCTCACATGGGGTGTTTGGATACTCACATCTCTCTCGGGTGTATATGAAATATAACAAGTTGGAAATGGAAAATAAATACTCATTAACTGGTCCTAGTACATAGATTACCATAGGCTTGAGAATAGATCAAACCTCTATCGCTTTGCCGTAAGCACCTACGAAAGACTATCAAAGAGGTCTTTAAAGGGTTGTAATGTTAGGCTTACGGTAGGGAAACAAAGTGTTTGGTGGGATAGGCTATTTAGTGGTGGCAAGTCAAAAATCTTGATGTTACAAGCATACGAAGAATGGCGTTGATAAGCCAAGAGTCGACACTCTAAACTCTAGATAACTGAAACAAACAAACAAAAATTTAAAGGATAGATGTAGGATGGTCCTAGTACATAGATTACCGTATGCATGACTTGGTACGATCTCTCTTTCACTTTGTATCACATATTGATCATATGGGACAATAATACTATTACCCACATTATCTATATATGATTCATTAGTTTCATGTGATTGTACTTCGTTATGTATCTTTTTCTCATCAACTTCATCGTATAGTTTTAATACCTCTGAAATGATTGAATCTTTGGATGGACCAACCTGTTGTGGTGATGAGACCTTTGGAGAGACCATTGGTGAAATGCTAGCCATGAAGATTGTCTGGGCAGTAGTTTCATCATCGACATCAGAGTTAAATGTATCACAATCAGCAACTTGAAAGGCATTTTGATGATTGTGACCTATTTCCTGAACTCGCTGCTCATCCACATCAGCATCATATGTTTTAGCATTTCCCTCAGCAAGAAATAACAAATCTTCTTCATTCAAAACTGCTCCATTGTCCTGAGCTAGCACCAGCAGCATCTTGTCCCTGAAGTACTCTGCATTTTGAGGGTGTTTTGGAGATGTGCAGTTCCTTGCAATATGTCCTTCACCACCACAGTTGTAGCACTTTATTGGCTTTCCTTGTCCTTGAATTGCATTCCTTCCACGATTCTGATTAGTCACATACCCTCCACCTACTCCACCTTTTCCTTGTTCATACTGTCTTCCTTGCACTGGTTGCACCATGATCTTACCATCTCTGATAATAGCATGATTGTGTAGATTCGATGCAGTTTTGATATCATTGTTAGTGTGTGGAGTGAGGTTCAGATTTTGCTTAACCATAAGAGCCAGTTGATTGATGAAATAATCCATGACTGCTTCAGCATCAGGTTGCTTAAACCTTGGATCAGGAATGAGCTTGTGGTTATCGTTACCTGTTGGTATGACTTGAGAAGCTTTGGTAGTAATTCCTGCATTTGTGTATAATGCGGTTGAGTCATTTGATGAGCTTGCCTCTCCCTGATTAGACTTGAACTTTTCAAGAATCATTCGTTCAAACATAGCATGCTTCTCATTCTAAAGTAGGAAAGCATACAATTGCTCATAGTTGGTGTGTCTTAATCCTTTAGTTAGCTTGACTAAGGTGACAAATTTGTGCCATTCGGGATTCATGTTGTTCACAAACTTTGAATTGAGCTGAATATTTGACATGGTCATTTTGATATTCCTCATATCATTCACAAGTTTGTGGAACCTCACATAGTATTTAGTGATACTTTCTCCAGGATTCATTTTGAATTCTCAAAATCATTATACAATTGTGATTCCATGTTTTCTTTGGTCAATTCGGAACCAGAGAGAAGCATATTAACATTGTCCCAAACTGCCTAGGCTTCAGTGTTGTGATTGATTAACTTGTAGATGTCTTTTGGAAGACCCTGAAGTATAATGTTTAAAGCCTTAATATCAGCATCATATCTCTTCTTCTGCTTATCATTGAGCTCATCATACGTCTTTGGTCTGTCCAAAACTAAGATCATTGTATCATCCGCAACAGTTTCAAGTGTGTCTCTTGTAGTCTCAATCTGATAAGGTCCTTCATCAATTGATTTGAGAATGTTAACCCCATTTTCCTTTCCCAAACAGTACAACCTAATTCGTTGAGCCCATGAGTCATAATCGGTTCTGTCTAGCATAGGTGGACGAGTATCAGATCCGGCAGCTTGAACGTCTTCAGCAACAGAAGAGATGATAGTAGGTACGTTGGTCTACATAATTACTGATTCTACGAGATTTTAAAACTCTTGGATTCAACCAAGAAATAGATTCTTTCATGAGATTTTACTAAATCAAGAGAAAACCGTAAACTGTAATCACGAAGAAAACACTAAATCTCACGAGACAAATTGCTCAAAGTGACAAGTCGCTTCAGCCAGCAAATCGCTCAAAACAGACAAATCGCTTCACCTAACAAATCGCTTATACAGACAAGTAGCTTGATAAGACAAATCGCTTAGGCAATCAACTCGCTTTAACAAGCAATTCGCTTAATCAAACAAGTCGTTTAAACCAACAAACCTCTTAATTGACAAATCGCTTAACCAAGACAAGTCGCTTAAACTACAAGTCGCTTAAATAAGAAAGTCGCTTGAAGTGACAAATCGCTTCTCCGCATAAATCGCACAAGGACAACCACTAGCCTGACAAATCCCTTAAACAAGCGATTCTCAACTGACACAAATCGCTTCCAAACAAGGACAAATCGCTCGTCAGAACACCTTAACGAGACACAAGTCGCAACCTTTAAAACAACAAAAATGCCACTTTTAAATCCAAAAACAATCCAACCACAGTGATTCAAACCTTCCAAATCAAAACCTAACCGCTTATGATGATTCTAAACATAAAAGTACAATCAATATCCAAAATTTAACACTAGAAATGGTCCAAATGATGCAAATACCACTAAACCTTTTCAAACCCAAAAACCATATGAAACCACTAGAAATCCAAGAACATGTAAGAGAGATGATCAAACCATGGTTGTTGATACCATTTGTAGCATATTGGATTTCATAAACACATCATAACATATAAAATCAGGGGCATATGGTTTAGTGTTTTAGAGAGAGAAAGGTTAGAGGTTTTGGAAGCTTAGTGAGAGAAAGAAAAATCTTATTATGAGCTCCAACCCTCTACCTTGGGAGGTAGAGGGTATTTATAGTACCTTACATAAAACGCCTCCTACGGGCTGTGGATCAGGCATACTGTGGGTAAAGACCCGTCCGTCGTCCACGTTGTTACTTAACTAAATACTAACTAACATAAAATAACTTCGACTACGAGCTTTCTAAAAATTACATATACTTGAGGTGACCGACACTTTAACAACTGGATTTTCTAAATCCTAACATGTAGACATCCGGTAGACTACTGCGTATCTGTTTAGTACTTTTTCCATAATTTCATTACAAAAGTGTGTCCCTCGATCACTTATGATGGTTTTAGGAATCCCAAATATAGAGAATAACTTTTTTATAAATCAAATTATGCTTCTAACATCACAAGTTTGTAGAGATTCAGCTTCAACCCATTTTGAAACACAATCGACAGCTACAAAAATATAACTTTTTTTTACGATGGGGTGAAAGGTCCCATTAAATCAATACCCCGGACATCAAATACATCACATACTAAAATGTTATTTAGCAGCATCTGATTTCAAGAAGAGATGTTACCTGCCTTTTGACATGCGTCACAATTTCTTACATATTTTGCGGCATCCTTGAAAATGCTAGGACAAAAGAATCCTTCTTCATAAATCTTTCTAGCAGTAGTGTCGGCCCCGTAATGCCGTCCAGTGTGTCCGTTGTGGCAGTGTTCCAGGACTCGTTGTTGTTCTTCTCCGAAAATACATCTCCTAATTATACCGTCGCGGAAAGATTTAAATAGGAAAAGGTCATCCTATAAGTAATATTTTAAATCTGAGAAGAACTTTTTCTTTTGATCATAAGTTTTGTTGCTTGGCAGAACTCTGGCCGCAAGGTAATTAGCGAAGTCTGCATACCATGGTTCAGGACTAGGATCGTTAATCTTACTGACATAAGTTGCTCATCAGGGAAGGAATCATGAATAGTGTCTATGTCAAGCTCCTCAAGCTCAGGGTTTTATAATTGAGATAGGTGATCAGCTGCCAAATTTTTTGCCCCCTTCTTATCCTTGATTTCTATTTTAAATTCTTGTAACAAAAGTACCCATCTTATCAACCTTGGTTTGGCATCCTGTTTACTGAAAAAGTACTTCAAAGCAGAATGGTCAGTGTAGACAACAGTTTTAGACATTACTAAGTAAGACCTAAATTTATCAAAGGCATAGACCACTGCAAGAAGTTCCTTCTCGGTGGTCGTGTAATGTTCTTGTGCTTCATTTAAGGTTTTACTAGCATAATTAATAGGTTTGAATTTTTTGTCAATCCTTTGTCCTAAAATAGCCCCCACCGCATAGTCACTGGCATCGCACATTAGTTTAAAATTGTTGTTCCAATCCGGAGCAATGATAACAGGAGCTGTAGTTAATTTTTCTTTCAAAATATCAAAAGTGTTTTTGCACTCATCATTAAAGTCAAATTTTGCATCCTTCATGAGAAGTTGGGTCATAGGTTTATTAGTTTATGAAAAATCTTTTATAAATCTTCTATAAAACCCAGCGTGCCCAAGAAAACTCCTAATTCCTTTAAAGATTAGTTAGGTAAGGGAGTCATGAAATAACGTCGACCTTAGCTTTATCCACTTCAATCCCAGTTTGGGAAATTTTATGTCCCAAAAAAATTCCTTCTTTTACCATAAAATGACATTTTTCCCAATTTAGGACAAGGTTGGTTTCTTCACATCTAGCAAGTATTTTAGATAAATTATTAAGGCAAGATGAGAAAGAGTTACCAAAGACCGAGAAATTTTCCATAAATACTTCCATGAAATCTTGACACATATCTGAGATGATTGCCGTCATGCAACGTTGGAATGTGGCAGGGGCATTGCATAGCCCAAAAGGCATTCTTCGATAAGCGAATGTTCCATAGGGGCAGGTGAAAGTAGTCTTTTCTTGATCCTCTGGAGCGATGGGAATCTAGAAATACCCTAAAAATTCATCAAGGAAACAATAATATTCGTGTCCAGAAAGCCTTTCTAACATTTGATCGATAAAAGAGAGTGGAATGTGATCTTTTCGCATGGCGTCATTTAATTTTCTGTAATCGATGCAAACTCTCCAGCCAGTAACCGTTCTTGTACAGATCAGTTCGTTATCCTCATTAGTGACCACAATCATTCCTCCTTTCTTTGGCACAACATGAATTAGACTAACCCAAGGGCTATCAAAAATAACATAAATTAGACATGCATCCAAGAGTTTAATGATTTCATCCTTGACCACATCTTGAACTTTTGGGTTTAATCTCCTTTGTGGCTGCACTACTAGTTTAAAATCATCTTCCATAAGTATCTTGTGATAACAATATGAAGGGTTAATTCCTTTTATGTCACAAACTTTCCACGTAGTGGCTCCTTTGTGCTTGCTCAAAACCTGCAATAACAATTTCTTTTCTTCGTCAGATAATAAAGAAGAAATTACAACAGGAAAATTAGGATCATCGTTAATAAATGCGTATTCTAAATGAGAAGGGAGCTCTTTGAGCTTGGGAGTATTATCAGCTTTTTCTGGGATGTTGGCAGAACATAACGTTTGGTTATCCATAGTATTTCCTTCCCACTTGTCTCCTTCATCATTAGATGTTTTATCATTGTCTTCAAATACTAGTGATTTCAAAGGGTCTGGCTGAAAACATTCTTGAGCATGTTTTGGAACATTAACCTCGACTAGATCAAGGTCGTCAAGGTTGTTGATAGTGAAAGAAGCGTATTTCATCGATCTTTCTAGGTCGAAGGTAATCTTATCATTTCCAATTTCCAAAGAGATCTTCTTGTTAAAAACATGAATCATGGCATGTGTTGTGGCAAGAAAGGGTCTTCCTAGTAAAATGGGGACATCATCTTCTTCCATTTCGAGGACCACGAAGTCGACCGAGAAAACAAATTTATCAATCTTGAAAAGGACATTCTCTGCAATTCCTTTAGGGTATTGAGTTGCTTTATAGGCCAGCTCAATGCACATTCTAGTTGGTTTCAGGCTTCCCAATTCCAGTCGTGAGTAAAGCGAGAATGGCATAAGGCTGATGTTGGCTCCTAAGTCGGCAAGGGCTTTTTGAAACACGATACCTCCGATGGTGCAAGGTAAGGTGAAAATCCCAGGATCTTCTTCTTTGAGAGGCATATCTTTTAGAAGTGCAGCAGAACACCTTTGATTTAAGGTAACCTATGTCCGGTCAGAAAGTCGTTTATGAGTGGGGAGGTCCTTCATGAATTTAGCATATTTTGGCATATGTTCAAGTGCTTCCACGAGAGGAATGTTTATGCTGAGTTGTTGTAATTTCTCCATGAATTTCTGAAATTGTAATCGTTCTTGCTCCTTCTTAATTCTTCCAGGAAATGGTATGGGTAGAACATAGGGTCGAACTTTTTCCTGTGGCAAAGTTGGTTGAGTAGCCACTATTTCCTTATTGTTGTCTTGATGGATTTCTTCATTCTGAACATCTGAGTTTGAGGAATAAGTTGGTTCTTTATATTTTAATCCACTTAAGGTTGTTATAGCATGGGCCAGATCCCTAAGATTGGTTTCAGTAGTAATAGGAAGTTCCCCTCGTCTCTGATTCTGACCGATTCGGTGAGCTTTCTGACCTGATTCTCCAATCTTCTTATAGCAGCTTCTTGAGTCCTTAGTACATGGTCGTAGTCTTTCTTGATGTTCTATACCAGTTTCTCACTTTCCTCTTACTTTCTTCAAGATTCTTTCACAAGCTTTTTTATTGCCTTATCGAGATTTGTCACTCTTCCTTCAACTGGGCTATCGAACTTATGTTTAACCATCTTTACTTCTTCAGTAAGGGAGTGCATGTCAGACTCGAATTCTTCTAAATTCTTAATTACCGATTGTAATTCCATCGGGCTTTCTTTCGATTCTTCTTTCCAGGATGAAGAATGAAGAGTAACTTCTTCAACTCTGGTCCATCCTTTATCAGCAGTCATCAAAGGGATAGGTTCTTTGGAGTCTAACATTTGTCGAGTCTTGATATTAAGCCCGTTGTAAAATATTTTTAGTTGCTCGTGCTTGTGGAGTTTATGCTCGAGGAATTTGAAGATGGCTTCATTGAATCTTTCCCAAGTTGTAAATAATCGTTCATCATTGTTTTGGCATAATCTTCTAATTTCATCAACTTGCTGAATGATTGTTGCAGGGGTTCGATATTCTTTAATAAAGACATTCTTGAATGCATTCCATGTCGTAATAGATCCACAAAGGTAGTTTCTTCAGCCAATCTCTAGCTCTTCCCTTGAGAGTGAATAGGAACTCTCTCATCATAATATGGTCTCTGGACACGCCTGGTGCTTGGAAAAAGTGATAACATCAAATAGTCCTAAATATTGAGTGTCAATTTCCTCCGATAATGCTCGTATTTTATATCATTTATATGGATTTACGCTTGTTTTCCTCTATATTTCACTTTCAGGTAAATTACGAGCATTGGAGCTAAAGAGATGCGTACTAGGAGATTTATTGAAGATATATCATAGTATGCTCATTTAGAAGCAGTTACGACGTAACTCCTCTCTCACATTACGCCGTAACTAAGACGTGGCTCAGAAAACCAACTCAACAGAAGATTATGGCGTAACTCTACCAAAGATTACGGCGTAACCAACTAGGTCAAATGAGGTTCCGCGCCGCTGCAAGCTACGCCGTAACTATTGTATCAATTACAGCGTAAACCAGAATTATTGAAGATACGGCATAATTCCTTCCATAGTTACGTCGTAACCAGTATTTTTAGTGAAAATACGAAGAATTGGATGTTACGGCATAACTCTTATAATTAGTTACTCCGTAACCAGATCTGGCCTATAAATACCCCTCGATTTTCAGCATTTCAAAGCATCCCATTTCACACACAGCACAAAGTGGACGTGAGTAGAAGTCGAAGGAAGATCTAGAGGAGCATACAAAGCTATCTCCAATGGAGAAATCACTCCCCTACGATGAGCATTAGCATTTTATCTTTCCTTTAATTTCAATTCATGTATTTCGTAATGTTAAACATTGAATCGATTGTTTTAGTTAGTATGAGCGGCTAAGCACCTCTGGTGCTGGCCTAGTTAGGATTCCTTAATTGTTTTGTTTGCGTTTACATTGCTTCCGTATAATTATTTCTAAGTGTATGCATGCATAGTTTGTTTGTAGCTACCCTTGTTTCGGTATTTTTGAATGGCGGTAGTTGTAACACCCCAACCCGACAAGGGTAGAAGTGTCACATTTTGGTGTCATATCAGAATATACAAGTAAATTTTACAAGCGGAAGTCTTAAGGAATAACGTACCATGTCATATAAACGAAATATTTCAATAAAAATTACAAAATTCAAGATGTCTAAAATAAACTTAATTTTGAAAACAATAGCCCGCCAAAATAAGTCCAAATAATAAGGTAACTAGGGTTGGTCCACTCAGATAATCCAACTCTAAGCCCATCAAAGCCCATCTTCCAACCTAAAACCTGCCGTAGGAAAAGAAATGCGGCTGAGCTTAAAAAGCCCAGTGAACAGATATAACAAAACGAAAGCTAAACAAAAGCAGAAATACGAAATGAAACAAAGGAACAAAAGCAGGGTTGCAACGGAAAGGAAACAATGAGTCAATGAGGATCCTATAGAACACAATTATACAGATATCAAGCAAGAACAACAATCAAGGAGAACACAGCAAGCAACGCATCCATGACATATATATAATCACATATAAGCAAACAGACATACAAGCACCGAAACCAAATCAAGCATACCAAACGTCGCATCCACTCAACATAAGAATAGCACGCGGTCAGATCAGGAAATCAAAATATAAATAAGCCAACAGGAAAACTAAAAGCAAGCGGAAGCAATTAATTAGGAAGTGAACATGGCAATCCCACAAGACAAATAACCCACAGTTAATAGCATAACAGTATCATAACGAATATAACATGGCAAGTCGACAATTAGCAATAAGACACCAATGGATAATCATAGCCCATAAACATAATTAAACGGAGGTATCCATACTAAACAGATAATCAACTGATTACACCCAAACATGATCACCAAACCATTCAAGGTTCACATAACAGTAAGATAACATATATTCAGATGACAACAGTTGAATCATATAGTCGCATATTAAATCATATCGTGGCAGGATAAACAAATCATCACATAGAACATGTAACAGCATAAACAGATTCAATAATCACATAATAACCCGGTACGTGAATGGAATGATAATATGAAGTAACGAAATAGGAGTATGTCAGATCAATGAAATGGAATATAGCATGGTAGTAGAGTGAGTTACATATGGTGTGTTAGGGAATATAGAAGGTACAATCTAGGTATATCAAAAGTGTAAGGTTTGTCAGAAATCTACCACGAGCCCAGAAACATATCATATCATATCATATCATAAGTAACGATTGTATTCGGAGGGGTGACCTCGGAATACCATATATAATAGGAGGGGAGACCTCAGTAACCAATGGAGTAGCTAGCTCCCAGAATGTGAATACGCGTATTGCACACGACATCATTCACCAGACAAATCATATCATAGCATAACATATCAGATACAGAACAAATCTAGGATGCATCCATACGCCCCTGCAGAAAAATAGTGGCCATACAATATATATCGAGCTCATAATCAGATAACAGAAAGGGACGGTGTGTAACATCACTCGTACACACTAGAGTCATGCCATTGGTGCATCAATGACACGACCATGTTACCTTCATGGCTAGGGAAACATATTTGGCTCGGGTATCAAACTGAAGGGTCAAGCAAAGTCATAACATAAGGGTTCATATCAAAGGTTCATATCAGGGTTCCATAACATAGGTTCAATAATCAGCGGTTCATATTCAAAGGTTCATAATCAGAAGGTTCATGCTCATAAGGTTCATAAACAAAAATTCATAATCAGAAGTTCCTAATCATAACAAACGAATATCATAGCGAACAGAATCGTATCAAAGGATCACAGTAAAGGGAAATCATAGCAAGGGTATCATAAGTAAAGTAAAGTCAAGGATCGAAAAGTCATGAGAAATCCCTACTGAAAAGGGATAGAATATCTGTACCTTATCGCCAATGGAAGGAAAGCAAACAAATGAATGAACACGAAGACACAACGTCACGTCTCCTTCAACAAATCTACACGGATTATGATTCGTATAATAATTATTAACTCATTTAACATCATAACGGATTTATTGCTTATATGAATCGCATTAATATTTTTAGAGTTATTAAGCGTATTCTCATTTTTAGTAAGGGACCGAAATAAAATACTTTAGGTTAATAATCATTAATTAGCCAAACTTAGGGGTTACAATGATAAAAGGTAAACTTAAAGGTATAATAAGACAATTTTCCTATTTTAGCGCCTTAATAGATCATACTTCAAAGTATAGGGTTTACATGGTCGTTATCTCAAAGTGTAGTGTTTATATTGTAAAGATCTTAAAGTATAAGGTTTAAAATGAAGTTAAACTTTTAAAGGTCTTATTTTTATTTCCAACATTACATGCACGTTAACAATAAGTATAAGAACATATGGTTTCACATTATGATCGATCACATTTAAGCTCGCTCGCGGTTCAAATGACTAACATTTACGACCAAGTGATTATACCTTACGACTAACGCCCGGCTCACTTACCCCGACATGCTTTCAAAACTCTAAACAACGTAACCATTTTTCCCGTGATTATCCTCAAACGTACTCCCACGAGACCATACTTTAAACCATTTCAAATACACATTTTCATGTTTGATCGCGGCTCACAAAACTCACAACTATGACTTAGTGAACATACATTATGACTCACCCTCGACTCAACTATCCCTACACGGTTTTCAAAATACAAAATGACTCGACCGTTTTTTTCCGCGATCGCCCTTGAACATACCCCCTCAAAAGACCGTTTCATACCTATACTATGTTCATTATGTACTTCTTTTACTGGTTTTGAATGACACACCCATATATACACTCGAACAAAAACTCACCCAAGACAAACAATTTTACATTTGATATCTATAAGGAACATTTCTTTTATTTCTTACCTGTTTCTATGCATTCTCAGCCATGCATAAATCATGATCAAATAGATATGGTTTCCATGCAACTCTTTCATATTAGAATATTTAGTATAATATTTCCTTCATTCTATATAGGATCCATAAATCGTTATATGTATGTATGATGCATATTTAACAACAGATGGTTCAAGGTTACCTTGATGCAAAAAAACAAAGAGCTCGACCATAAAGACGAGTAGGACCACCACTAGAATACATGATTCAACTAGCCATGATCGAACCCACAACTTGTACAGTTAACCGAACCAAACTCGATACGGTCATGCAACCTAGAAAAGCCTTGTAACAAACGCGTAACGGAAACAATTTTATAAGCACTCCGAACCTTCTTTGGTCCTGGTTTTGTCGACTGAATATGGAGGAATGGAGAGGGAATTTTTTTTTTTGCCGTATTCTAATCTTGGGGCTAGGGTTTTATTGGGAAGTCTTGAACCAAAGAACTAGGTAATTATAATAGGTAAATATTACTTAAGTTAGGCAATGTTTTAAGAGCTTCTATGAGGCGTTTTTCTTAAGGCCGAAAATTAGGGGCTCACCACAAATCAAGACTTTAATTAATTTAATTTTTTTTTTACCTTACCAAAAATACTATTGTACATTTAATTATTTTGTTAATTAAATAGGTGTATAAATATTTTAAAGTGTTACCTTTATTTGTAAGTTAAAATGAAAGTTTTAAATCTCAAATGCTCCATATAATTCTATTATCATATGTACTTGACGAGCTCGATTCTTTTACAGATTCTTAGACGAGGGGCATTATGGTCATTTGATGCGTTAATGATTTTAGGGTTTTACAGTAGTGGTTAGTTACTTAGAAGATATGACCAACTGACCCTAAGTAGGTAAACTGAGTGGTAAGGGTAAGATATGACCAACTGACGACCCTTTCTACTTGTGTGATTTGACCAACTAATGACATACTGTTTGGATGAACTTAATAAGTAGGGGGTGAGTGTTTAAGATGTTAGCGCCCGAGCACTCACTATTATGAACTATCATGTAGCGGTACTTAATGACTTGGCTTAGGGGACTAAGAACAACTGGACTTATGACGGGTCACCTGATTTCTCCAGTGGGACCCTTTGCTGAAAGGTTAGGACGAACTGACCAAATGTTGTCCTAGCGACTTTGACCCCACCTGAAGTAATTGGAAGTAATTAGAAGTAAACACTACTAATTAGGATGAGTAACTAGGTTAGCACCCCTCTCCTCTATTGATCACAACCTTCATCTTTATGTGCTTTAGTAGTTAATCATATCGAAATCATATTAAAATCTGTGACACCTGGACTTAGTTTAAATCCGCACACATAGCTCTTGGGACGACCTCGGTTTTACCGAAATACTACACTACACACGACCGGGTACACTGCCCGTTAGTGCATTAGGGTAGACCATAGGTATAACAAGAATTTATAAATATTAAAACCTTGTCAGTAAAACCTGCATCAACAAGTCAGCGACTTCACATACCTTAGAGATGTGCTCATGCGCTTCCTCATCTTTATCTCCATAAAAGATACATTTCTTTAGTTCTTCCAGACATAGTCCCCAAAATTTGAATCTAACATTTTCTTCTAGAGCTGGAATAGTGATCCCCTGTTTGACTTTAGAGGCGTTATAAATCATTAATGGTGAGAGCCATAATATCATAAATTGAAAAAAAAATAATTAAAAATAAAGACTTAAATAAAAATCCTATATAACTCCCTGACAGCGACCCCACAAACTAGATGTAGGTTTTACTGACCAGGTTTTAATATTTATAAGTGTCTCGTTTACCTGTGGTCTACCTTATGCACTAACGGGCAGTGTACCCGATCGTGTGTAGTGGTCGATAAAACCGACGTCGTCACAAGAGCTATGTGAGCGGATTCTAATTAAGTCTAATATCACTGATTTTAATAGTTTTTAAGAGGGAAATGATTGATAAACTAATAAAACAAGTAAATAAAGAAAGCGAATAAAAGCAAGGGTTGTGATCAATAGAGGAGAAGTGTGCTAACCTAGTTTCTCATCCTATCATGTTATATTCACGTCTAATTACTTCCATTTGCTTCAAGTGGGGGTTTAGGTTACTAGGACAACATTTGGTCAGTTCATCCTAACCTATCAGCAAAGGTTTCCACCGGAGATCAAGCTACTACCCTTGAAAGTCCAGTTGTTTTTAGTCCCCTAAGCCAAGTCATTAAGTACCGCTACATGCAAGATTCATAATAATGAGTGCCCGGGCTCTAGCATCTTAGAAACTTATCCCTAACTTCTTAAGTTCATCCAAACGGCGGGTGATCATTTGGTCAGTTCGCACAAGCGAAGAAGGGTCGTTAGTTGGTCAATTCTTACCCTTCCCACTCAGTCTACCTACTTAGGGTCAGTTGGTCAATTCTCCTAAGCAACTAGACACTACCGCCATTCAAAACTACCAAAACAAGAGTAGCTACCAACAAACTATGCATGCATACACTAGAAACAATTATACAGAAGCAATGTAAACATAAACAAAACAATTAAAGAATCATAACTAGGCTAGCTCCAAGGTGCTTAGCCGATCATATTAACTGAAGCATCAATACGATGTTTGACATAATGAAATACATGAATTCAAAGTAAAAGAAATGATAAATTGCTAATGCTTATTGTTAGGGAGTGATTTCTCCCTTGGAGATGGCTCCGTATGCTCCTCAAGATCTGCCTTCAGTCCCCTACTCATGTTCTCTGCTTTGTGTGTGGAGTGAATGATGTGAAATGTAGAATTTAGGGCTGGTGTTTATAGGCCAAATCTAGTTACGACATAACTTAAGTTGAGAGTTACGCCGTAACCTATATAAATCCGTAATAATGCTCTAGATAAAGCTGGTTACGGCGTAACACATTGCATGAGTTACGCCGTATCTTCAATATATGTTACAAAATCTTAATTACGCCGTAATCATTGAAAGTGTTACGGCGTAGCTTGCAGCGGCGTGGAACATCCTTTGACCTAATTAGTTACGGTGTAATCCTAAGATGGAGTTACGCCGTAATCTTCTATTGAGTTGGTCTTCTGAGTCACGCTTTTGTTATGGCGTAATGTGAGAGAAGAGTTACACCGTAATTACTTTACAATGGGCATACTATCATATATCTTCAATGAACTCTCCAAATCCGCGTCTCTTTAGCTCCAATGCTCGTAAATTACCTGAAAGTGAAATATAGAGGAAAAAAAGCGTAAATCCATATAAATGATATAAAATACGAGCATTATCGGGGGCAATTGACACTAAATATTCAGGACTATTTGATGTCACTAACCTATACTTTTCAGAAACTGGGCAAAGTTCTCGAGTTTTTTACTCTTTGATGCAGGTTTTACTGACCAGGTTTTAATATTTATAATTACTCGTTATACGTATGGTATACCCTAATGCACTAACAGGAATTGTACCCGGTCGTGTGGAGTGTAGTATTCGGTAAAACCGAGGTCGTCCCAAGAGCTACTAAGTGTAGTGGTCACAGATTTTAATATGATTTCGATAAGGAATTAACCAATTAACTACTAAAGCAGATAAAGGCAAAGGTTGTGATCAATAGAGGAGAGTGGTGCTAACCTAGTTACCCATCCTAATTAGTAGTGTTTACGTCTAATTACTTTCGATTACTTCAGGTGGGGTCAAAGTCGCTAGGACAACATTTGGTGAGTTCGTCATAACCTATCAGCAAAGTGTACCACTGGAAAAGTCAGGTGTCCCCTCGTAAGTCCAGTTGTTCTTGGTCCCCTAAGCCAAGTCATTAAGTACTGCTACATGCTAGATTTTAATAGTGAGTTCCCAGGCGCTAGCATCTTAAACACTCACCCCCTACTTCTTAATTTCATCCAAACGGTAGGTGATCAGTTGGTCAAATATCACAAGTAGAAAGGGTCATCAGTTGGTCATATCTTACCCTTCCCGTCTTAGTCTACTCACTTAGAGTCAGTTGATCATATCTCCTAAGCAACTAGCCTCTATCGCCATTCAAAACTACCGAAACAAGGGTAGCTACCAATAAACTATGCATGCATACACTTAGAAATAATTATACGGCAATGTAAACGCAAAAAAAATAAAGGAATCATTGCTAGGCCAGCACCAAGAGGTTCTTAGCCTCTTATATTAACTATAACAATCAATTCAATGTTTACTGTTATGAAATACATGAAACGAAAGTAAAGAAAAGATAAAAAGCTAATGCTTAAAGTAGGGGAGTGATTTCTCCCTTGGAGATAGCTCCGTATGCTGTTTTAGATCTGCCTTTGACTTCTTCTCACGTTCTCTGACTGTTGTGTGTGAAATGGGATGATTTGAAGTGCTGGAAATCATGGGGTATTTATAGGCCAAATCTGGTTACGACGTAACTATCATAAGAGTTATGGCATAGCGGCGACAAACCTCATTTGACCTAATATGGGTAAGTCGTAATCTTGGATAGAGTTACGTCGTAATCTTCTGTAAAGTTGGTTTTCTGAGCCACGCTTTAGTTACAACGTAATGTGAGAGAGGAGTTACGCCGTAACTTCTTCAAAGTAAGCATAATATGATAAATCTTGAATAAACTCTCCAATTCCGCGTCTCTTTAGCTCCAATGCTCGTAATTTACCCGATTGTACAATAAATTGCTCTACCAGGCTTCAATGGTGATCGAAGGTATGAGGGGTGTATGTTCCAGCCAAGATTGTCTTTCACCTAAGAACAAGAAGTACGAAGACACTACGTTAAGTGATTACGCAAGGGTTAGACCCTGCGAACCACCTCCGGCATGAGAGTAAGTATGAATTATGGTTGTTTAAGTGTGTGTAAGTAAAGAGGTGTGTGTTAAGTGAGCCTACCGTAGTCCTCTACCCATCCAACCTATTTATAGTGGAAGAAATAGGGTTGAGGGCACCTCTACGCAAATGTCAGAGATCATAGGGGCGTCCAATGATTGTGGGTAACCGCTAGGGCTTAGTGTCCCATGTTATCAAACTTGGCGGGAAAGCCAGGAAAGAGAGGGAGATCGTGTGTTTGACCAAGTCAGGAAGTTCTCCTATTCGATGTTCCTTCGTCAACCAAACCCCAAAGGGCTTAAGGCTTCGAATGGCGAATTCCCCGTAGGTAACCTTCGTGTGTACGAATGATTTGACGCCCATGAACATTCAGGAGACCTAACTTGGGCCATCGTTCAGAAGGGCTTCGACACATCTCAAAGGGGTTTCCATCGAGCTGTTCGGAGGGTACATCATCAAGCCCCCTAGTCAAAAGTGATGCATATGAATGAGGAGGCATTGCTTTCGACTTCATTCTGCAAATGAAATCAGCCGTTCATTGTAATGCTTATTGTAAACAAGATTAGTATGCCTTATCACGTGCATTTAATGCTACTCCATTTAATTACTCGCTACAGTGAAAACTTTTCCCAAGTAAACCGGTTGACCAAAACAACTATTCAAAATTTAAAACCCTTTTGAAATCCGGATAAGGTTAATCCATAGGACACGTGTTCGGTTAAAAAAGGGATAGAAAAGAGGTATTTAAAGGGAGGTAGATGAAACCCTAAGACACTTTACCCTCTTCATCTACCTTTTACACGTAATAATCTTCTTTGAATCACCAGCTCCGAACAAAAGGTGAAGTCTTCCTCCTATCTTTTCATAGCTTAAAATAGTCATGGATTCCAAATTTATAATTAAAAAACAAAAATGCACTTCGACCGCTAAGGAGTTACATGAACATCTTGCTAAATACCGAATCCCCCAAGAGTTTAAGGTTATGCTACCCAAATCAAACCAAGGTATTTTTGATGCCCCTGAAGGCTTCGTAAGGCTATACACTCACTCCTTTAGCCATTCAAATCTTAGGATTCCTATCCACCCACTATTCTTAGAGTTAATGCAGTATTATGAAGTGCATATCTCTTGATTTAACCAATTTGGTTTAGCTAAGCTCACCACAATCATAGTTATGTTTAAGGCTTATGGCTATGAACCAACTCTTAAGGTATTGAGGGGATTTTTGAATCTATATACTAGGGGGAACTGGTTAACTTTGGTGAAGAGGACTGAAGGGGATGCGCCTAATCTCATTACGATACCCACGACAAACATAAGAGACTGGAAGGGCAGTTTCTTCTATGTACAAAACACCATTGTTCCACCCAACTATCGAGCATTGCTGAATAAGGAGTTTAGGTTTGATGCAAAACGTTTCAATGACCCCCTACCCTATGAGGTGCGAAGGAATCCATTGTATCAACGCTTGGCTAGGTATCGTGCGGATGTTCAAGCCTTTCCCGAGCCAATTCTGTTGATGGCTGGGATTGCACAAAGCTGGGAGGGGTCTCCCAAGAAGCCTATTATCATTTATCATGGAAAAAGTATGTGCTTCCACTTTTATTTAAGTAGGACCAATGTAGCGCTGATATTTATCTTTTCTTGTTCCTTTTTTACAGAAATGGCATTCAGGAATTTCATGCATCAAGATTTTGATGAGGACTTAAGCTTTATGCCTGCAGAAAAAGCTGAAGAGTCTTATGGTGTTGGTTCACCCTCTAATTTTGTCAACAACAACGATGTGGACACTCCCAAAATAGAGCTTATTACCTCAGCACCCCCACAAGCATTGTTGGAGGGTCCCTCCCAATTGGTTGAGAACGTGGTAGATTCGGATGATCCTGCGGAGGATGAAGTTCGAATCACAGGCTCTACAGGCGTAGCTGACAGGCTAAAGAGTAAGAAGGGAACAGCTTGCAAAGCCATCAAGTCTTCTACTAAGAGAAATACTCCTCTACCAGCATCTGGATCTAGGGTCGTGTGATAGAAGATTGTCAAAGGCGAGAAAAGTCTGCCTTTGAGTTACCGGATGATGCTGATGAGATGCATGGTAAGCATTTGCTTTTTAAATTCTATAAAATACTAATTTTCATAACTAACTTTGCCCTTATATACTGTATTGGTCGCAGGCCTTCCTGACATGAAGGAGCTTCCGAATGCCTTAGCCTGCCACCGAATTGTGGATTATGTCACCCCCTCCCCAGTGGAAAGGACTGCTGGACAATATGTCCATCGAAGGGGTCTGCGATCTACACGATAAAAGTGTCGCAAGGCAGGCTATGCTGTACAACCACTTAAATGCCCGGACAAGGGAATTGCTTCACGCAGTGACAAAGGCAAGGCAAGAAATGGATGTTATTCTAGAGAGGGAGAAGCACATAGATCAAGAGTATGCCGAGCTGGAGGCAAAGTGTGATGAAATTGAGAAAGAGTTTGAGAAGAATCCTCTTACCCAAGACCTCCGAAACAAGATAGCAGAGTTGACAGCAGAGTGTGGCAAACTCAGGTTGGAGGAGGCTAAGGTGGTGAGCCTCACTGGCGAAAATGCTGTGTTAGAGGCTAAGTGTGCCAGCTTGGAAGGTGAGAGGGTTAGGCTTGGAGAGCTAGAATGAAAATGAGAGAGGAGATAGATGGCCTACAGATGAGGTATAAAATGCTCCAAAAGGACCGTGTTGAGGTTGTATCAAAAGTGGTATCGTACATAGCCATGGAATTATATCATAGTGTTGTGGTAGGAGCTGCGATGTGGAAAGTGATCAAGGCAGCTATCTTCCATGGACGGTTCTTGGCTCTGGAGGAGGTGGCTAAGACAGGTAAGCCCGTAGACCTCTCCATAGTTGAGTGCAACCGTCCCTCATCGAAGGCGGAATATGAAGAGGCAGGAAATGCATTTGCAACCGCAGAGTACCCCTTCTTGGCTGAAGCTACCAAAGACCCCATGGCACCTCTTGAAGACCTCCTCTCAAAGAAGCCGCGCAAGATCAAGCCTGCGACTCCCACAAAGAAGACTGCCTCAACCAAGCCTATGTCAGCTCTTCCATCCCCAACTCCATCTCCTCAGAAGCAAGAATGAAGGTTGCCCTATTGGCAGCAATTTGGTTCCAAGGGTAGCATGTACCCTTTAAAACAATTTAATGTTTCTTATGCTGCTGGTCTGTTACTTTAAACAATTTAATGTTTGTGATTCATGGCTTCGGCCAAAGACAATTTGAACGAGGCTTTGGCCTTGTATGTAGGGACAAGGGCGTAGGCCCTTCTTTTGAATAGTATGATGTGGGAAAATATTCCTACATACTTAATTATATTTGTCTTGTTAACTTCTCTTACGCCATTTTTCCAACGCTTAACCTTTACAACCTAAGGTTGAACAACCTCATTGTGTGTAAATTACAACACCAAGAATATAATGACCAACTTTGGTCATTGACAGAGGGTTGTGACCCAATCTATCTTAAATTCTTTAAGTAATATGGCTTGTTTTTATTTTCATAATTGCCATAAACTATTTAGGGGAGTTAATGTGAATGTGTTGGTAGGCCTAAGTAGTGATATGAGGTGTTTGTTACACCATATGCCTTCCAATTCGACATTGAAACTCACAAACGACTTGGCTGAACAAATCTTTGTGTTTAAGAAATGAAGCAAGAGATTTGTGGGAAATGTGTTATTCATCATTGAATTGGTAGAGAGGATTACATCATTCTTGAAATGAATACTAAGAAAACTACCAATAATGCTTGCTTTCCCATGAGAAGCCTTTAATACAAGAATGAAAAGTAAAAATACTTCTTAAACATAGAACTTTCGAAGGTTCGTACCATTCCATGTTCTATCGATGGGTTCTCCAAGAAGAGTAGCCAGCTTGTAGGCTCCATTGCCATAGGCTTCAGCTATAACGTAGGGTCCTTCCTAAGTAGGTCCTAGCTTCCCCTGGTACTCTGATTTGCTTGCACTGTTGAGGCATAGGACATATTCCCCGGGCTTGAAGGTGGAAGGCCTGACCCTTTTGTTGTAGTAGCCTTCGATCTTATGCTTGTGCATGGCTTCTCGGATGGAGGCTATCTCTCTCATTTCTTCTAACAGGTCAAGGTTTTCCCTGATCTTTTCAACATTTAGAGAGGCTTCATACGTGGCCACACACTCCGTGTGCACACTTAGCTCCTAAGGGATGACCGCTTATGTTCCGTATGTAAGGCTAAAGGGGGTTTCACCATTGCTTGACTTGGGGTGAGTCCTATGAGCCCATAACACTTGAGGGATCTCGTCCACCCACCAATGATGAGTTCGTCCCAGCCGTTTTTAAATCCCTTTAACGATATCTATGTTAGTAACCTCCACTTGCCCGTTGCCCTGTGGATGGTAAACGGAAGTCCAAGACTACTTTATATTAAGCCCCTTGCAGAAGTCATAGAAGACTCCTTCGAAAAAATGCTTGCCATTGTCGGATATGATGATTTGGGGTACTCCGAATCTGCATACAATGTGTTTCCACACAAACTTCTCTATCTGCCTTCCCGTAATGGAAGCTAAAGGTTTAGCCTGAACCTATTTTGTGAAGTAATCAATTGCCACCAAAAGGAACTTAACCCCACCAGGAGCTACATGTATGGGTCCCACGATATCAATTCCCCACTGAGATAAGGGCCATGCGGATGTGACACTTGTCATGTCTTGCTTCAGAAGTTTTGGAACCTTGGAGTGTATCTGACAAGCTTCACACATGTGAATGAATTCCACAGCATCCCTATGCATCAAAGGCCAGTAATAGCCTAACTTCATTATCTTCGATACAACTGAGTGAGGACCTGTATAGAGGCCGCAGGATGCTTCGTGAACCTTTGCGATGATGCTCGAAGCTTGCTTAGGTCCGACACACCTGAGCCAGGGTGAGAGAAACGACCTTCTGTACAAGCTGTCTCCTATTAGCCGGTATTGTGGAGACTTAACCCGTATCTTTCTTTCTAGCTTGGGGTTCTCAGGGAGATGAACACTTATCAGGTATTCCCTGATGGGAGTCATCCATGTGTCTCCTTCTTCATGAACCACGTCAGTGACTTCTTTTCTGACAATGGACCTTTCGGGCAAAACTTCCACAAGCACTTCTTTTGTGAGATCAGCGAAGGCCATAGAGGCTAGCTTAATCAATGTGTCCGCCTTCTGGTTTTGATTCCTGCGAACATGTTGGATGGTGTAGGAGTCGAAACCATCCAGCATCTCTATTGTTTTATGCAAGTATTGCTTGATGACGGGCTGCCTTGCTTCATAGGAGCCTGTCACTTGGTTTGCCACCAACTGAGAATCTACGAAGATGGCGAGAGCTTTGACCTCCATATCTTTGGTTAGCCAAAGGCCTGCTAACAGGGCTTTGTATTCTACTTCATTGTTGGTGGCTTCGAACTCAAACCGAAGGGCATACGTATGCTTCTTCCCTTCAGGATTGACCATCATTAGACCTGCTCCGGAACCGTCAGATCTTGATGCTCCATCTTTATAAAGCGTCCAATCATCTTGCACTTCGATGAGCTTAGCCTTAGGTTCTTCCTTTTCTGTGCTCGGTTCGGAAGGTGTTTCCGCCAAGAAGTCTGCGAGAATTTTCCCTTTGATAGAGTTTCGACCTTTGAACTCTATTTCATGTTCCCAAGCTCGATAGCCCATTTTGCCACCCTTCCAGACTTTTCAGGCTTCGACAAGATCTACTTGACAAGTTTGTCGGTTAAGACTGTGATTTGGTGGGCCTGGAGATATCGTCGGAGCCTTCTTGCTGCGTTGATTAGAGCTAGTATTAGCTTCTCCAATGTTGTGTGGTTAACTTCTGCTCCTTGCAAGACCCTGATGACAAAGTAAATCCAGATTTGCCTTTTGTCCTGTTCTGTCATTAGGACGACGCTAATGCTCTCGATTGAGGATGCTAAGTACATGAGCAACACTTCGCCTTTGATTAGGGTTGTTAGTGTTGGAAGAATTTCGATGAACTCCTTCATCTTTTGGAAAGCAGCTTGTGTATCTTGGCTCCATCGAAAGGTCTTCTTGTCAACGCAGCCTTTAAGTGTTTTAAAGAATGGTAGGTACTTATCAGCCCCCTTCGATAAGAACTGGCTTAGCGCAACCAGCTTCCCGTTCAAGCTTTGTACATCCTTTAGACATTTCAGAGCCTGGAGACCCGTAATCGCCTTGAACTTTGAAGGGTTAGCCTTAATCCCTTTCTTTGTAATTAAATGCCCCAAAAATTGCCCCTCTTCGACGCCAAAGGATCATTTCTTAGAGTTTAGCTTCATATTAATCACCCGAAGCTAGTCGAAGGTCTCCTGGATATCAAGGAGTAGGTCCTCCTCTGTTTTGCTCTTAATAACCATGTCATCAATGTAGGCCTCGAGATTTCTGCCTATCTGCTTGCTGAAGGCTTTATCTACGAGCCTTTGGTATGTTGCCCCTGCGTTCTACAATCCGAAGGGCATTTTTCTGTAACAGTAGACACCTTTGCTTGTGTAGAAGGCTGTATTTTCCTCGTCCTCCTTTGCCATTTGGATTTGATGATACCCTTTATAGGAATCTAGGAAATACTTCAGTCAGAAGCCTGCTAAGGAATCTACCTTCCAATCGATTTCTGGCAAGGGGTAGCAGTCCTTCGGGCATGCATTATTGATGTCAGTAAAGTCAACACACATGCGCCACCATCCGTCGCTTTCTTTACCATGACTAGGTTGGTTACCCAAGTTTGGTATTTGAATTTCCTTAGAATGCCTGCTTGTGTCAGCTCATCGACCTCCTTGGAGGTGGCAGCATTTATTTTGAGGGCTAGGCTCCTTCTTTTCTACTTGATGGGCTCAATATGTTTGTATTCGTTGAGGCTGTGTTCCATGCCGAAGGTCTTTCCGTCTATTAGCAATGTTCTTGGGACTCCTGTCATGTCAGAATATTTCCGTGCAAAAATATCAAGGTTAGTTTGTAACAACTTTGTGAGTTTCACCTTGAAATTCGTCGGGAGCTGCTTTCCTATCACCACCGTCTCCTCGGGGTAGCTAGGGTTCACTACGACCCGTTCTTCTGCATCCGTACAACTTAGAATTACCATCGGAGGCTCCTTCGGCCCTTATTTTACCTGCTCCATAATTAGAATGAACAGTTCCCACTCCTTAGGGAGTTTGGAACTTAATAGCAGCGTGTATGGTGGAGACTACGATGCCTATCTTTTGCATAGCGGTTCTTCTTATCAGCAAATTTTAAGGAGAATCTGACCTGACTATGATGAAGATGAGGGTTTCTGTGCGGGATAAGGGCCCTTCTCCGATAGTGATTTCCAAAGGTACCTCTCCGAGTGGCCATGAGTGCTCGTCGGAGAACCCTACCAAAGGTGCTTTTGAGTCTACCCTCTGTGAGCGTATTGATGGTTTGAGCTTTAGGAAGCAGTGCTCATAGATGATCTCGAAGGAGCTTCCACAATCCATGTATGCTCGGTTAACCTCCCTGTTAGAGACCCATACCTTGATGACTACGGGATCAGTTGAAGGCGTCCACCCCAGAATGGACGGGAACGTTATCTCCCCCATACTTCCTAGCTCTCCATCTGCCTTTTTCCACTTTAAGGTTGGATCATGCCTGTGCACCTTCAGTATCGGAACTTCTGCTGGTGTAGCTTCCTTTTTGTTCCCCTTCCACTCTCCCAACTGAGTGTCGGAGAACTTGTCCTTCCCCTTCTTGATACCTTTAACCAGATGCGCCAATTACCCAGATTGTACTGCCTCTTTAATCTGCTTCTTCAGCTCTCTGTAGCTGTTAGTGTCGTGCCCATGGTCTTCGTGAAAGTGGCAGTACTTTGACATGTCCCTGTCTTTGCTTCATGCTGCCATCCGAGGTGGTGGGTCGAAGGACTTTGCGGCTTTTTCGGTGGCAAGGATCTCCCTAGGAGATTTGACCAGGTTTGCTAAGAGTCCATGATTCGAGCCTTTGTTATAGGGAGTGAAGCGGTCTCTGTTCTTCTTCCTGTTCTTGGATCCTTCCCATGAGGAACCTCTGGAGAATTTGTCGGAGGCTACTCTTTGATCGATCGTAGCTCTGTTAGCTGATACTTCCTTGGACTCGATCCTAGTGTAAGTCTTCTCCATGAGTGCCTTGCAAGTGTTATGAAGGTCGGTGGACAAGTATTCCACCAAGATTCGAGTTCGTAAGCCATGTACGAAGCCAAAAATCGTTTGCTCTTCGTGCAACCTTAGAATTTGCAAAGTTTCATCGGTGTACCTTGTGACGAAGGCCCTTGTGCTTTCGTTGTCCCTTGCTAGATGGTATGCACGGCTAGATGAGTCTTGGTATACTTCTTCTACTGGCTGAAGTGTGATCGGAACTTAGCCTTGAGATCACCGAGACTTACAATACTTCCCACCTTTTGCCCATTCCACCATATTCGTTCAGAGTCTCGAAGAATGTGTGTGATCATGTGGCATGCCACAGGCATAACCCATTTCTGCATCTTGATAGCACCTTCAAACAAGTGTAAGAAGTTTTCGGGATCGCCTTTCCCGTCGTAGGTGCCTATGTGAGTAGGCATCTTCACACCATCAGGTAGAGGGTAGTCTTCGATCCACTTCACAAAAGGTGTGTGTGAAGTCCCAAACCTTGGATCTAGAACACTTAGCTTGCAAACGTGTTAGTTGCCTTGGATGGTTCCAAAACAACAATGAGAAACTTTGTTGTAGATGTACACAAGTATGCGGAATCTACTTGAATGCACTTAGAAGATTAATGTAACACCAACAGCTTCAATATTATTAAACAATAATACGAGTACTCTCCTAGTACTAGGGTTTACAACCTTGAAGCTCTTCTTAAGACGGCTAGAATATGAGATGTCTGTTTAACCTAGCTAGGATCTCCTTTTATACACTAAGGAGATCCCTTACGGAGATAACTATGGACTAAGTATATCATATCTTCTATTGGAATAGAAGATATGCTGTTACAAACCATACACGACATTCCTTACTTAGAACAGTACAAACTTAATACTAATAGTACGAATATTATCACTATCAGTACTAACTAGTTAATACTTATCAGAAGACACTATCAGTACTAACTCTATTACAATAAGTATTAACTCCAAAAACGAATTTGCCAACAATCCTCCCCTAAACTTGTGATTGGGTTTCAGAATCACAAGTTTTTCTTCAGTCTTTGAGGATTCTTCCAAACTCACTTTCTGCTAGGTCTTCCAGCCTAATCAAATATCTTTATCAGCAACTCCTTAGCCATGTCTACTGCATTACCCATCCTTATCCCAGCTGCCAGCATTTCAAGGAGAGTCCCTAATGCAAGAGGATAGGTTCTTTTCACCAGCATGTAAATATCTGTTCCATTACGTGTTGTGACCAAGTGCAATTCACATGAATCATTCAAAGTCCAGGTCAGTGCTTCCTCTCTAGGTTGATACTTCCATTGTTCTCTAGCTAGATCAGGTTCAAATATATTCTGAAGTTCATAAAGCAACTCGAGGTCTTTATCATTGTCTGGATCTCTGTTCTTGAACATTTCTTTGACCAATTCCCAAAGCTTGAGTAGATCTTCCCTGTCAATGAATGCAAATAAATCTACCAAGTATAAATAGGCACTTGTTCTTCCTCCAACTCTATGTATCCTCTAGTGCCTTTTTCCATCTTCAGTATAGATATCCCAATTAATGATTGGGTATCTGGTATAGATAGGCTCTGAGTATAGTGCTTCTTCTGGGGCTTCAATCAGCATCATCTGGTTGAGATCTTCTTCAGTTAGAACACCTTCATCTTTAGTTGCTTTCAACCTTTTGGGTGGAGTTAAAGAAGCTCCTTTTTCTGATGGTCTCTTGTAGCTTCAAATAGGTTGTGATCTTTCAACTGTATCATCAGCTTGCATAGGCCTGAAGTTCAACATCCTTCTTTAAACAGTGTCAGCAAGCCTTTAAAGAGTTTCCCATGCCAATTGATTGAGTTGCTTCAAGGTTATCCTGTCTTCACCTTCATACTTAATGTATTTGCAGAGGAACATATTTTGTTGACTCTTGTTTGGAGGTCTTGAGGCCTTTTCAATTTCCCTTTAATGTCTAAACTGACTCTGTCTTCTAGCCAAGATCTCACTGAATAGCTGAGCTGCTTCATTAACACTTGTACTCTTGTCTTGTTGCAGCTTCTTTTGTACCTCCTGAGTTGCTTCTACCTTAGCCTTAATATCATCCCATGTTTGCCAATCTTCATCCAGTTTAGCCATCTTTTTCTTTTATTTCTCATCAGCCTCTTTCTAGAATTCTTGCTCATCCTATTCAGCTTCTATCTTTCTTGTTGCTTCTTCATTCATCCTCTCAATCTCAGCTCTGGACAACTTTTTTTTCTTTGGTTCTTCTTCAAGTATCCCTTTACCTTTATCCTTGGGATTAATCTTTGGAACTGAGGGAGTTGGGGATGGTGGAGCACCTCTTTTTTTGATAGGGACTCCTTTTTCTTTAGGCTTGATTGCTGCTGATTTGGTTTTCTTTCTCAAGTATAGAACAAGGGGCTTCTTGTAGTTTGGATAGATAGGGACTGACTTCTTCAAGCTCTGAATTCCCAGAACTGCATGTGTCTCTCTATTCTCTTCATTATTGTCTTCATGTGGAGTGGTAGTGATGATGGTGGCCTCTGTTGTTGTGGCTTGTTGTAGTTCAATAGCTACTTGAAGGATTGGAGATAATATTGTTTGCAGAACACCAGGAGTACTAACTATAGTGCTATCAGTACTAACTAAAACACTATAAGTACTAACTGGGATAGTACTGATAGTGCATGTAGGAGTACTGAGCACTTCTTCTGCATGTGTGGTGATCTGAACTTCTTCATCTTCATCAAGGAAAGGGCTTTGAAAAGTTGAACCACCTTGCGACTGACCAAATTCCCTTCTACTCTGAATGTTAGAACTCCTCCCATGTTTGGAAGAATTCTATGTGGATGTGCTAGAGATTGTGAACTTGGCCTTCCTTTTGATTGGAGTGGTAACTGGAGATGCTTCTTTAAGAGCATCATGGTATGAACCTTTGCAGCAGCTTTCTTGTGTTCATTAAGAGCTATCTCCAGTGTGTTAACTTTTTTGCAGAGAAACCTATAAAATTCCGTCATTTTAGTTAGTGTCAAGCTTCCTTCACCACTTTCAGCTGTGTTACCAGCTGAGAGAGGTAGGTCACTGGGCATTTGAGATGCACTCCCAGGCCTAGCCTGAGCAGATACACCCCCCCCCTTTAGCCTATGCCTGGGTCCACCCTGTGAGAAATGCTCATGAGGTGTTGGCATGGATTGGGTCTTATGAATGTTACCACTATCCTCACCAGCTTCTCAGCCTGGGTGAGTAGTGGCAGCCCTCACCATTCTATCTCCTCCATCACCTAAGATAGGCTCATCTGCTTCAAGTATAGGAGGAGAATGGGTTCGAGCGTTCCCACTCTCCTGTCTGGAATGCCTACTTGTTGATGAGTGTGGTTGATTGGGAGATTGTTCAGGATCTGTGGGTGTGTGTTGGGAGCCACCTGTGCTTGATGGTCCTTCACCCTCTGCAAGAAGCATGTTAGCAACTAAAGGCACTACAACCCCATTATAGCCTACCAAACTTGTCATATTGGAAAATACTTTGGCTGTGAGAAGTCTTGAAGGATAAACATTTTTGTGAGGTTGTAGGTTTTGTTTATGAAGATCCAAAAATACTTGAATAAACCTGGGATACATCAGAAACTTGGTTTTGCTTACTGCATTTTTAAGCATACCCTCAAAAATATAGTTAGAAAAATTGAACACCCTGTCTGTTGCAAGGCAGATCAAGGCTGTGGCTATATTTGTGGGGAAAGCATCCTAGCCACTCTTGTTGTGACTCAAGCAGTGTAGGAGGGTATGGATTAGAAATCTCCATTGTGGGGAAAACTGACTTTTGTGAAAATTGTAAGTATCATCTAGTCTATACCCCATCAATGAGAGTTATTCAAAACATTTAGTGCCTGGCAAAGTGGTAATACCCTTAGCATCTCTAATATGAAGATGTTCTCTTAGAGATGCTTCAATAATAACAATTCAAGTGCCATCCACTGTACCAATTAACTGTTGTACCCCTTCCTCAGATGTTGAGGCAATTGCTGTTTGCCAAAACTTTCTGACAGGGGTACATAAGATAGTAGGGTTTAAGAGTAAAGCAAACCTGATGCTGCTTCGGTTAAGAAAGGCTACTATCTCAGCAAATTTATCATGACCTTCTGGTAATTCCAAGCATGCTACCATGTTATGCTTGTCGACAAAATCAAGAGGAGCCATGAATGATTAGATTAAGGGTTAGTAAAGTGGAATTGAGTCGGAAAAGTCTTTATTGAATTTTGGTTAAAGCAATTGGAAAGTTATGCAATTTATAGAGATTTAGAGAATTGTGGTTGAACCGCCTTATAAAGATTTATGGTAACAAGTGTTGGGAATTATATTTGAGTTGAGTATGACAAAATATGAAAGGTGAAGGACTTATGAAGACAATTGATGAAGAAAGAAAGACAAGGGATTTACTTGTTAAAAAAATACTTTATTATTTAGTCCCTAGTAGTCAATTGTAACCCTAGACTCTCTAGTATATAAAGAGAAGCAGGGAATTAGATTTAGTGTGTGTCAAGATGTGAACACCAAAGGTATGTGTGTATATATAGGCGTTAGGGGAGAATGCCTAGGGTATTAGTTAGTCGATTAGTGTTTAGTATGGTAGGGATGTTTAGTCGATTAGTAGTTTAGAGATGATAACGAAGAACCTTTAGCAATAACATTGATGTTCTTATTATTCCGCTGTGCATTCATATTTATCATTGTTATTTTTATCCCCTAGAGCTCTTAAACGATCTTATCAATTGGTATCAGAGCGGGGAGCTTTTGATATAGGGATCTACAAGGTTTTTCGAAGAAAAAGATCACAAAATTCGAATCTGAATTTTTCGTATATACTTCTGCAGCACTGTTTTCAAGAGGGCATAACTTTTTTGTTAACCGTTGGATCGGAACGAAATTTTAGGTGGATGTTCTCTATATAGTCATCTAACTTTCCACCGGAGGGATCATCGATCTGAGCTCTCAATCAAAAGATATTAACTGTCGAAGTTGGCTGCTGAAGGAGGTTTTCAAAATCGAATTTTTTAGGTTTTTAGGGTTTTCATGCTTTTGAGTGTGCATTAAAGGGTACTATCAAACCCTAATTGAATGAGCTTTTAATGATTACTATTTTTGGAGTATGGTTTGCTTGTTCGTGGTTGACGAAACCCTAAATTGTTCAAAGTACTGTTGCTCGTATAACATGGTTATTCTCTTAATACTGATGGTTTCTTTGATTGTAGCGTACACTGATAATGGAAAAAGAATATCAGTACTGCCATCAGTAAATATTATATTCAGTTGTGGATAAGATAATCAAATATACATATTCATGGTCTACTGCTTGTACTTTTGTGATATTGTTATTTATGTTTGGCTATTCTTGTGAAAACACAATTCAAGTAATGAAGTGATCATGTGGGCATGAGGAGTTTGATTGGCTGTGACTTCTCGTGGTACAAATTAGTACTGATTTCACGCTTGGGGAATCTACAATTGGTTCTCATTTGCTTTATATTTGGTACCACAATACGATATGGGTTGGTTTCTTGAAGTCATGCATGAGAAGACAAAGAATACTGGTGTAATACAAATATTTATTGATCTTCATGTCTGCTCGGTGTAAGAATATTAGTACTAACACTTCAAAGTACTGCTTTGCTCGTGGTCCTCACAAATTATTGCTTTCCATGGGTTAGTATTGTTTCGCCTAGTACTATTAATATTATTGTTATCATAGTGCTTGGCTTTATTCGGTTTGTGAGAATTTAAATGGGTCAGACTTGAAAGTGATGTATCATGATGGGTCGATATTAGAGAGTTCATCTTGTGGTCCCATTGGCAACTTGCATGGTCGACTTCAATCAGATTGTTTGTGGTTTCACGGGTACTGTGAGAGGCGAATAAAGGGGTTTTTGATGTTTATTGTGGATAGTTTTTGAAGGCTATTTTTCGTTACTGCTTCCCGGTTAGTATTTATGCTGCTACTTGACGAAGTTTGATATTGAATGAAGTGAATCTGCTTGCATGGAATTCAAGTGGTAAGTTTAATAGAATTTGATCGGATAATATTCTTAGATCATAAGTGGTAAGTTTAATCTTTTTTAACATTGGGTATGATATATGGAGTATTAAAATTGGTCGAGGTTTTATAGTGGTACTGGTGGAGCATGTATTGTTGAGCAATTTAGTGATATTGTTATTAATGTAGCGGTGACATACTAATTTGTGAGCAGGATATTATTTGTTACATGGCTAAAAGTGAAGACATGCATTATTATTGGTTATGAGATGTATGTTGGGCTAAGCTTGGTATATTTTATTTATATGGACTAGATGTTGGTAATCTGGTTTTAATTTATTAAGAGTTTCGTGAGACGAATATTCTAGTTCATTACATGTCAGTTGAGTTTGTGAATAATTTTTAGATTCTCGTATGGTTTTGGACTTGAGGGGAAGTTTAGCATGATAAGTTTGAAGTTCGGATGGTTTACACACACAAGATACGAGATTGATTTAGTTTTTGGATTTGGTTATTGGTTAACACACACACATGATTGGATCTCGGCTAGAACGTGATTGGATATTGGATAGAATATGGCTATTAATTTGAGGGAAAGTCGACATACATACTTTGACATATTTGGATTTTTAGTTTTCGGGCGACACACATATGATGTTTTGGATTTTGAGTTTTTGGTTGTGACCTGATGTTCATGAATCAGGTCCAAGATAAAGAACTATTTTTCATGTTACTAATGCTTGGTCACAAATGCTATTGTAGTCATCTTTATTAGTATTTTGGGTGGTACTATGTTCTTCATGGCTGGCACTACAACGTATTTGTGATCATGGTGGTTAGTTATTCGACAAGTTCGTATGGTTATTTACATGCATCATTCGAGGGGAATATTTTTACAACTACTTGTTGATATTTGTACTATTGGTTCAAATTTCTTTTGCCTTAATTTCATTTTTAGTTGTGGAAAACTTCATGGATGGTATCTTGAGGCATTAGAAGGATGGATTAGTTGTATGATATTGGTTTGTGGTGGTTGGAATCAACATTGCTTCTACTTAGCATCTCCTAGTGGATTATGACAAAAGGGGAAGAAGGTATTACATAGAAGATTTGCAACTTGAAGATCCTTGGTGATATTGCATGTTTAAGGGGAAGTTCTTATCTTTCATGACATCTTAACTTTAGGGGAAGTTCGTGTTTATTTGGTTTTGTCATTATCAACTAGGGGAAGATTGTTGGGAATTATATTTGAGTTGATTATGACAAAATATGAAAGATGAAGGACTTATGAAGAAAATTGATGAAGAAAGAAAGACAAGGGATTTACTTGTTAAAAAAAGACTTTATTATTTAGTCCCTAGTAGTCAATTGTAACCCTAGACTCTCTAGTATATAAAGAGAGGCAGGGAATTAGATTTAGTGTATGTCAAGATGTGAACACCAAAGGTGTGTGTGTGTGTGTATAGGCGTTAGGGGAGAACGCCTAGGGTATTAGTTAGTCGATTAGTGTTTAGTATGGTAGAGATGTTTAGTCGATTAGTAGTTTAGAGATGATAACGAAGAACCTTTAGCAATCACATTGATGTTCTTATTATTTCGCTGTGCATTCATATTTATCATTGTTATTTTTATCCCTTAGAGCTCTTAAACGATCTTATCAACAAGTGATGAGAAACCAATTAGGAAACCCTTTTTATAAGGAAAAAGATGGTAACAACTCTCCTTGCAAAAGTTATCATTGCATAACAGACTTTTGGAATAAGTACTAACGGCTAGTTCATCAGTAATAACTATACTTATCAGTACTAACTTATAACCATCAATATTAACTTTTACCCATCAGTATTATCTTATCTTTTGGAAATTATAATACTGAAACCCCAATTTTTGAAGGGATTAAGTGTGGTAACAGACACTTAATCAAGGTCGGCCTCACATGGCCTCTGGTTTGGTGAAAACCAATGGTTTCAGTGCATAGCACTGCCTGTGGTGGATAGTCCCATTAAGAGGGCCTTCCTGACAGGGTTTCTAGCTCATGGCAGGTGTTGCCTCTAACACAAGTGTTGGATTCATGGTTGCTCGCTGTTCTCTAAGCCAGATGCCCTTAGGCTAGTCACACTATCTGTAAACAGATAGAATGGCAAATAGTGGGTTAGTGCAGAATGATCTGACCAACTAAAACCATCAATTCATGTTCATTTTAATCATAGGATGCCACATATTGCTTAGGCATCACACATTCCATTGTTACAGCAAGTTCCATCATGTGGTGGCTTCAGAATTAGCATAAGTAAGAGAACCACATGTGCTGTAACACCTAGTTACCAAACAATATCCATATTGCTTGTGTTATACCTGAAAAGTTAGTCCAAAAAAAAAAAGAAAACACAATCCAAGACATTTTCTTGCCAATCTGAACTAACTTAACACAATCAGTATTAACTGGATAACAATCAGTACTAACCACCAGCTTACAAAAATTTACAAAATCGAGAGAGATAAGACATATTATGGATGAAGCATTCCAATACTTGTGACCAAGTACTGAAACCTTCCGAAATTAAAAGCTTTAGTTAAAAGATCCACAACATTAAACTCAGTATCAATCCTTCCAACCTGAATGAGTTTCTTTTCATTACAGTCTCTTATAAAATGATGTCTTATGTCTATTTGCTTAGTTTTAGAATGAAAAACTGGATTTTTGATAATGCATATAGTACTGTTGTTATCAATATAAATGACAGTGCCCATGAAATTATACCCATAATCAAGCATGTGATTCTAAATCCAGAGAACTTGACTACAGCATCTACATACTCAGCCTCAGTTGTAGAGTTTGCCACAATGCTCTGTGTTGGGAATTATGTGAAGTCTGGATTATGCTGAAATTAATGCCGAAGTGTTTCTACTGAAGAAGAGTGGATTCTGCTGAAGACATAATCTACTGAAGGATAATAGTTATTAATCTGTTTCTGCGGAAGTGTTTATTCCGTGTTTAGTTTATTTAGTGAGGATATACATGAGTTTTATTAGGAAGTGATTGTGTATATCTTATTTAGTTTTATGATTATACGTTTCTTGGGAAACGGTTTAGCGATATTGTTTAGGGTTCCTTGTCTATAAAAGGAACGCATTAGAATGAATTAGGTACCAATTGGAAAACTCAGTTTTAGTTAATATAAAGATCCATAGAGGATCACGAAGTTCTTAGTTGTTTATTACTTGTGTTTATATTCTGCTGATAAATATAAGTAGTAGAGATTGTCTTTTATTGTGCTTGTGATTACATAGGCATACATAACGATCCACGAGCTCAAGATCTATC
This sequence comes from Chrysanthemum seticuspe, assembly GCA_019973895.1. Taxonomy (NCBI): domain Eukaryota; kingdom Viridiplantae; phylum Streptophyta; class Magnoliopsida; order Asterales; family Asteraceae; genus Chrysanthemum; species Chrysanthemum seticuspe. The sequence goes on along the minus strand of BPTQ01000001.1, from coordinate 120,301,334 downwards.
AAGGTCTGTTTGTATTAACAAGTGGTATCAGAGCCTCGTGAGAGTCTCTACGATACTAAGGACAAGTTTTTCTAAACACCCATACAACCATAACAAAATCATCATGCCTGGTTCAGATGTTGATACTGAACTCACCAACAACCAAAACTCCACCCATCTGCAACAACTAAGTCTCTATAATAGCAATGCTAAGTTTCCTTACCTTAAAAGGGAGGAATATGATCTTTGGGCGATGAAGATGCAGAACTGGATCTCCAACATTGATTGGAATCTATGGCAGATAATTATGAAGGGGAACAGTTTGAAGAGAACTACCACGGATGCTGCTGGTAATATGATGAATGTTCCTCCCAAAACTGCTGAAGAGTTGCTGGCAGTTCAGAGAGAAACCAAGGTCAGAACTATTCTTCTGCAAGCTATTCCTGAGGATCACTTGAGTGATTTTCACTTCATGCAAGATGCTAAGGATATATGGTTACCAATTAAGGCGAAGTTCGGTGGGAATGAGGAGTCTAGGAGACTGAAGAAGTCCATGCTGAGACAACAGTTTCAGGACTTTCAAATCTCTGAAGAGGAAGGAATTCACAAGGGCTATGATAAGTTTCACAAGATTTTAAGTCAGTTGAATCAGCTACAGGCAAAGCCGGATAATGATGACTGTAACTCTAAGTTTCTGAGGTCATTACCTCCATCCTGGCTACATGTAAGCATAGCTTTAAAAGCTAAAGGTGGTTTGGACATGATTACCTTTGATGAGCTGTACCACAAACTTAAAGCTCTTGAACATGATGTAAGAAGCCCTTTTCGATCATCTTCTTCTGCTAGTCATACTGCATTTGTTGGAGCCTCTACTCCAAAGTCTAGCTATGGCCCAAGCCCATATCTGTCATCATCTTATGCTGCTCCTTCATCAAGCTCTCATCCTAGATCAAGTGGAATTATGGAAGATGTTCTTGGATCTTTCTTTGCTGATTATGATCCTCAGCAGGATCTGGCCTATGAAGATTTGGATCAAGTGGACCCGATTGAGATGGAAGAGATGAAGCTGAAGTGGCAGTTGGCCATGCTTTCCATGGATATCAAGAACTTTGAACGCAAAACTGGCAGAAGGTTTGGATTCAAAGGACGAGATCCAGCAAGGTTTGACAAGAGGAAGGTTAAATGCTTCACATGCCAACAGATGGGTCACTTTTCTAGAGAATGCAAAGACAGGAAAGCTGGTGATGAGACAAGATAAACTTCTTATCAGCAGTATCAGAAGGAGGCAGGAACTTCAAAGGGTTCAGCTGCTTTGGTCACTCTGGATAGCAATGTGGACTGGAAGCAACATGAGGAGGCTGATAATGATGGTCCTGATAATGTTGGGTTGATTGCAAGTTGTACTTCAGAGGATAGGCATGATCAGATTGCCTTGATGGGTATCTCTCAGGTACAAAACTGTTTGTTTGGTTGTAGTGAACGTTATAATGAACTCAAACAAGCTTATGATATTTTGGAACCTAAATATAATGAATGCTATGTGGAAGTAGAAGCTTATAAACAGGCTTTAAAAACACTAGAAAGACAAAAGGTTTGGTTTCAGAAGAATCAAATAGCTTATGATGAGAAAATAGGTGTTTTAGAAAGAGATCTCGAATGAGCTACAAATGAATTAAAATGGTCTGAGAAGTTAAGAGCAAATGTAGAGTCAGAAAATCTAGAGCTTAAGGAGAAACTTAAGGAGGAAATTGCTAGGCATAAAGAATGGATGATGAATGATAATAAGTTAGTTGGTCTCATTTATAGTAGTCAAGCTCCCAATTCTACAGTGGCTTTAGGCATTAAGAAATATGTAGGCTTAGAAGCTAGGGATGACACACGTAAATCTACATCAGCAGGCCTAGGTAATTTTGTGAAAGAAGGTGACCTACATGCTGTACGTGGACCAATTAGAGGTGAGCACATGCCCATTGACCTTTCCACTCTTAATGACTTTGATGGATCACACCATCTGTATGGCAAAAGGTCAAGTGACATGCCAGACCCTAATACTTCTACTAATGACTTTGTCTCTTGTGTTAACAGTGACAAGTCCTCCAAGCAAGGGTCTATAGAGTGTGATTCAAATGACAAGTCTGACCTTCCCAAGTCTTCACCCCTGCCTGCACCCAAGACTACCAATAAGCATGACAGAGTTGCTGCCAAGGAATCCACTTCCAAGATAGTTGCCTCTGAAGACTTGCTTTTTAATTCTTTGCATAATAGTACTGTTAAAAACAATTCTTTTCATGGTTTTGGTTTGAATACTTCTGCTTGTAATAATACATCTTTTGGTTTGAATAAATCTTCTAATCAGAAGAAATGTTTTGTGTGTGGAAGTAAATCTCATTTAATTAAGGATTGTGATTATCATGAGCAAAGGATGAGTAGGTGTGGTGATTCTAGGAATACTAGACCAATGTGGACTAATGTTAATGATATACCACCTTATGTTCCACAAGCCACTAATTATAATAATTCTTTTCCTTGGAGAAGATCAATCGGAAAACCATATGTTCAACAAACCAGTGAATATTTTAAAAATGGTTATTGGCCTAGATATGTTAACCCTATGACTGATGGGAAAGGGTACTGGGACACTGCTGTCAAGACCTCAGCAGGTTGTTCTTGGAATAAACAGAGACCTAAGTTTCAATGGAAACCCAAGAACAATAGTGGATCTTATTATTCTTGGCATAACTCATATGATCCACAAGGCAGGGTCAAGTCAGCAATGACTTGAGCCTCCATAGTGTACTAATTTTCTGTATATTTTTGTTGTTGTAGGATCATCCCCTTAAGCATAAAGATGTTGGAATTGTTGACAGTGGTTGTTCTAGAAGTATGTCAGGAAACAGGGACATGATGCATAACTTTGTACCCATTGAAGGAGGAGGCAATGTTACCTTTGGAGGAAGTGATGGACGAATTACTGGAAAAGGGACCAACAAAACACCTCAGCTGGATTTTGAGAATGTGTATTATGTCAAGGAACTTCAACACTTCAATTTGTTTTCAGTCTCACAAATATGTGACACTAAGAACAAAGTACTCTTCACAGAGGATGAATGTCTTGTGCTGTCTAAAGACTTCAAACTCCCAGAAGAAACTTCAATTCTGCTGAAGGTTCCTCGCAGTCATAATCTTTATACATTCAACTTAACTAATGTCCAACCAGCAGGTGACTTAACATGTTTGGTGGCTAAAGCATCTGTGGATGAGTCCACCAAATGGCATAGAAGGATGGCCCATGTCAATTTCAAGACCATAAACCAACTCTCTAAACTGGGCCTAGTTCAAGGTCTTCCTGCCAAAGTATTCACCAATGATCATAACTGTGTTGCATGCAACAAAGGAAAGCAGCACAGAGCCTCATACAAAGGTGTTCCTGTTACAGCAGTAAGCATTATTTCTGAACCTCTTCAGCTGCTTCATATGGATCTGTTTGGTCCAACTAAAGTGAGAAGCATTGATCATAAATATTTTTGTCTGGTGATCACTGATGGTTATAGCAAATTTTGTTGGGTATTCTTTCTAAGGACCAAAGATGAAACATCTGAAGTATTGAAAGACTTCATTACTCTTATTGAGAATCAGTTGAACAAAAAGGTGAAAGGAATTAGGTGTGATAATGGTACAGAGTTCAAAAATGCAATTCTGATAGAACTCTGCAGGTCAAAGGGAATCAAAAGGGACTATAGCACTCCAAGAACCCCTCAACAAAATGGGGTGGCAGAACGAAAAAATAGAACCTTAATAGAGGCTGCAAGATCAATGCTGGCAGACTCTAAACTTCCAACCATGTTTTGGACTGAAGCAGTTGGTACAGCTTGTTATGTACTCAATAGAGTGTCCATTACTAGACCACACCTTAAAACACCATATGAACTTCTTTTTGGGAAAGTTCCTGTTATTCATTACCTTAAACCGTTTGGCTGCCAAGTGACAATTTTGAATACAAGTGATCCATTGGGCAAATTTGATGAGAAAGCTGATGATGGTTACATTTTGGGGTATTCTGCTCATAGTAAGGCATACAGAGTTTACAATGTATCTGCTAAGAAGATTGAGGAGACATTGAATCTGAGGTATCTTGAAGACAAACCTAATGTTCAAGGACAGGGTCATATTTGGTCATTTGACCTTGATTACTTGACTGATTACTTGTGTTATGCTAGACATATAGCTAACCAAAATGCAGATTCTGAAGCATCTCCAACTACTAGTGCAGAAACTTTGGAAGCTCATTCTGACAGTGGGTCTGATGATGATGAACAACCCATTGTAGTGCCTTCTTTCTCTCCTAACAATTTTGTAGGTGACACTTCTAAAGATTATACTGATGTGGGTGAAGATGAATTCTATTATGCTGAGGACCTTGCCAGAATGAAGAAACAAGAGTATGCAGCCAATCTAGATGCTGAGAGGAATGTTGAAAATAGTACAAGTGACACAATCAGTGGAACATTCAATTCTGCTGAAAGTGGTTCTGTTTCTCCTCACCTCTCCAATCCGGCTGAAAGACATGTTGACTCTACTCCTATTTCTACTAGAGTGTCAACAGACCTTGGAGAACCTTATACAAGGTTTCCAAAACCTTCAGATCTTGGTCATCATCAACCTAAAGCAAGCATCTTCAACACACCTTCCTATGATACTGACTTTGAACCTACTGTGACTAATCTTGATTCCTCCATTGATGTCAACACCACCACTACTACAAGGATCAACAATGTTCATCCACAGTCTAATATTATTGGTGATCCTAATGCACCTGTTAGAACAAGAGGTACTGTGGCGCGTTCTAAATACGGTCATGTGGCTTTTATCTCTTATGTCTCAAATCAGCAGAGAGACAATCACACAGACTATGAACATTGTCTGTTTGCTTGTTTTCTCTCACAAGTGGAACCAACCAGTGTTACTCAGGCTCTTGAAGACTCAAGTTGGCTTGAAGCAATGCAGGATGAGATGCAACAGTTTCAAAATCAGCAGGTTTGGATATTGATACCACTACCTGATGGTAAGTATGCTATTGGGACTAAATGGATTCTGAAGAATAAGAGAGATGCTCGAGGTGTTGTCATTAAAAACAAAGCCAGATTAGTTGCACAGGGGTACAGACAAGAGGAGGGGATCGATTATGATGAAGTGTTTGCACCAGTGGCAAGAGTTGAGGCTATAAGGATTTTCTTAGCTTATGCATCCTATATGGGTTTTGTGGTCTATCAAATGGATGTTAAAGGAGCCTTCTTGTATGGTGAAATTGAAGAGGAGGTGTATGTCACTCAACCTAAAGGATTTGAAGATCCAGATCATCCTAACTATGTGTATAAGGTAGTCAAAGCTCTTTATGGACTACATCAGGCACCCAGAGCCTGGTATGTTAGGCTTTCTACATTTCTTCTGAAGCATGGTTATAGAAGATGTGCAATTGATAAGACTCTTTTCCTAAAGAAGAATTCCACTGACATAATTCTTGTGCAAGTGTATGTGGATGACATTATTTTTGGATCCACAAAGGAAGCTTGGTGCAGGGAGTTTGAGGAGCTTATGAAGGGAGAGTTTCAGATGAGTGTCATGGGAGAGATGACTTTCTTTTTGGGACTTCAAGTTCAGCAGAAACCTGATGGTATCTTTATCAGTCAGGACAAATATGTGAGGGACATCTTGAAGAAGTTTGATATGGAGGGTGTAAGGACTGACACTACACCTTATGAAGCTCCAAAGACAAAGACCAATAATGCAGAAGATCCACCTGTGAATGTTCATTTGTACAGGTCTATGATTGGGTCTTTGATGTATTTAACAGCTTCCAGGCCTGATATTACTTTCGCTGTGAGTGTTTGTTCACGACATCAAGTTACTCCACTGACTTCCCATCTCAATGCTGTTAAGAAGATCTTTAAGTACCTCAAAGGCCAACCTTTTCTAGGTCTTTGGTACCTAAAAGAGTCTCCTTTTAAGTTGGAAGCATATAGTGATAGTGACTATGCTGGTGCTAATCTGGATAGGAGGTCCACCACTGGAGGTTGCCAATTCCTTGGAAAGAGATTGATTTCTTGGCAATGCAAGAAACAAACTATTGTGGCTACCTCATCTACTGAAGCAGAGTATGTTGCTGCTGCAAATTGATGTGGACAGGTTCTTTGGATTCAAAATCAGTTGTTGGATTATGGGTACAATTTCATGAACACAACAATTTTTATTGATAATCAAAGTACCATATGCATTGTTAAAAATCCAGTTTTTCACAGTCGAACAAAACATATTGAAATCAGGCACCACTTTATAAGAGATGCATATGATAAAAATTTGATAAATGTGGTCAAAATTCATACTGATGATAATGTGGCAGATTTGTTAACAAAGGCTTTTGAGGGACCAAGGTTTCAACACCTTGTGGTCCATATTGGCATGCTTAACCCTTAAATGCAAAGTTTAAGGGGAGGCATAGGCCTCAGGGGAGGCATATGCCTCAGGGGAGGATTTATGTATAACTTTGCATTTTGCTATGTAAATTTGTATATTTGGTTGTTTTTAACTAACTCTAACCTGCTAATGTAATCTTAGTGTGTTTCTTTGTTGGTTTGTGTGTTTCTCTGTGTTTGTTTTCTTTTGCAGATTGTCTGTTCTGTTTAGTTGATATTTGGTCAGAAGTACTAGAGCATGTTCCTACTGAGTTCAAAGTGCTGAAGTGAGTAAATGGTTTCTTCTGAAGATAATGTACTGAAGTTATATGATTCATACAAAAGAAGTACTGAAGCAAATTGATCATTTATTTATTCAAGAAACAGTTTACAGCTTACAGAGTACTAACAACATCAAATGCATCTACATGATCTACTAATCCTAATCTATTACATATCATCCGTTCCAACATCTAACAGGCTGTTGGATATGCATGATCGCTCACATCTTTCACACTAAATGCTGGCTATGCTTTTGTGATGTGCATAACCAACCCTAACAAGATGCTTAGGATCAAAATGGAGAGGATGGATTGATGCAAACGATGATGATGACAATGACCACAAATGATGATGGAGAAAAACAAATGTGTCCTTTGTGCTTCATCTATGTATTTCAACCAAAATGCAACCCATCTACTCTCTTTAAGTTCTTCCCTTATACGATATGTGATGATGCACCAAAACCTGATGCTGAAAGACCGAGAACCACCTCTCTGTCTTTTGGAAGTGGTGGATTTTTGGCTCGTGGCCTTCGTTCAGCAATGGGTTCTGGTTTATATTTGTTGGGTGATCTTCAGGTTATGTTTGATTCTCATTCTACAAATGGTAAAGGGTATTCTATTTGGAAGAATTCTCATAAGTGGGAGATTGAGAGTTGGAGATTTTATCCTTTGCCTTGTATTCATGTGGTTCAGACCACATGTGGAATGATTTTGTGTATGCTATCAGATAAGCTTTATCCTTTATCGGTGACTTTTATGGAAAGGTTGCTGAGACACAAGTTGGAAGTGCCTTCTAATCCTGTTGGCAATGATGAACTTCATGCTTCTCAATGTGTTGGTTTGATTAAAAATCAGCTTCTATCACATAAAGGTTCATCTTGATTGTACTATTTTGTAATATTTGTTTTCTTTCTTTATTTCTTAGTTAAAAAAAAAAAAAAAATTGGTTTTATCTAACTTTTCTTGCAGGTTTGTTGTATACTTTTCTTGGTTATTGACTCACCAGATATACTTTGTGTATGTCAAAGAGTTAGCTAGTCCAAAGGGTACAGCTTTGGTAAAGACACATCAAATCTGTTGATAGCTGTAATGATTTGCTAAAAATCATAGGGTATGCAACCACCCATGCTTCATTGCTGAGTGTTGTATGGTTTTCAATTCACCATGGCTTATTTCTTTTTGGAATTCTAAGAATTGACTAGTCCTGAGCAAACGGCTACAGGTAAAGACATTTCAAATCCGTTTATAGTTGCTGATTTGCTAATAAATCAGATGGTTATCAGTGTATCATGGTTTTCGAACTGAAACATTTGGCTACTCCAGTAGTAATGGCTATTGGTAAAGAGATATCAAATCCATTATTTTCAATTCACCTCTCACATGAGTTAACACACCTGGATGTGATGAGAATAGTATGAAACTAATTTGTTTTGATGTACCTCTTGTCATTTGTTGCTGCAAAGATATGGTGTTTTCAGCGTTTCTACATCATCGAGATGTTCTTCTTTAGATTCTTTGCTGTTGCTGTTGTTCGTGCCCAATCCTCTGGTGCTGTAAGATCTATCAAGAAACTGGAACTTAACCAAGTCAAATTCCAGTTTAGGGGAGGATTGTTGGGAATTATGTAAAGTCTGGATTATGCTGAAATTAATGCCGAAGTGTTTCTACTGAAGAAGAGTGGATTCTGCTGAAGACATAATCTACTGAAGGATAATAGTTATTAATCTGTTTCTGCGGAAGTGTTTATTCCGTGTTTAGTTTATTTAGTGAGGATATACATGAGCTTTATTAGGAAGTGATTGTGTATATCTTATTTAGTTTTATGATTATACGTTTCTTGGGAAACGGTTTAGCGATATTGTTTAGGGTTCCTTGTCTATAAAAGGAACGCATTAGAATGAATTAGGTACCGATTGGAAAACTCAGTTTTAGTTAATATAAAGATCCATAGAGGATCACGAAGTTCTTAGTTGTTTATTACTTGTGTTTATATTCCGCTGATAAATATAAGTAGTAGAGATTGTCTTTTATTGTGCTTGTGATTACATAGGCATACATAACGATCCACGAGCTCAAGATCTATCAAGGTCTGTTTGTATTAACACTCTGCTTCTTGCACTGCCATGAAATCAACCTATCACCAAGAAATTGACATCCTCATGTGGTTGATTTCCTATCAAGACTTGCCCCAGCATAATCACTGTCAGAGTAAGCTACCAGATCAAAAGGAGAGTCCTTAGGATACCAAAGGCCTAGTTGAGCATGGCCTTTTAGATATCTAAAGATTCTTTTAACAACATGTAAGTGAGAAACCTTTGGAGAGACTTGAAATCTTGCACATGCACACACTGCAAACATAATATCTGGTCTGGAGGCAGTCAAATACATCAATGATCCAATCATGGACCTGTAGAGATGCTAATCAACATCTTCACCATCAGCATCTGGAAGTAGTGGCTTATTGTGTTCCATAGGAGTGCTTGCAATCTTTGTATTTTTAGAGCCAAACTTTACCAAAATCTCTTTGACATACTTATCCTGACTAATAAATATGCCATTTGTCTTCTGCTTGACCTGTAGCCCAAGAAAGAAGGTGAGTTCTCCCATAGAACTCATCTGAAACCTGTCATGCATCAACTTCTTAAACTCTCTGCATAGATCCTGCTTGGTTGAACCAAAAATAATGACATCTACATATATCTGTACCAACAGGATATCAGTCTTCACATTCTTGATGAATAGAGTCCGGTCAATCTTCCCTCTTCTGAAGCCATTGCCCAAAAGATACTTGGCCAAAGTTTCATACCAAGCTCTTGGGGCCTGATGCAGACTATAGAGTGCCTTCTGAACTTTGTACACTTTGTCTTGAAAGGTTGGATCTTCAAACATAGGAGGTTGATAGACATACACCTACTCCTCAATCTTCACATAAAGAAAAGCACTCTTCACATCCATCTGGTATACTGTGAAGTCTTTATATGATGCATAGGCCAGGAAAAGTCTGATAGCCTCAATCCTTGCCACTGGAGCAAATACTTCTTCATAATCAATCCCTTCCTGTTATGTATTACCCTGAGCTACCAGTCTAGCCTTGTTCCTTATTACTACATCCCTTTCATCCTTCTTGTTTCTGAAAACCCATTTGGTGCCAATAGCTCTCTTGCCATCAGGGAGATCCACCAGAAACCATACATCTTGAAGTTTAAATTAGAGAAGTTCTTCCTGCATTGCTTCTACCCAGGACTCATCTTCAAGAGCTTTGTAGACCTTCTTTGGTTCTGCTTGGGAAACAAAACAGGAAAAGAGACATGCCATTGAGGCACCATGATTTCTTTCTTCATAGATGGCACTGAAAAATCATGTCTCACTATGCTGAAATTTAGATCTTGTAATTCTTTCAGCATTGACATCTCCAATGACATTTTCCAAGGGATGATCTTGATTGATTCTCCTGTGTGGTGTAGCAGGAACAACATAAGATGAAGCTATATTAGTCATATCAATCTCATCAGCTTCACCAAAAGGATTAGGAACCTCTGTATTAATTGATGGAATAGTCTGAGGACCATCAATATTGACATCTCGCTCATCAGTACTAACTTGTGGCTTATCAGTATTAACCACAGTTGTACTAAACACTAGAGGTTCAATCACTATTTCATATGTATTGATTGCATCTCCTATAGCATTAGAGCCATGGGTCTTTGGAGGCTGATCATCAGCTTTGTTTGCCTCCCTTGGAGAAGTGCTTCCAGCTGAGTTGTCATTCCAAATGGGCAATAGAATGCAATCATCATCCTCATCAGAATCTTCATCTAAAACTTCCTTTTCTCCTGAAATCATGTTAGAGTCCACAAAAACAAGCACATAGTTCATAGATTCTGTTAGCATATCAATATCAAAAAGCCATGTTGGTCCTTGCCCCTCTACAGTAGGTTTTTCCTCAAGAAACTCTATGTGCAGATTCTCCTCTATCTTTCTGGTTCAACAATTATAAACCCTAAAGGCTTTACTATTCAATGAGTATCCAACTAGATATCCACTATCAGATTTTCCATCAAACTTGCCTAAATGGTCAATGGTATTGAGAATAGAGACATGACACCCAAAAGGTTTAATAAAGTCTAGTGTGGGCTTTCTACCTAAAAACAGCTCATAGGGAGTCTTGCCATGAGGCTTTACAATCAGTACCATGTTCTGAACATAACAAGCAGTATTAACTGCTTCAACCCAAAATGTTGTGGGTAACTTGGAATCTGCTAACATAGTCCTAGCAGCCTCAAT
>BPTQ01000001.1:120256154-120266976 GCA_019973895.1 Chrysanthemum seticuspe | reverse complement strand
GCTTTAGGCTTTAAGAAATATGTAGGCTTAGAAGCTAGGGATGACACACGTAAATCTACACCAGCAGGCCTAGCTAATTTTGTGAAAGAAGGTGACCTACATGCTGTACGTGGACCAATTAGAGGTGAGCACATGCCCATTGACCTTTCCACTCTTAATGACTTGGATGGATCACACCATCTGTATGGCAAAAAGTCAAGAGACATGCCAGACCCTAATACTTCTACTAATGACTTTGTCTCTTGTGTTAACAGTGACAAGTCCTCCAAGCAAGGGTCTACAGAGTGTGATTCAAATGACAAGTCTGACCTTCCCAAGTCTGCCCTTCCCAAGTCTTCACCCCTGCCTGCACCCAAGACTACCAATAAGCATGTCAGAGTTGCTGCCAAGGAATCCACTTCTAAGACAGTTGCCTCTGAAGACTTGCTTTTTAATTCTTTGCATAATAGTACTGTTAAAAACAATTCTTTTCATGGTTTTGGTTTGAATACTTCTGCTTGTAATAATACATCTTTTGGTTTGAATAAATCTTCTAATCAGAAGAAATGTTTTGTGTGTGGAAGTAAATCTCATTAAATTAAGGATTGTGATTATCATGAGCAAAGGATGAGTAGGTGTGGTAATTCTAGGAATACTAGACCAATGTGGACTAATGTTAATGATATACCACCTTATGTTCCACAAGCTACTAATTATAATAATTCTTTTCCTTGGAGAAGATCAATCGGAAAACCATATGTTCAACCAACCAGTGAATATTTTAAAAATGGTTATTGGCCTAGATATGTTAACCCTATGACTGATGGGAAAGGGTACTGGGATACTGCTGTCAAGACCTCAGCAGGTTGTTCTTGGAATAAACAGAGACCTAAGTTTCATTGGAAACCCAAGAACAATAGTGGATCTTATACTTCTACATGGCACAACTCATATGATCCACAAGGCAGGTTCAAGTCAGCAATGACTTGAGCCTCCATAGTGTACTAATTTTCTGTATATTTTTGTTGTTGTAGGATCATCCCCTTAAGCATAAAGATGTTGGAATTGTTGACAGTGGTTGTTCTAGAAGTATGTTAGGACACAGGGACTTGATGCATAACTTTATACCCATTGAAGGAGGAGGCAATGTAACCTTTTGAGGAAGTGATGGACGAATTACTGGAAAAGGGACCATCAAAACACCTCAGCTGGAATTTGAGAATGTTTATTATGTCAAGGAACTTCAACACTTCAATTTGTTTTCAGTCTTTCAAATCTGTGACACTAAGAACAAAGTACTCTTCACAGAGGATGAATGTCTTGTGCTGTCTAAAGACTTCAAACTCCCAGAAGAAACTTCAATTCTGCTGAAGGTTCCTCGCAGTCACAATCTTTATACATTCAACTTTACTAATGTCAAACCAGCAGGTGACTTAACATGTTTGGTGGCTAAAGCATCTGTGGATGAGTCCACCAAATGGCACAGAAGGATGGCCCATGTCAATTTCAAAACCATAAACCAGCTTTCTAAACTGGGCCTCGTTCAAGGTCTTCCTGCCAAAGTATTCACCAATGATCATAACTGTGTTGCATGCAACAAAGGAAAGCAACATAGAGCCTCATACAAAGGTGTTCCTGTTACAGCAGTAAGCATTATTTCTGAACCTCTTCAGCTGCTTCATATGGATCTGTTTGGTCCAACTAAAGTGTGAAGCATTGATCATAAATATTTTTGTCTGGTGATCACTGATGGTTATAGCAAATTTTGTTGGGTATTCTTTCTAAGGACCAAAGATGAAACATCTGAAGTATTGAAAGACTTCATTACCCTTACTGAGAATCAGTTGAACAAAAAGGTGAAAGGAATTAGGTGTGATAATGGTACAGAGTTCAAAAATGCAATTCTGATAGAACTCTGCAGGTCAAAGGGAATCAAAAGGGACTATAGCACTCCAAGAACCCCTCAAAAAAATGGGGTGTCAGAAAGAAAAAATAGAATCTTAATAGAGGCTAAAAGATCAATGCTGGCAGACTCTAAACTCCCACCCATGTTTTGGACTGAGGCTGTTGGTACAGCTTGTTATGTACTAAATAGAGTGTCCATTACTAGACCACACCTTAAAACACCATATGAACTTCTTTTTGGGAAAGTTCCTGTTATTCATTACCTTAAACCGTTTGGCTGCCAAGTGACAATTTTGAATACCAGTGATCCATTGGGCAAATTTGATGAGAAAGCTGATGATGGTTACATTGTGGGGTATTCTGCTCATAGTAAGGCATACAGAGTTTACAATGTATCTGCTAAGAAGATTGAGGAGACATTGAATCTGAGGTATCTAGAAGACAAGCCTAATGTTCAAGGACAGGGTCATTATTGGTCATTTGACCTTGATTACTTGATTGATTACTTGGGTTATGCACGACATATGGCTAACCAAAATGCAGATTCTGAAGCATCTCCAACTACTAGTGCAGAAACTTTGGAAGCTCATTCTGACAGTGGGTCTGATGATGATGAACAACCCATTGTAGTGCCTTCCTTCTCTCCTAACAATTTTGTAGGTGACACTTCTAAAGATTATACTGATGTGGGTGAAGATGAATTCTATTATGCTGAGGACCTTTCCAGACTGAAGAAACAAGAGTATGCAGCCAATTTAGATGCTGAGAGGAATGTTGAAATTAGTACAAGTGAAGCAATCAGTGGAACACTCAATTCTGCTGAACGAGGTTCTGTTTCTCCTCACCTCTCCAATTCGGCTGCAAGACATGTTGACTCTACTCCTATTTCTACTAGAGTGTCAACAGACCTTGGAGAACCTTATACAAGGTTTCCAAAGCCTTTAGATCTAGGTCATCATCAACCTAAAGCAGGCATCTTCAACACACCTTCCTATGATACTTACTTTGAACCTACTGTGACTAATCTTGATTCCTCCATTGATGTCAACACCACCACTACTACAAGGATTAACAATGTTCATCCACAGTCTAATATTATTGGTGATCCTCATGCACCTGTTAGAACAAGAGGTACTGTGGCGCGTTCTAAATATGGTCAAGTGGCTTTTATCTCTTATGTCTCAAATCAGTAGAGAGACAATCACACAGACTATGAACATTGTCTGTTTGCTTGTTTTCTCTCACAAGTGGAACCAACCAGTGTTACTCAGGCTCTTGAAGACTCAAGTTGGCTTGAAGCAATGCAGGATGAGATGCAACAGTTTCAAAATCAGCAGGTTTGGATATTGGTACCACTACCTGATGGTAAGTATGCTATTGGGACTAAATGGATTCTGAAGAATAAGAGAGATGCACGAGGTGTTGTCATTAAAAACAAAGCCAGATTAGTTGCACAGGGGTATAGACAAGAGGAGGGGATAGATTATGATGAAGTGTTTGCTCCAGTGGCAAGAGTTGAGGCTATACGGATTTTCTTAGCTTACGCATCCTATATGGGCTTTATGGTCTATCAAATGGATGTTAAAGGAGCCTTCTTGTATGGAGAAATTGAAGAGGAGGTGTATGTCACTCAACCTAAAGGATTTGAAGATCCAGATCATCCTAACTATGTGTATAAGGTAGTCAAAGCTCTCTATGGACTACATCAGGCACCCAGAGCCTGGTATGCTAGGCTCTCTACATTTCTTCTGAAGCATGGTTATAGAAGAGGTGCAATTGATAAGACTCTTTTCCTAAAGAAGAATTCCACTGACATAATTCTTGTGCAAGTGTATGTGGATGACATTATTTTTGGATCCATAAAGGACGCTTGGTGCAGGGAGTTTGAGGAGCTTATGAAGGGAGAGTTTCAGATGAGTGCAATAGGAGAGATGACTTTCTTTGTGGGTCTTCAAGTTCAGCAGAAACCTGATGGTATCTTTATCAGTCAGGACAAATATGTGAGGGACATCTTGAAGAAGTTTGGTATGGAGGGTGTAAGGACTGCCACTACACCTTATGAAGCTCCAAAGACAAAGACAAACAATGAAGTTGATCCACCTGTGAATGTTCATCTGTACAAGTCCATGATTGGCTCTTTGATGTATTTGACAGCTTCAAGGCCTGATATTACTTTTGCTGTGAGTGTTTGTTCACGACATCAAGTTACTCCACTGACTTCCCATCTCAATGCTGTTAAGAAGATCTTTAAGTACCTCAAAGGCCAACCTTTTCTAGGTCTTTGGTACCCAAAAGAGTCTCCTTTTAAGTTGGAAGCATATAGTGATAGTGACTATGCTGGTGCTAATCTGGATAGGAGGTCCACCACTGGAGGTTGCCAGTTCCTTGGAAAGAGATTGATTTCTTGGCAATGCAAGAAACAAACAATTGTGGCTACCTCATCTACTGAAGCAGAGTATGTTGCTGCTGCAAAGTGCTGTGGACAGGTTCTTTGGATTCAAAATCAGTTGTTGGATTATGGGTACAATTTCATGAACACAACAATTTTTATTGATAATCAAAGTACCATATGCATTGTTAAAAATCCAGTTTTTCACAGTCGAACAAAACATATTGAAATCAGGCACCACTTTATAAGAGATGCATATGATAAAAATTTGATAAATGTGGTCAAAATTCATACTGATGATAATGTGGCGGATTTGTTAACAAAGGCTTTTGAGGGACCAAGGTTTCAACACCTTGTGGTCCATATTGGCATGCTTAACCCTTAACTGCAAAGTTTAAGAGGAGGCATAGGCCTCAGGGGAGGCATATGCCTTAGGGGAGGATTTGTGTATAAGTTTGCATTTTGCTATGTAATTTTGTATATTTGGTTGATTTTAACTAACTCTAACCTGCTAATGTAATTTTAGTGTGTTTCTTTGTTGGTTTGTGTATGCTTCTGTGTTTGTTTTGCAGAGTGGTTGTCCCTGATCAGTTGAGATATGGTCAAGAAAGCTTAAGCTTGTTTCTACTGAATTCAAAGTACTGAAGTTATATGATTCATTCAAAAGAAGTACTGAAGCAAATACATCATTCATTCATTCAAGAAACAGTTTACAGCTTACAGTTTACAGAGTACTAGCAACATCAAAAGCATCTACATGATCTACTAATCCTAATCTATTACATATCATCTATTCCAACATCTAACAGGCTGTTAGATATGCATGATCGCTCACATCTTTCACACTAAATGTTGGATATGCATTCGTGAAATCTTGCATAACCACCCATTCATTCTATCTTGATGGCTGGAGATGCATGACCAGTATGACGAAGATGCTAATGATCAAAATGGAGAGGATGGATTGATGCAACCGATTGATGATGACAATGACCACATTTGATGATGGAGAAAAACAATGTGTCCTTTGTGCTTCATCTATGTATTTCGACCAAAATGCAATCCATCTACCCTCCTTAAGGTATTCCCTTATACGATATGTGATGATGCACCAAAACCTGATGCAGAAAGACCGAGAACCACCTCTCTATCTTCTGGAAGTGGTGGATTTTTGGCTCGTGGCCTTCGTTGAGGCCTAGGTGCTGGGGGTTGGGAGTAAGATGTTCCCTCCTTATAGGAGTCATCAGAATCATCAGCAGACTCACTTGGACTCACTACACTTTCATCTTCTGATGAAGAGAGAAAGGGTGATTTCTTAGGTCGTGGATATGGTTTTGGAAAGTAATGAAACCATGAATTGGTATCTTCACTAGATGATGATGATGATGAGGATGTTGTTGTGAGATCTATGATCTCAGGTTTGGTACTCATGATGTATGATGGCTTATTTTGGGGTATTGATGAAATTAGGGTTTGGAATAATATTTGGGGGTTTTTGATGAAGTAGTATGTGTGCTTTGGGATTGCTTTATAGACGGGTTCAAGTGGTAAGAGAATTAATGCGTGTGGGTGAAACAGTAAAAAGATATTTACTGAAGCTTCTTGAATAAGTAATCTGTTTCTGCTGATTATTCTACTTCAGCAGAATGGTTTCTGTTTCTGCCGAAGTTAAAAGTGAATATGAGTAAAAGTAGAAATCCACGTCATCGTTGGTCAACGTTGACCAAAATTGGGAAATTTTCATTTATTCTCTACCGGCATATCTTCGCTCCATATTAAGTGATTCGATTATTAACTCATTCAAAACACTTCCTTTTGTGCATATTGTAACCCTAATCTTCAAAATCTCTCATGGCGCTTCAATTTAAACATGATCATAATAAGGTTGCTTTTCTTGGAACTGCTCGAGGAGATGAGTTGTATAGGCCGATGATTTCGTTCTTACAAAGATCAAAGATTCAGTATGCATTAACGCATTCTCCAAATGCTATTTATGAATCCTTGGTTACTCAATTTTGGGCGACGGCTGAAAGAAGAAGTAATACTGAGATAGTTGCAAGTGTTGATGGAAGAGAGTATGTGGTGACGGAGGAACTGATCAGAAGACAACTTCGCTTGAATGATGAGAATGGAGTTTATCATTCTGATTCTACGATGGTACTTGAAGGGCTTAGGGATATTGGATATCAAAGTACGAGGACAGATATGTGGTTAAAAAATAAGCTTTGTCCTATGTGGAGGTTCTTGGTTCATACGTTGCTCCAGTGTTTAAGCAATAAGTCTGGAGGATGGGATCAGTTTTCAACCCAAATGGGATGTGGTATTGTTTGTTTATCTAAGGGTTTGACTTATAATTTTTCTAAGTTTATTTTTGATAATATGGTTGAAAATATAACTAGGAAAAAGGGTAAGTTTTTGATGTACCCTAGGTTCTTACAGATGATATTGAATGTTTCTACACAAACCCAAGCTTTTCATCCCATAAGTGTTTTGACTCCTAAGTTATTTGCCACGATGAGAACTAAGTTTGAAGGGACACATTTTCCTTTGTTAGATGCCATGTTGCATCAGGAGAATGAACCTACTGATGAGGTTAATGTTGTTTTACCTTCTTCCAATACTACTGATGGAAATCTTTCAGTTGATGTTGATGAGGGTCCTTCTGCTATTAATGAGGCATCCATATCTTCACCTAGACCATGTCCTAGTCAAGCCCCTACACAAGTTCCTATTGATGAAGTTCAGGATCACATTGATGAAGTTCAGGTTGATATTGATAGATTACCTACACCAAGTCCTATTAGGAATCCATTTGGTGAAGGATGTTCTAATGTTGATCAGGTTAATGTTACTCCTGAAAGGTCTAATGAAGTTCCAATTCCAACTGACCAATCAGCTGATGCAGATGAGGATCCTATTACACTTACCTCATTATATGATCTGATGAACAAACTTACAGGTTAGGTGACTGGTCTTAAGAAAGAACTTGCAGAAACCAAGTCTATTCTTGGTAATAAGATTGTGGAATTGGAGACTAAAGTTGAGAACTTGGAGAAATTGTTAAGTCAGAAAGGTAAAAAGAGAAGTTTGATTTCTTCTGAAGAGGAGGACGAAGAGAATCTTCATGCATCCCTTGGAATATTGGCTGATGTAGCACTTACATCTGATGTTTCTTCTCCTATTGCTAAATCTTCAAGGAGCAAGGAGCCTATTATATATGCTAGCAAAAGAAGAAGACAATATTTGAATAAGGTATCTGCTGACACTTCCAAGGAGCCACATATGGTTGATGCATCTGCTGATGTTCTAGTTGAGGAGGTTGCTTCTGATCATGGTCAAACCTCATCTCTACATGAATCACCAAATGTTTCACCTTCAGCAGATGATGAAGAGGTTTTTCTTGCTGGAAGAATGTATAAGTTGAATTCTTCTTCTGAAGTTTTATCTACACCTGTTGAGGAATTGTCTCAACCTATTTCCTCTGATGTGGGTTTGATTGTTCCTTCTGAAGCTCACATTGGTTCTGCTGAAATTGGTTCTACTGAGACATCTTCTGACAGAGGCCAGGACCCTGTGACTGATGATATACTTATTTCAGGTATAGTGACTGAAGAAGAAAATCAAGCTCAGGCTAGATTGTTTGCTAATTACGAGAATATGCAGAAGAGTCGTATTGTGGCTAAATTTCTTCAAGATCAGTATGATTCTAATTTATCTCCTGAAAGGAAATTAGAGCTTGATGTTTTATTTCCTAATATCACTGATGATCAATGGGATGCTTATACTTCTCAAGGTGCATCTGATCCACATCTTGCAAAACTTATATTAGGAGCATCTTTTGATGATGATAATTTTGTGGATAAAATGGTGGCACTTGGTAATCAAAGGAAGCAAGAATCTGCTGCAAAGAGAAGAGCTCTTATTGATCAAAGAAATAAAGCCAAAAGAGAAAAACCTATGACTGTTGCTCAGAAGAGGAATTATATGAGGAGAGTTGTGAAGAATTCTGCTATGTATAATTCTGGTATGTCAATGAAGCAAATTAATACTTTGTCTGATGATGCTTTGATTAGACAGTATAATATGGTTATGAAGTTTTCTTCTTCTGGTTCTACTTCTTCTTCTCAATTGGAAAACATTGCTTCAATGTCTGATGTTCCTACAGCCAAGAGATAGAGAACAGTTGAAATTGTGGATAATTTTGATACTGTTTTGCCTTTGGTGGTCTCTCCAGTTGTTGCTTCTGACACAACTTCTGATGCTACTCCTTCTTCTGATATGGTTGTTTCTGCTGAATCCTCTTTGGTTTCTTCTGAAATGTTGTCCAGTGTGGAGTTAGGTGATTCTCTGATTCAGGGGAATGATCTACAGCTTGATACTGATAACATTGTTGGTACGGGGCAGCAGAGCTTGGTTACAAGAAGTTCTGACAGATTGGCTAGGAAACATTCTTCAAGGCATACTGCTTTAGATCTCAAGGCTGATGAATCTACCTTTATTGAAGTTGGATCTGTTGAAGCTTTTCCTGAAGGAAATCATGTGGTCTTGGTTGATTGGAAAGCTGGAAAGCTTAATACTGTTTATAGGCTGGATAATACTGTTCTTGAATTCAATTTCTTGAAGGACATTCTTCATTTGGTGACTAGACATGATTTGAAGATGCTGTATGATCATGTCATTCAGTATTATAAGTTTCATTCAGCAACTGGTTCTGGTTTATATTTGTTGGGTGATCTTCAGGTTATGTTTGATTCTCATTCTCCAAATGGTAAAGGGTATTCTATTTGGAAGAATTCTCATAAGTGGGAGATTGAGAGTTGGAGGTTTTATTCTTTGCCTTGTGTTCATGTGGTTCAGACCACATGTGGAATGATTTTGTGTATGCTCTCTGATAAGCTTTATCCTTTATCGGTTAATTTTATGGAAAGATTGCTCAGACACAAATTGGAAGTGCCTCCTAATCCTGTTGGCAATGATGAACTTCATGCTTCTCAATGTGTTGGTTTGATTAAAAATCAGCTTTTATCACATAAAGGTTCATCTTGATTATACTATTTTGTAATCTTTGTTTTCTTTCTTTATTTCTTTATTAGTTAAAAAAAAATGTGTTTTTGGTTTATCTAACTTTTCTTGCAGGTTTGTTGTATACTTTTCTTGGTTATTGACTCACCAGATATACCTTGTGTATATTAAAGAGTTAGCTAGTCCAAAGGGTACAGCTTTGGTAAAGACACGTCAAATCTGTTGATAGCTGTAATGATTTGCTAAAAATCATAGGGTATGCAACCACCCATGCTTCATTGCTGAGTGTTGTATGGTTTTCAATTCACCATGGCTTATTCCTTTTTGGAATCCAAGAATTGACTAGCCCACATGTATATGGCTTGTGGTAAAGGCAGTGGCATTCCATATTTGGTTATCAATTCACCAATTCTAAGAATTGACTAGTCCTGAGCAAACGGCTACAGGTAAAGACATTTCAAATCCGTTTATATGGTTGCTGGTTTGCCAATAAATCAGATGGTTATCAGTGTACCATAGTTTACGAACTTAAACATATGGCTACTCCGGTAGTGATGGCTATTGGTAAAGAGACATCAAATCAATTATTTTCAATGATTCACCTCTCACAGGAGTTAACACACCTGGATGTGATGAGAATAGTCTGAAACTAATATGTTTTGATGTACTTGTTGTCATTTGTTGCTGCAAAGATATGGAGTTTACTAGTTTATTCATCTTCGAGATATTCTTTGGATTCTTTGCTGCTGTTGTTTGTGCTCAATCCTCTGATGCTGTAAGATCTATCAAGAAACTGGAACTTAACCAGGTCAAATTCCAGTTTAGGGGAGGATTGTTGGGAATTATGTGAAAGTCTGGATTATGCTGAAATTAATGCCGAAGTGTTTCCACTGAAGAAGATTGGATTCTGCCGAAGACATAATCTGCTGAAGTACAACAGTTATTAGTTTGTTTCTGCGGAAGTGTTTATTCCGTGTTTAGTTTATTTAGTGTGGATATACATGAGCTTTATTAGAAAGTGATTGTGTATATCTTATTTAGTTTTATGATTATACGTTTCTTGGGAAACGGTTTAGCGATATTGTTTAGGGTTCCTTATCTATAAAAGGAACACATTAGAAAGAGTTATGTACCGATTGGAAAACTCAGTTTTAGTTAATATAAAGATCCATAGAGGATCAAGAAGTTCTTAGTTATTACTTGTGTTTATATTCCGCTGATAAATATAAGTTGTAGAGATTGTCTTTTATTGTGCTTGTGATTACATAGGCATACATAACGATCCACGAGCTCAAGATCTATCAAGGTCTGTTTGTTTCAACAAGCACCCACAAACCAATGGCTTGGTGGAACGTGCAAATCGAAGCTTAGGTGAGGGAATATAGCGATTTGGCAAAGGGTTCTTTGCATATTAGTATTTTGATTTATTCTATATGTGTTAGTGAAAGATTATTTCGAGTACATATAGGTGTGATTTATTTGATTTGTGCCTTATTTGTGAAGGCGTCTTTGTTTGATTATTGACAA
>BPTQ01000001.1:120230095-120247467 GCA_019973895.1 Chrysanthemum seticuspe | reverse complement strand
CTCACTTTTGCCGTTATTCCAGTTTATCCAAGTGAGTTTTCATAGCCCCGTTTTTACATGCTTTCGATTATTTTCAAACCCACGGGGGAGAATACATTGCACTACATTTTTTTTTGTACGATACCAAGTATGTTAAATTCATTACATTGCTTAAGTTACCGCATTTGCCAATTTGAAAGTCCCCAGTACATGAACATGAACCGTTAATCTTTGAAGCGAGGATGAGTGGATAGATCTATCGAGGGTGACGCCTCCATCCGGGTTGGTGAATCCCAACCAGGCAAACGGATGCATTTCATTTGATATCATTACGGAGTTGTCTGGCAAACACTCCGTGGAGGGGCATACATAATTGAACAGTCTAGTTTCGGGGTCATGGGCTTAAGGCAATTGTAACATTATTTTTACGTGACTGGATTGTCATGCATGATAGATACTTGTGTAGTCGTATAAAACATTTACATAAACCTATGATTTCTCACCAACATTATTGTTGACGTTTTTAGCAATGTATTTTCAGGTAACTGAGGCATTCGCATCATGACATGGTTTAGGGACCTATATTTTGAGTCGCGGCGTCGACTTACATTATGTACATTATGGCTCTTTATTTCAGAACATCGTTTGGATTGTAACATATTTGTATTTTGGCAAACTTGTTAAACCTTTTGGGACCGATGTTGTACTCTGATTATGTTTTTATGAAATATCCAACGATGTGTTTTTAAAACGACACTTTAGGTCGTTCAATATAACTGTGATGTGGTGCTATGACAGTCAATGCCCCCAGGAATTCCATTCCGCTGCAAAACAGGTAAATTGGGGGTGTGACACACTGATAACGCTACACGCGTCGTTCGGGGTCAAGGAAACTTCCTTTTCTTCGAGCAAGTTTTATAACACCCTAGGCAGTGAACCTAATCGTTGTAGTGTAGTAATTAGGGTAAGCCACGGGTATTGATATCGTTCTCTAGGGGAATAGGAATGCTAGTAAGAAGTTACTACGCTAAGGTTAAGGTTGAGGAAGATTATTTTTTATCTTTTTATGTTTTATGAAATGGAAAAGTACGAATCTCGGGTATTAGATTTGGGAGGGGGTTGGTATTTCTACCGATTTCTCTACTATTATCTAATTATCTAAACTAAGGTTGTGGGAGTCTATGTCTAATTAATGTGTGCTCGTATGATAGTTTAAAGATGTGTTTACTTAGGTTGTACTACTCCTTAATTATCTCCTATTGATGGTTGAGTTGTCACGTCTTATTCTTAGTTGCGTTGTGTGTCTAAAATTGTAGGGTATGCGTTTCTCCCTAACTCTTTGAACTTACCAAAGGGTCTCGTTTACAAACCTACTAGGGATGATAAACTCTTACTCTAAGGCACTCTTTGGATGGTTTAGCCTACAACTACTCAGGTAATTATATTCTAAGGTTCACAAAGATGAATCAAGCATTAAGTACACAACGAATGACCTATCGCATTACTAGATCATATATCAACTAAGATAAGAAACAACCAATCAATATTCAATAATTAAGTTTCATACTTCCTAAGCAAACACACAAATAAATTAGCCGGACATGGAGAACATGCAAGCATACACACAAATAATCAAAGACATAATTAAATTAATGAAGTAAAGACTTATCTTGATATAAGATAGGGTTTAAAACCCTAAAATACTATACAAGACACCTTAGGTTCGGTTTTAGGTTTTCACTCCAAAAAGACTCGACTGAAAACTGAAAAATTCGGATTCAATATATAAGATTACATATGCGACGGCGTCACCTTATGTTTCGTGACGCCGTCGTGTCGCCGTCATTAGGGTTTTGTCTTGGCCACGTTAACCTTGCGATGGTGTCACCTTATGTCTGTGACGCCGTCCTCTTCAGCTTCTGACGTCGTCTGGATTGCATCTAAGCCGTCTGAGTAGCGACGGCCTAATCTTTCACAACTAGACGTCGTCGCTTGAAAATACGAGTTTTGGGTTCTGGACCGTCACAACAATTTTGGGACGGCGTCGCCATTAGCACCTGACGCCGTCTCCTTCTAATTTCAGCAGCTGTGAGTGTCTCGATTTTGACTTTAGCCATTTTCTTCATATATTCGCGCCTTTTCGTCCAAATAAGTGCCATTCCAGCATTTTGCCTTCAAGAGACCTAAAAAGTGAAAAGGAACGATATTAAGCAATAACGGATACAAAAGTAATCAAATAAGGACTAAAATGACCCCTCAAAATGGTACCTTTTAGAACCTTATCAAATATCCCTACACTTGTTATTTGCTTGTCCTCAAGCAAATGTGCTTTTAACCAATTAATTTATAAGTTAGGGGTCATGAAGCATTAATTCAAAACGGTCCACAACACATATAAGCCCCGCAAAAGTCATAACAAGCACGGAAATTACATACTAGCACCTCACATGGGGTGTTTGGATACTCACATCTCTCTCGGGTGTATATATGAAATATAACAAATAGGAAATGGAAGATAAACACTCATTAACCGGTCCTAGTACATAGATTACCATAGGCTTGAGAATAGATCAAACCTCCATCGCTTTGGCGTAAGCACCTAGGAAAGACTATCAAAGAGGTCTTTTAAAGGGTTGTAATGTTAGGTTTACGGTAGGGAAACAAGGGTTTGGTGGGATAGGCTATTTAGTGGTGGCAAGTCAAAAATCTCTATGTTACAAGCATACGAAGAATGGCATTGCTAAGCCAAGACTCGACACTCTAAACTCTAGATAACTGAAATAAACAAACATAAATTCAAAGATAGATGTAGGATGGTAGCCCGTATGTTTTTTTTTTCAATCACTCTATTTTTTTTCTTTTCTCTTCTTTTTTTTTTCGATTTTTTTTTTTTTTTTTTTTCATACATTTTTACTCTACCATCCTCTATGGTAACATCAAAATAATAGGGATTTATAGGCACATCCCTACACTTGAGTTTTTATTACTCTAACACTAATTTAACCCGATTTGAAAAGATCAAAACACTTGGGGTACATTATTACGCAAATAAAGGGAATTTGAATTTTTAACGTTCCTTTCCCGTCATTTCATAAACTTTAACTTTTCCCATGAATCCCAATCGTCCCAAAACTGTATACAAAGGATTTGACTCGACTTAGCAACTTATGCAAGCAACTAGATAATTGAACTAAGGGTTTAGGGTGATAACAAATATTTGCACTAAAAGTGAGTGCATAAGGGGTAGGCTAAGGCGATTTGGGTGTATATTTGGGGGTGGGGTGTAAACAATGCTCTTCATTGATATTCCGGAAAAACCGAAACATCACGAGAACCGCGAAAAGGATAGGCTCTGAGGGGTTAACTAGGGGTATCGTGTACTAAAGATGAGTACAACGCAAAAGGTGTGGGGGAATTACTCAACCGATATGGAAGAAGTAATTATATTACAGGTATCAAACAAGGGTTATCCTAATGCCTCTTATCATTTAGTTATTCCTAACTACACAAGTGTAGCCTCACTTGCGATCTCGGAATGCATCACAAAACAAGTTCTAGAATCTATTATACTACCGGTTCACACTCTAAGCATTAAAGATGAATGCTTTAATTCCTACTAATCTAAGGGCGATCCTCACATTTTGGTGGAATTTGGGTGGTAAAGGGTTTTTGTGCTAGTCATATAACTTCCTATCCATGAGACGCTTTTGTTAAGACTAATGGCCCACTCCTATATGTCATGAAAAATTTTTAATTTGGTGCGAAAATTACCCTAACCGACATTTTCTCATGGTCTATTACACAATCACAATTGGACAAAGCAAATAGTCAAGGATAAGCATAGTTTCAAAGTTCCCGTTTTATTTTCCCTCCCTACACATAAACTGAACATTGTCCCCAATGTTCCCCGAAAGTATCAAAGTTATGATAAAAGAAGGTAATTAAAAACGAAAGAAACTAATACTCCCCTGATTAGCTCGGTAGGATCCGTGTAAAGTGGTGGTTAAATCCTTTTCAAGAAGAATTATTGCGTGAAAAGCTCCTTCCAATCTTATGTAACTTCTTCTTGACAAACTAAACCTGCACACTTGAAGAAAACAAACGAAACCTTCACGTAAAATCGGCGGTAATAATATATATAAGACTCGATTTAAACTAGGATATAATGCTTGTGGAATGGATGTTTACAAAATTTCTAAGAAAATTAAGACCTGGAAAATTCCAAAAATTTATAAGTAGCTCAGAAAACGAGAAAAAAGTAATCTGATGTTTTTACTCCTTCCTGACGCCGTCAGGTTATCCTGACAAAAACTGGTCTGCGATTTTCTGGAAAAAATTCTGGAAAATTTACATCTTTAGAATCTGGAAAAATTTCTACAAAACATCCATTATGACTCGATACAAGCATTTGACTCGAACAAACAAACATATATATCTTTTAAATAATTGAAATTCTCATGTTCACGTTTCTTTTGAAAACGTATGTGATCCTCCCTACACTTATCCCTTATGTAAAATACCTTTATATGTAATTAAGACGAGGTTAAAGACAAGATAAAGCTTTTTTACAAATTTAAACATGAGAATAAACAATGAATAAAAGATATACGACACACAAATGAAAATGAAAAACAAATACACATGGGTTGCCTCCCAAGAAGCGCTTGTTTTTGTTCGAGTCACGATCCTGACTCTACCCTTATTTAACAGATAAAGGGGAAGTTTTCCCTACACTTAAGTTTAAGTGCGGATGATAGTAGCGATACACACCCTTAGGGTGGAAATTTGCTACGTGAGGAGAGGGTGATGGGTGATTTATATGCTCAAAGGAGTGTGCTCCATTCATTATAACCTTACCTAAGTCTATTGGTGCAGCGGGTGAATCAAATCTCCCTCCTAAAAATAGATCATCTTCTATTAACTTCAAAAGATTCTTAGTTAAGGATCCATCTTGACCTAATAAACCCGGTTTAAACCCATAGTGTTTCTTGTTATCAACCATGAATGGGTGATATAAGTGTGTAAGGTCATGGGTTACTCCTATGTTAGCTTCCACTCTACATGGCCTAGAATCTACCACCTTTATCAAGCAACTACCCGGACTATTCATTTTGATGGGTGGATTGGGGCCTAATTCAATTCCAAGATTCACATCTAAAGACGGAACATTGGGTAAGGTTTTTAAGTGAGGCTCCGGTTCATCAAAATTAGGAACTTCCCTAGGACTAAGAGAAAGGTCATCACTACAAGCGTTCAAACCCACATCCACTACTTGTGGTCGGTCTAAAGGTTCTACCTTTATTGGGGTTCCTATAGTTTCCTCTACAACTTCCGGGTAAGTCATAGGCGGTGTGTGTTTCTCAAGTGATGGTAGGACTTGTGGGTTATCCGATGGGATTGGATTTTCTATTCTATCCTCCATCTTATCAAGATCACCTATGTATTCATTTTGTACTGTGGTAGCGCCTAACCATGACATGCACCTTGGTACCTCAACTCTAATCATCTCCTTCCTAAACAACCTTTCCGACCGAAGTTTCCAAATTGAAAATAGGTCTAAAGATTCGTTTTTTGGGTCCCATGTTCCACTTCTAAATTGGGTGTGAATCTCAAAGGTTTCCCATGCATTTCGAACACCACGTCCCCAAATATCCCCATCCGCTACATAGTTAAGTCTCCTTTGGGTTTCGTGGGCGATACGAGTGTAAAAGAATTGTAGTGGAAACAGTAAATCAATACCATGATAAAGGACTTTTTGTAATAAATATTTAATTCGAGTCCACGCCTCCAGAAAGGATTCATCATGATGTTGCTGGAACCTCAAGATCTCATTTTGGAGTGCAAGGGGTAAATTATGTAGTAGATTTCGCTGATTGGGTGAAAGTTTTGGCAGATTCGCGTTCTCCATAACGGCTAACGGAATAGTTAATGAAAATGGTTACGAACAAAGGTCACGAAGAAGGGGGATAGACTATGAAGAAGCTAAAAAATGAGAAAAAAGTTTACTTGATAGGAATCAAGCAAAGAACCTAAACGAGGTGGACTACTAACTAGCTATTCTATTCCCCGGCAGCGGCGCCAAAAACTTGATAACGCTACACGCGTCGTTCGGGGTCAAGGAAACTTCCTTTTCTTCGAGCAAGTTTTATAACACCCTAGGCAGTGAACCTAATCGTTGTAGTGTAGTAATTAGGGTAAGCCACGGGTATTGATATCGTTCTATAGGGGAATAGGAATGCTAGTAAGAAGTTACTACGCTAAGGTTAAGGTTGAGGAAGATTAATTTTTATCTTTTTATGTTTTTTGAAATGGAAAAGTACGAATCTCGGGTATTGGATTTGGGGGGGGGGGTTGGTATTTCTACCGATTTCTCTACTATTATCTAATTATCTAAACTAAGGTTGTGGGAGTCTATGTCTAATTAATGTGTGCTCGTATAATAGTTTAAAGAAGGTGTTTACTTAGGTTGTACTACTCCTTAATTATCCCCTATTGATGGTTGAGTTGTCACGTCTTATTCTTAGTTGCGTTGTGTGTCTAAAATTGTAGGGTATGCGTTTCTCCCTAACTCTTTGAACTTACCAAAGGGTCTCGTCTACAAACCCACTAGGGATGATAAACTCTTACTCTAAGGCACTCTTTGGATGGTTTAGCCTACAACTACTTAGGTAATTATATTCTAAGGTTCACAAAGATGAATCAAGCATTAAGTACACAACGAATGACCTATCGCATTACTAGATCATATATCAACTAAGATAAGAAACAACCAATCAATATTCCATAATTAAGTTTCATACTTCTTAAGCAAACACACAAATAAATTAGCCGGACATGGAGAACATGCACGCATACATACAAATAATCAAAGACATAATTAAATTAATGAAGTAAAGACTTATCTAGATGTAAGATAGGGTTTAAAACCCTAAAATACTGTACAAGACACCTTTGGTTCGGTTTTAGGTTTTCACTCCAAAAAGACTCTCCTTAAAACTGAAAAATTCGGATTCTATATATAAGATTACATATGCGACGGCGTCACCTTATGTTTCGTGACGCCGTCGTGTCGCCGTCATTAGGGTTTCGTCTTGGCCACGTTAACCTTGCGACGGCGTCACCTTATGTCCGTGACGCCGTCCTCTTCAGCTTCTGACGTCGTCTGGATTGCATCTAGGCCGTCTGAGTAGCGACGGCCTACTCTTTCACAACTAGACGTCGTCGCTTTGAAAATACGAGTTTTGGGTTCTGGACCGTCACAACAATTTTAGGGAAGCGATGCCATTAGCACCTGATGCCGTCGCCTTCTAATTTCAGTAGCTGTGAGTGTCTCGATTTTGACTTTAGCCATTTTCTTCATATATTCGCGCTTTTTCGTCCAAATAAGTGCCATTCCTAGCATTTTGCCTTCAAGAGACCTAAAAAGTGAAAAGGAACGATATTAAGCAATAACGGATACAAAAGTAATCAAATAAGGACTAAAACGACCCCTCAAAATGGTACCTTTTAGAACCTTATCAAACACTTAGTAATCGTGACCCCAGAATGCCTACTAACAAACCGCAAGATACTAATGTGCTTCCCTCTACTGAAACAGGAATAGTTGCCTCTTTTCCAAACTTCCACACTTCACAGCCTAGGAGCAGTACAAGGAAAGATAGGAAGTTGCGACCTAAGAAAAGATCAATAAAGAATGCTGAAGTAGAAGAACACCCTAGGATTTTGAATAAGACTCCAGTTGCACCCACTTTAGATATTGCGTCTGACAAATGTAATAGAAAAAGTGATGTAACGAATGCTAAACCTTTAAGTACTTTGATATTCAGTCTGATGCATCTTGTGTTATTTGTCGTAAAAGTATGCTTTCTGATTGTCATGAGAAATGTGTTGCTAAAGCTATCATTTCTCGATTACGGAATCCTAAGAATCGGAATACCTCTAGGCCCACTAAAGCTTCTAAGTCTATGCTTGGTAAATCGCCATCTTTAGATTCTAAAAAATGCATTGATGTCCCTGTAGTTCCAGTATCACCTCCAAGGAATGTAGTACCACCTAGTGCATTCACTAAGACTAAAGAAAATACTAGTTGGAGATAGCAGAAATGGATACATAACACACTAGGATTTAAATGGATGCCTAAAATAATTGATGTGTGTATTTCTACTATAACTGCTTCGGAACCCTCTAACTTTTCGGGTTCCACATCTACTTCTATTCCATCTGTGTCGTCTGTGTATAATGCAGGTGATACAGATCATCCTTTGGATTGTTGATAGCGGATGTTCCCGACATATGACTGGCAATCTTAAACTGTTATCAAACTTTATTGCAAAGTTCATTGGCACTTTCAGATTCGGGAATGATCACTTCACAGCTATCATGGGCTACGGAGATTATATCAATGACAACATCGAAATTAGCAGGGTTTATTATGTAGAAGGCCTCGGTCACAATCTTTTTTCAGTCGGTCAATTCTGTGATGGTGATTTGGAAGTTCCTGTTCGGGAGAAAACTTGTTTCATTCGTGATCTACAAGGAAACGATCTTATGTCTTGCTCTCGCAATTCAATTCTCTACACTATCTCTATGCAAGACATGATTGCTTCATCTCCCTGGCTATGGCATCGTCGTCTCTCACATTTAAACTTTCAAACCATCACCAACCTTGCTCGATAGAAACTAGTTGAAGGTCTCCCGAGATTCCGATATTCTAAAGACCACCTATGCTCAGCTTGTGAACAATGGAAAAGCACTCGTGCTCATTTTCCTTCAAATGTGGAACACAGCTCTCAGCATGTGCTTCATCTTCTTCACATGGATTTGTGTGGCCCGATGCGCGTGCAAACGATTAATGGTAAACGCTACATCTATACTCCCTTATAAAGCATGCATATCCCTCACCTAACTCCAAACCTAAAAATTAAGATTCAGCCATCCAAACCAAAATCAAATCCTAAATTTACACACACCAAACCAATATCCTAACCTAAAAATTTTTAAACCTAACAAAGCCATATAAACCATACAAACACATACCTAACAAACTCCCATCTTCCCATCCCATTCACATCAGCTTTTTCTTTAGCCTCCAAAAAAAAACATGCACTACACATAAACACACACCTCATCTACCACCACAATGTATAACAAAGTAACAAGATATGGTCTATTTTACAAAGCTTAATTATCAATAATGAAAACGTGCTGTATAGCTTATTTACGATTTTAGGTATATATATTGATGACGTATAGTCTAGATTCGGGTCACGAACCCGACTAAAGTCCAATACTAACTTAGCCCGGTACAAACTGGGCTAGGCCGATCAGGTGTTTGGGCTCACGAAGGCCTAAACCCGAAGCTATTCGTAGAATACATATCGGATATCTCCTAATTATGGAGATAATCATTCCCAACCGACTTAGGCGAGATACGCCAAAGTTTGGGGAACACAGAACCAACAAGTATTTCGTGCATATATAAAGGGAATCACGTCCCTCGTTAAAGGTACAATCTACAAACCCTAAAACTCCTTTAACCCTAAATCGATTACTTACTCTTACGCCGGAGGATAATCGTGGGAGACAATCCCACGGTAAGCCTAACGGTGTTTTCTGTCTATTAGTGCGCAGGTCTCAAGCAACAATCCTCAATTGGTACGAGAGCCGGAGCCTCGATCAAGGAACGCCCAACTTTTGTATCAACAAGTGGCGCCATCCGTGGGACCTTACACTAAGAACCAAGACTAGAATGACAAAGCAAGCAAATCAGCGATCACAGTCAGACCTTATGGGAAAGAAGCCGCAAAGCGGATTCACTCCTAAGCAGACCTCTGGGACAACCAGCGCTGCTAAAAAATAAGGGATCAGGCCAGGACTTAGTCTTCCCTCTGGTGGAACCGCGCTCGGGAACAACCCAGGCCACTATAACCACCGCCAGCGGAGTAGATTCTATGCGCACTGTCCTTACCACTCCTTTTCAATTGGTGCTAGAAACTAACCTAACAAAGGTACCAGACGCACCAGACCGAAACAAAGGCATAGTGGTAGAAACAAACACATTCGCTCTAGAAGGGGTCGCGCTAGAGCTAGCGCCCGAAGATTTCGTATCCCAAAACTACGAAACCTTAGCCACCCTCATGCAAGAGGAAGTAAAGAAGAGATCGGGTCGAAACTTGAAAGCCCGACTCAATTTTGACTCTGAGTACGAGACTTCCCCACCGCGCCGTCCAAAAGAGAAGCGCGGAAGGAACAGTCGCCGACCCCCAGTATTCAACAGAATCAGGAGGAGAATCAAGGATGATGAAACATCTCACTCACATCATCTGAGCGAGAGTGATGAAGAAGAACGGCGTACCAATGTCTATGCTAGACTCGGTAGCCGCAAAGTGCAGGACAGACTTGGGCGAAGGTACTCCCCAAGCGAAAGCCCTTCAAGTCCAGACCCTGAGGAAATCCAGCGCAAGCGCCGAAGGAAGGAAAACTCGTCTTCTGATAATTCCTCGGACAACGAGGATAGTGATACAGGACATTGGAAGTCCAGAAGCAGACACAATGATCAAGAGGAGGACATGTCCCTCCCGTGGCGCCGTCAGAAGGTGGATGCATTCACTAGACGCATCAGTGATTTCTCGGAAAACAAGAAGAGGCGCATGCCTGCTAATGTCAAAACCTATGATGGAACAGGTGATCCCGATGATCACCTAAAAATTTTTGAATCAGCCGCAACTATCAAAAATTAGCAACAACCTGTATGGTGCCACATGTTCAACTCCACACTAGTGGGAAATGCGCGAAACTGGTTCAATAAGCTTCCACGCAGAAGCATCAATGGTTTTGAAGAGTTGAGAAAGGCGTTCCGCCTGAACTTTACTCAACGGAAAAAGTGTGCTAAAAATCCCATTGAACTCGCTAGAAGTCAAACAGCGCCAAGGGGAATCCACAAGCGCTTTTATGGAGCGCTTCAAGGACGAGTGCATGCAAGTCAAAGCATGTCCCGAGGTACTTAAAATCTCAGGGATCAGCAACCCAGAACTCATCAAAAGGCTGAACGACAAGATTCCCCAATCTTTTGATGAGGTCATGAAGCGCACACGATCCTTTGTCCAAGGAGAGGCCGATGCGGCGGATAGCAAAAGAAGCTATTCAAACTATCGGTTACAGGAACAACCTGGGAAACAATCCACAGACCAGAGTAGCAACCGTAATAAGAGCTATCGTGGCCTAGGGGAACGGAAGAGATAATGACAGGTACACCCCGCTGACCAAGACACCGAAGGAAATACTCGCAATAGAAGGCGCGAACTTCCAAGACCGCCACAGATACGCACTCCAGAGGACCGGCGCACCGGAAGCGGATACTGTGATTACCACGCACAGAAGGGCCACACCACTAACGAATGCGTCCAGCTCCGCCAGTTCATTGACAAAATTGTTAAAGAGGGCAGATTGGACCATTTGGTCAAAAATATCAAGGATGGGAAAGATAAACAGAAGAACGGAAACAAGAAAGAGATACCCAAAGACAAGCCTGATACCATCTACATGATACAATCATGGCAGCGGGTCACCAGGCAGAAAGTTAGCCAGGAGTTTTCTCGAGGAACCGAAATCTCTTTCCCCACCTTAACTGCGGACAACGCGGTGGTGGAGCCACTCACTATAGAGATAAGCGCGGGGGGTCACGACATCCACCGCATGTACGTTGATGGTGGAGCATCTGCGAATATCATGTACGAGCACTGCTTCAAGCGACTGCGGCCTGAAATTCATAGTCAGCTAAGTCCAGTCACAACGGCGTTGACTGGTTTTACAAGTGAGAAAATATGGTCTATTGGGCAAATACGATTACCAGTCAGCATCGGAAATGAAAAACACTCTGTGACGGCCTGGATGGAATTTATGGTGATTAAATCTCCCTCGCCATACAATGGCATTATCGGGAGGCCTGGGATATCGGCTATGCGCGCAGTGCTATCAACAGCACACGGGATGCTCAAGTTCCCAGTGGAAGGGGGTATTGTTACTCTTTACAATGCCACTATACCGCATATGGAATGTAACACGATTACATGCGAAACGGCACCGATCCCAGAACAGTGCGCAACCAAAGTTCCAAACTTGAAGGTCGCAATTCACCCTAACTACCCGGAACAGGAAATATCCATTGGAGGGTCACTGTCGGACAACGGCAAAGCAGCTGTATGCGCACTCTTGCAAAAGAACTTGGATATTTTTGCATGGGAGCCAAAACACATGACTGGGGTGCCACGCTCAATCACAGAGCATAAACTGAAACTCTGACAAGGGTACTTCACCAATACGCCAGAAGAAGCGCGGTCAAGCCCCAGAACGCGCGCAAGCGATTCTTGCAGAAGTACACAAACTTGTGGATGCGGGAATCATGCGTGAAGTCTACTACCATGACTGGCTCTCTAACCCGGTAATGGTTAAAAAGAGCGACGGTACCTGGCGCATGTGCGTGGACTTCACCGATCTTAACAAAGCATGTCCACAAGACTGCTACCCATTACCAGAGATAGACTGGAAAATAGAGTCCCTATGCGGATACCCACTGAAGTGTTTCCTCGATGCGTACAAGGGATATCATCAAATCCAGATGGCTAAGGAGGACGAGGAAAAAAGGCCTTCCACATAAGTCAAGGCGTCTATTGTTACACAAAAATGCCCTTTGGCTTGAAGAATGCGGGCGCCACCTATCAGCGCTTAGTAGACAATGCCTTCTAAAAACAGGTGGGCCGCAACCTGGAAGTCTATGTGGATGACCTGGTCATAAAGAGCCATACTGAAGACGAGCTTGTGCGTGACATAGAAGAAACGTTCAAGACTCTACGAGAGATTAACATGAAGCTAAATCCGAAGAAGTGCACCTTCGGCGCTACTGAAGGCATGTTCCTAGGATACCTAATAGAGCCCGACGGCATAAAACCTTGTCCAGAAAAGACAAAGGCGGTCATCGAACTTCCTTCACCACGCACGATGAAAGAAGTCCAATCTCTCAACGGAAAGCTGGCCGGTCTAAACAGGTTCCTATCCAAGTCAGCAGAAAAATATTACCTATTTTCAAAACACTCAAGAAGTGTATAAAAAAGGGTGATTTCCGGTGGACCACGGAGGCGGAAGAGGCCTTCACTCAGCTTAAACAACATCTAGCAACACTCCTAACACTTGTCGCACCCCGACCAGGGGAAGAGCTGATCATGTATTTATCAGCAACCCATGGAGCAGTCAGCGCAGTGCTACTAACATATAGGGATTCAGTACAAACCCTATCTATTTTGTAAGCAAAGCACTCAAGAAGACAGAGATGAACTACAGCGCCATGGAAAAATTAGTTATGGCATTGGTGTTTGCTGCCAAACGACTACGCAGGTATTTCTAAGCGCACCCAATAGCAGTAATCACAGACCAACCGATCAAGCAGATCATCTCCAAACCTGACGCATCAGGCCGACTCCAGAAGTGGAGTGTATTGCTAGGTGAGAACAACATCTCTTACAGGCCACGTACAGCAATCAAAGGACAGATTCTGGCAGACTTCATCATCGAGAAGCCAGACACCGACTAGGTACCCGCACCAAGTAAGATAGCACCTCACGATCCATGGATCTTATTTACAAATGGATCCTCATGCGTTGATGGTTCAGGAGCAGGCCTCATCCTCACAAACCCAGAGGGAATGGAATTCACTTACGCACTGCGTTTTGAATTTACAGCGATGAATATCGAGGAAAAATATGAAGCTCTAATCGCTGGACTACGCATTGCAGCTCGGATGGGTGTACGTAACTTAGAAGCAAACGTGGATTCCCGACTAGTGGCCAACCACATGTTGGGCGAATACGTGGCTAAAGAAGAGAATATGATTCAGTATCTCGACAAAACCAAGACACTGATCAAAGGCTTTGACAGATTCACCATCAAGCAAGTTCCTAGAGGAGAAAATCGCAAGGCAGATGCACTAACCAAGATCGCCTCGACAAGCTTCGTACACCTATCAAAGCAAGTTCTGGTGGAAATGCTAAAAAGCAAATCAATATCGGAGATGGAAGTCTCCGCCGTAATAGAAGAGGAAGGACCTACATGGATGACACCGATAACGGAATTCCTAAGAAAAGCCACGTTACCCCAAGAACAGAGAGAGGCTCGCAGGATACGGCGCACAGCTTAGAGATTTGAACTTTGAGACAACATACTATACCGACGCTTCTTCCTCCAACCATGGCTCCGCTGTGTGGGTGATAGGTCACTAGTTTTACAAACACAAGCTTTAGAGAAAGAGATAAGGCGGATGAACAAGCTAAACACACATACACATATATGCGTAATAATACGGTTAAGGCAAAGAGAGTGAATGAGAGAATAACCTGAACAACCCACCCTCAAATGAAGGTTTACATAAGGTATTTATAGGAGGAAAGCTAGGGCAACACTCCTAGTTTCCATCCTTTCCTTAATGGACTAAGGCCTATGCTCATGGGCCTTCTACATAAGGCTAACGCTAATTGCAAACATAAAGGCCATAATAAAGCTAACTATTACATATTAATTACTAACACTTGATTATGGTTTAGGAGTGATTCCAACAATCTCCCCCTCAAGTGTTGGTGATGAACGGTGAAGGCGTTGATGTAATAGTAGTGCTGACGTCTTCAGACATTCTTCTTTCTTGTGAGAAGAAATGCCTTGGTATGAACAATCTCCCAGTGTAGAGAAATTGTCTTCTTCGAACAGTTATGCTTTGACATCATCTTTAACTTTATTCTTTGATTGATGTTCTTTGTGATGAAAGTGATAGTATGTTGTAGTCTGCATCAAGTCTGCCTCAGGTCAGCTTCGTTGCTCCAGTGTCTCCACGTCATTCTTCAACATGCTCACACGCTCTTTGACGTTGGATTTCAGTACTGATGTTCTCTAAGTCTTTAACTTTGTAGATTCTTTGGTTGACGAAGAATCATTTGACTGTTGTGTTGCTTTTGGATAGAACTTTCATTAGTGATGATTTTGGTGTGAACATATGAAGAATCTGCACGATCATTCAGCTCCAGTGCTTCCATAAGAAGTAAACATAAAAACGGTTAGTAATAAGCGGATTCCGGCAATTATAAGTTTGAACTTCGAGAGAGTTAACATCATAGTGTGAGAACTCAACTCTAATTATTACAAAGGCCGTTCCTGAACCGGAGTCCCACAAGTGAGATAACACGATGTACCGAAGTACACCTACGATTCAGATGAGTCTCTGAGGTACACCGAAGCATCACCTCACGACTGTAGACCGTTTGAGACACACTAAGGGTAATCTACGAGGATTTACCGAAGTGACCTGCTGTCAGGGCTGTTTGATGTTGACCCTGGCAGGAGTTTCCATTTAATCACTGAGGATCACAGGTGTGAACCTCTCATAAATGTTCTCGACAGATTGCTAAGATCTGTGAAGGACTCTATATGAACCATTGAATCACTGGAGATCTTATTTGTTGATCAACAAGTGATGAAAAGTCAAGTGTTCCTAAGAGATCTTTTGATGAATCTCGTGGCTCTAGACTCAATTGTGCATTTTGGTTTTCCTGAGCGGAGACTAGGGAGAGGGTCTCCTTCTTCAATATCAGTAATCTCTAAAAGAAAGCCGATAGATTATGTAGGGTTCCTTGTGAGAATGAAACAAGCTTCTGTTGAGAGAAACTTGAGTGGCTAAGAAGGTTTAGTGCATGCGTCACTGGGTCTATGACGACCTTTAATCTTCAATACCGGTGTCAACAAGTGACAACCAGCAGCATATGAATTGAACCCGGTGTCTGCCCTAAGTTGAATAATCTGGAGGGCTATTTATTTTCACCTTTTACTTTACGTTTCATTTTTATTCTTCAACTCCTTCTTTCTCCGATTCTCATTTTCTCCTTTTTACAATCATTCCTAAGAACTTCTAACACTAACTAATGGTAGTGTCCTCGGGTAGATCCCTCCGGCTCTGGCGGATCATAGGACGGTTATTCCTAACCTTAGTCACCTTATATCTCCATGACTAACCTATGTTGCCATAAAACCATTTTGTACCACTGAAAACATATTCTCACAGTGTTTATTAATGAAAAACATTTTGTACCACTGATGAGATAATATTTTTGCATAAATACTCCCCCTCCACGTGTGCTTAATAGTTTTAACGGTTAAATGCACAACGAGGAAAGAGCGCGCACATTTTGTATTGATCAACTCAAGATAGACAATCCCTCGCGAGACACGGTTACGTTGCATAGTTAAAGAGTTGCATTGTCAGCTTTTAGGTGACAACTAGCTCTAATAACCATCTTGAAGGTGTAGATAAACCTCGAAAGATTGTCGAACCCGTCAAAGTTCATGTCTACCAATAGTTTCTCGAATGGTACATTCTACTAGGACAAGTCCTTTGCGAGACACGTTTACATCACTAGCGAACTAGTTTGAAATTATTACCCGTCCCGGACAAGTCTTTTCAAGTTGCTAACAGTTAAGGATCGTCAATTCATTGGTTAAGTCTATGCACATGAGAAAGCCAAGAGGCTTGCACATGTTGCATAACAAAAACATATTTCTTATCACATATTTTCTCCCCCTCAAAAATGGCATATAAAATGTTATTTTTGAAACGTTTGAGAATAAATATGACCATTTCGAGTGTTGCGGGAAGAGTGACACAAA
The DNA here is from genome assembly GCA_019973895.1 of Chrysanthemum seticuspe. Taxonomy (NCBI): domain Eukaryota; kingdom Viridiplantae; phylum Streptophyta; class Magnoliopsida; order Asterales; family Asteraceae; genus Chrysanthemum; species Chrysanthemum seticuspe. The sequence continues at coordinate 120,230,790 of BPTQ01000001.1, read as the reverse complement.
GAACGTTTTGTTTGAACAAAGTTTTAAGTCAAATACTCCCCCTCAACAAGTGATATAAACGGTTGAGGTTTTGAAAATCATAAGGGGAAGTACTTGTTCTTTTAAGCAAAACCTTGAAAAAAGAACGGTTTGATAGGTTTTACTCAAAAGTAAGAAGCTTTCGCTCCTTTTATAAGGATTGTGGCATTGAAGCGTACCACAGGGTCCTTTCTTTACAGATACGGATTGTGGCACTGAAGCGTACCACAAGCGTACCAAGGTTGCATGGGCAGTATTATTAGTCTACTATATATTTATTTAATGTTTTAGTCATTAAATGCATGCAAAAATGTTTAGTCGATTGAATAGTAAAAGATTAGGGTTCCTTGGTTATAAAAGGAACCACATAGTTTGTAATAAAAAAAAACTCATCTGAAACATAGAGTTTCAGTGAATAAAAAGATCCATAGAGGATCTAAGTGTTCTTAGTTATAACATCTTGTGTTTACTTTCCGCTTTAGAATACAAGTGTTAGAGACTGTCTATTAGTTTGTTTATGATTACATATGCAACACTAACGATCCACGAGTGCTTAAGATCTGTCAAGGTCTGAGAGTTTTCAACACTTACTTTCTTGGCATATTTTCTTGTCGTTATCTTCTCGCCTAGAATTCACTAGTATATCATCTGATTATTATGACGGGTACGTTGGAACC
>BPTQ01000001.1:120196032-120230085 GCA_019973895.1 Chrysanthemum seticuspe | reverse complement strand
ATTTCATACAAACAAATTATCAGAATTAGAAATTGGTTATCGAGATTCTGTTTTAAGAGAACAACAATTGCAACTCAAGTATGAAACACTTGATGTGAATTTGAACTTGAAAATAAAATCTTTAAACAAGGAAATTTCTGATCTAAACAACCAACTTTCTAAACAAAAAGCACTGGTTTCTGATCTTGAAAAAGAGAAGAAACAGTTGATTGCTGATTTTTCAAAACGAGAAGGTTCTCTTCTTGATGAAATTCTGGATAAAAATGAAACTATCAAAAAATTGGATAATTTGCTTCTTACAACGGGTCATTCCGCTAAGACAAACAAGATGCATTCTAATCAAGTAAATCCGATTTTTCATACTACTCATAAAATGGCTCTTGGTAACTCACCTCCTTCGTTCCTCAAGAAAGCTCAGAAATCTCAGAATGTGTTGAATAATGGAAAACCTTTGCATGAACCCATAATTGTACATGATTCTCTTGAAACGTTGGAATTATCTGAGGAGAGTAGATCTAAAATGAAACAAAAACATCCGGAAATGAAACCTATTGATTATAACAAATGGAACAAAATTAATGGTATTTCGTTTGTTTCTCAATCAACGTTTTCCACCAAACCAAATGTTTCAAACAAAGTGTCAACACCAGTTTCAAAATCACTTTCAAAACCAGTTGTAGTTTCCAAATCTCTTTCGAAAATCGAACAAATGTCTTCAAACAATCCTTTTAACACAAGTGATGCGCGAAGTATTTTGGAAAATGTGAAAACGAGAATTGCAGATCTTCAAGAGAGTGTTAAAACTAAAACCAATATTACAACAAACATCTGGTTTAATAGTTTTGATATTGAACAGAAAAAGTTTTTTGAAACTCAAATTGCCCCTCAGCTGAATAACATCAACTCAAGGGTAATTCATGTTGAACAAGCACTTTTGAAAGAAACATCTGACTTTGTCAAGGACCATAAATCCCTGGTAAAGCAAGCTAATGAAAGTTTTGAACACATCAAAGTTTTGGAAAATTTGAATGATTCTCTCTTCGAAGATGTTATGACTACTGATATTATGTCCATTATCTTACAAACGTATTCTGTTGAAGATCATGAAAGACTCCAGTCTGAGACCTCCACAATTGTTTCAAAATATGAAAAAGCTCTTGAAAAACTTGAAAAAGAAAACGTGTCCTATTTTAAACAACTAGATCAAAAATCAGAGGAATGCAAGTATGACAAACTGTCGTATGAGCGAGTCTACAAGGACATGCAAGAGAAAAATGATCTTTTGAGAGCTCAGCTGGGAAGTCTAAAAGGAAAGGCTGTGGATACTAAGATTGCAAAACCATTGACTGAGCAAAAGGAAAATGTTCCAAAACAGGTTTTCAAACCAAAAATGTCTATTTCTATGCCTCATCCAAAAGTCAATGAGAAAAATGATTTGTCAAAAACAGTCACTCCACAGTCCCTGCCTATTAAAAAGAGAATTATCAGACGTTTTGAAAAAGAAAAAGCAGTTGCTGAAAAACATAAAGTGATCACACCTGGCATTTCTAGGAATAGTACACGGAATGTGACCGCAAATCCAGTTAAAGAATCTGTTGGTTCTAACAACATGGTCAACAATCACTATCTAGAAGAAGCTAGGAAAAAGGCACAGACTCGGAAAGATGGAATTCTAGGTGCAACATATAGGGTGGTGAATTCTACAAGATTTCAAGGCACTGCTAGTAGTAGTAAACCATTACCTAGGAACACTCTACAAAAGACTAGGGATTGGCTTGCATCTAAGAGTAGTTGCGCAAAAGAAAATGCTATACCCTTAGAAAACATCACTAGGAATTCTAAGTCTCTTTCGAACAAGAATCAATTTCCAAAAGACTGTAGTGACAAAGTTAAAGCTGCTGTTTTAAACAAGAATATTGAATTTGTCTGTACTATATGTAAAAAATGTGTCTTTTCAGCTAATCATGAGGCATGTGTCTCACAATATCTCAAGAAAGATAATTCTCGTGCCAAGGCACAATCCACTAAGACACCAAATAGAAACAAGCACGTTGATAAAAAGACAAACAAAACGACACCTAATAGGACGATCTCTTCAGGACGTAGTTTTTCTAAAAATGAGTCTTCCGCTGCATCTGATAAGAAAACAACTCCTAGATCTTACCTTAGGTGGATACCCACGGGCAAAGTTTTCAACACAAGTGGTCTTAGATGGATTCCCACAGGAAAGATTTTTGATACTTGCACCAAAACAGATAATAGTTATAATCATCAGGATAAGGAAGTCAAAACCACTACAACCGTTGATAGTGATCACCCTCACCGTGAGGAATCTTGTACTTCTAACACTGTTATTTGTGAAAACTCTTCTTCTTTGGTTGCAGGTGAATCAAATATCTCAGAACCCAGCTCATTAGAGGGTTCCAATTCTGTAAACTCTTCTTCTTCATTCTCTCTATCTTCTATTTTTGATTTTTCATTTCTTTTATAAAACCAACAAAAGCAAAATATAAAAATATAAAATTTTCAAAAATACAAAAACAATATAAAATCAAAAATCCAAAAATATTCTTCCCACAACATGTCTCTCGTATAATCGATATTCTGTACGTATCTAGAAATGTCATTCAACAATGATACGGGTATGTACAGATGCTTGAGCGAGAGTTCTTTATATGTTTTCTAAAACATGTCGTTTCTCAAAAAATTTCTTCAATAATGGCTTTCGTATACTTCAGTATGAAACCCGAACTTCAAAATAATGGCTTCTGGACACATCAGTTCAGGACCAGCTCTTCAAAGAAAGGAAAGTGCTTAATCAAATTAAAGGTTTTAAATATTTTTCAAGCACTATTCCTAAAAACATAATGGCTTGCAGTTACATCAGACTGTAACCCGATCTTTAAAGAAAGGAAAGTGCTGCGCAAAATCGATTTTCATAAATACCGAGCACTTATCCTAAAACAAATGAAGATAATTCTTCTTCAATATCTTGACAAGATTTTTTAAATTTTCATCTTGCGTACCATTGATTCGAAATTTTTCAAAAAGATTTTTCAAAATCTCTCACATTTGGTACCAAGATAACTCCTTCTAAACCCTTAACTGATTCTAAATTTTCTGTATGAAAAATATGCTTTCGTTAAGGGGGAGTATTAAAACTAAAATTGTTCCAAAATTCATGCTGAATCAGTTTCTCTCCAAATGCTTTTCGAAAAACATATCTTTTAATCATTTTGTTTCAAAAACATCATGGATATGCTATTTTTGAGGGGGAGAAACGTGATTAAAATGTGATAAAAAAGGTTTAATGATCGGTGTTTGAATCTCAAAATGAGCTCGACTCAGACGGAACCAATGAATTGACAATAAAATACTGTCTGTACTCGAAAAGACTTGTTCCTGGACGGGTAATAATTTCAAGCTGGTCTAACCAGTGATGTAAGCGTGTCTCGAATAGGACTTGTCTAAGTAGAATGTACCATTTCGAGAAACTTTCTTTGGACTTGACCAGGACGGGTAATAATTTCAAGCTAGTTCTCTAGTGATGTAAACGTGTCTCGAATCGGTCTTGTTCATTGAAAGTCGATCAATTCAAAAAGTGCGAACTCTACCCTCACTGTGAAGATTTCTGTCAAAACTTATAAGCACATGTGAAGGGGGAGTGTTTCTGAATATATAAAACTCTTGGAGTGTCTCAAACATGTTTTCTATCATAAACACTCTGAGAGATTTTCAAGAAAAATGGTTTTATGGCAACAATAGGACAGTCATGGAGTTATAAGGTGCATAAGGATAGGAAATCCGTCCTATGATCCGCCAGAGCCGGAGAGATCTACCCAAGGACACCACCAATAGTTTAGAACTAGAAGTCCTTAGGTATGATTGAAAAAAGGAGTAATGTGAGAAAGGAGAAAGAAGGGGTTGAAGAATTAAAAAGAAAAGTAAAAGAAAGGGTGAAAAGAAATAGCCCTTTATATTTAACCTTAGGGTAGAAACCGGGTTCAATACATATGCTACTGGTTGTCACTAGATGACACTGGTATTGAAGACAAAGACGTCATGGACCCAGTGACGCACTGCACTAAACCTTCTAGCCACTCAATTCCTCTTAAAAGGATTTGTTTCATTCTCACTGGGAACCCTACATAATCTATCGACTTTCTCTTAGAGATAGTTGGTATTGAAGAAGGAGACCCTCTCCCTAGTCTCCGCCTAGGAAACCAAAATGCACTAATCGAGTCTAGAGCCACGGGATTCATTAAAAGATCTCATAGGAACACATGACATGACATCTCTTGTTGTTCTTCAATAAGGACACAAGTGATATATTCTAGAGTCCTACGCAGATCTTAGCAATTTGCCAGAACATTTATGAGAAGTTTCACTTCTGTGATCTTCAATGATTGAATGGAAACTCCTGCCAGGGTCAACATCAAACAGCCCTGACAGCAGGTCACTTCGGTAATTCTTATGGATTACGCTTAGTGTGTCTCAAACGGTCTACAGTCGTGAAGTGATGCTTCGGTGTACTTCAGCGACTCATCTGAACTGTAGATGTACTTTGGTATATCGCGTTATCTCACTTGTGGGACTCCAGTTCAGGAATGGCCCTTGTAAGAATTAGAGATGTGTTTTCACACTATGCTGTTAACACCCTCGAAACTCAAACTTGTAAGTGCCAGAATCCGCTTATTACTAACCTGTTTTTATGTTTTCTTCTTATGGAAGCTCAGGAGCGGATGGATCGTGCAGATTACTCACATGCTCATACCAACAACACATGAAAGTTCTCATCATAATCAAAGGCTACACAAAGTTAAAGATGATTCTTCGTCAATGTCAAAGAATCTACAAAGTTTAAAGACTCGAGAACTACATCATTGGTAACCAAAAGACAAATAGAAGTGTGAGCATGGTGGAGAATGACGTGGAGACACCTAACCAACGAAGTTGACAACGGCAGACAACCACATTAACTGATCACAAAGCATGAAGGAACTAAAATCAAGACTATTCTATATCTACACGCAAAGTTCAAGCTCAAGGAAATTAAAGATCTTATCAGGTGGAGCATCTTTTGAATGACCACCCCTTAGGGGGAGATTGTTAGCCTTAATAGTTTTTATTAGAAGTGATGGTAATTCACATTTAGGACCTTTGTAACGTGTGTTAGATATCGGACTAGAATAGTCGAAGGGCTCATGGATTGGGCTAAGCTAAATGGGTATTAGTTATGTTAAGCTAGCCTTATATCAATCCATGTCCAATCCAATCCAAACGAGCCCAAGCCAAGCCCATTAGGGCATCTTCTACTTGTACTATATAAACCCCTCAAAGTCTCATTTGAGGGGTGTGCTTGAGTGTGTGTGTGTGTGTATGTTTTTCCTTTGAAGTAATATAACATCTTATTATTTTCATCTTTCTTCTCTCTACCTCTCTAAACACATACGCCTATTATATCATTCAAGTCACCTTTCTTTTCTTAATCTTTCTGTACGCCTACTGTTTGTATAACGTCGGTGTTTGTGTGGTTAAGGTTGCTATTTGTGATAAGGTATACGTGATAAAGGGTCTTAACAATTGTTATGCCCCTTTATCACGTATATCTTATCACAAATAGCAACCTTTACCACACACACACCCACGTTATACAAACAGTAGGCGTATAGAAAGATTAAGAGAAGAAAGGTGACTTGAAGATATTATGCGTGTATATGTTTAGGGAGGTAGAGAGGAGAAAGATGAAACAATAAGATGTTATATTGCTTCAAAGGAAAACACACACACACACACTTTCAAGCACACCCCTCAAATGAGACTTTGAGGGGTTTATATAGTACAAGTAGAAGATGCCCTAATGGGCTTGGCATGGGCTCGTTTGGATTGGATTGGACATGGACTTATTCAAGGCTAGCTTTACTTAACTTCTAACCAATTAGCTTAGCCCAATCCACGAGCCCGTTGACTATTCTATCATGATATCTAACACACGTTACAAAGTTCCTAAACATGAATAACCATCACTTCTAATAAAAACTATTAAGCCTAACAGGATACCATGTGGGTCTTGACTTTTCACCTTATCCTCAATCACATCTACATCACCTATATGCTCGTCATGTGTTATTTCCTTAGGTAGTGATGAAACCAAACCTAGTAATTGATCCAACTTATGGTTTAATACTTGGTTGCTTTCCATAATATTTTGACACATTTGGTCAGTTTTCCTAAGGGCTTCATCAAAAATAGTTTCTAAACATGGAGGTTGTTCATTAGAGTCTATCCTAGGTGAAGGCTCATATGATGCATAGGTTTCACTAGATGAGGTGTTTTGTGGGCTTGATGGAATGAAATCCTCAAAAGGTTTATGGACTTGGTTACTTTTCCCAAGGTACTCAATGGGGCATATAAAAGATCCCGTTCTCTTTACTTCTTCCCGCCATCTTGAATAATCCGCCTTAGTAATATTATATTTTTTCATGAAAAATCCTAATCGCGGATATAGTGGATTCGCGTTCTCCATAATGGTGAACGGAAGAGTCAATGGACAAGTTTTACGAACAAAGGCACAAAGAAGGGGGATAGACTACAAGGAAGCTAATAAAAAAGAAAAAATATCACTTGATAGGAATCTTGTGAGTAGACCTAAACGAAATAGAAATCAAGCCTAAGCAATAACTATTCCCCGACAACGGCACCAAAAACTTGATACGCGTACAACGCGCGTTCGGGGTCAAAGGAACTTCCTTCTCATCAAGAAAGTTTTTCAACACCCTAGGCAGTGAACCTAATCGTTGTATTGTAGTATTAGGTATGCCTTGGGTATTGATATCATTATCTAGGGGAATAGTGTCGTTAGGCTGAAGTGTATGTTGATTTAAGTCTAAAGGTGAGGGATGATTATTTTTGTATTTTTATATTTTATGAATTAAAATATCTCGGTTTTGAAGGGGAGGGTGGAATTAGTTGCTAGTCAACTAACCCAAAAGATACTAACTAAATTAGGGGTCTAACAAGAACATGAAGCGTATCTACTTATGATGCATTACTCCTTGCTAGCTATCCAATTCTACCTACTGAATTGTCACATCTTTGTTTTAATTGGTGCGTGTATTCTATGTTTTATTCATAGGGAGGTGTCGGTGGTCCCTAATTCTATGAGAATAAACTCACGCAATAAATACAACGAAAGCTAACTAGTGCACTCTAGGGCTATAGATCACTATTTAAGACGTTCAACCTCACAACTCGACGATTGAAGCAAGTTTTCCTTAATCTAGTGTGATAACCAATTAAACAAGAGACAGTAGAATGCAAGAATTATAAACTAAACCAATTAGACTCATTGAAATTGTCACACTCGTAATGATGAAGATAGACACAATCATCAGTAAGAAATCAATAAGATCTAATTAATTATATACAAGTTTCATACAACCATAAGCAAACACTATGTGAATTAGCCAAGCTTAATTAATGAAGAGCAAGCAACAATTAAGATACTTGAAGACATAACATAGGATTGGAGTAACAAACAAACCATTACACGATGTTTATAGAGTGTTTGAAACCCTCTAAGTTGCTGGAAAAACACCTACCTAAACCCTAGAATCGGACGTAGGGTTTGGGGCTTACAAAAAGTGAAGTTATAATGTTCTATTTATAGGCAGATTTTCTGTCAGCAAAGGTTGACGGCATCACGAATACTTTTTCACCAAACTGTAGATTTTCTCGTTCCCGTCGCGTGGGCTTTTGAATCACCTACATCCGAGTTCGTATGCAAAAGTTATGGCCAAAACAGTATCAGCTACTTCGTGTGCATGCTGTGATAGTCTTCATTAGCTTGTGACGGCGTCAGTTGAGATGTGTGATGTCGTCGTTCTTCAGTAGTGACGTCATCAAAAGTTCTACTCAACCATCACAAATTTAATTACTTATAGAGGGACGGCGTCGCCCTTTGATAATGATGCCGTCAGCTTCAAATTCATCAGCTTGAGTGTCTTCGATCTTGACTTAGCCATTTTCTTTATATATTCACTCCTTTTCGTCCAAATAAGCATCATTCCAGCATTTTGCCTTCAAGAGACCTAAAAAGTGAAATGAACAAAATTAAGCAGTAACAGATATAAAAGTGGGCGATTAAGGGCTTAAATGACTCCTTAAAAGTGTACGTTTTAAATCCTTATCAACAAACTATATAGAAAGATCCTTTGGATCTGCGGTTAGAGAGTTTACAACATTATGAGAGAATGTGTGTGAAAGGGGTGAGTTACAATGAGAAAATGGCTCTCTATTTATAGGCAAAAACTTGCTACTCTCCCACGGATCCCTTGCTTGAGGGATCCGTCTAGTGTATTCCTAGGGATCCGTAGGACGCACCCCCTAAATGGGTTGTGGTCATGGATCATGGGTTATAGACTTTGAACCATGGGTATCTAAATAGATACAATGTATCTAGAAGATGCAATGCATCTAGTTAATGGTCATGGGTTAGCTCCATGGGTCATGGATAATACCCATTATGACTTATGCATGATGTCATGCAATGGGTCATGGATCATGCTCCATGGGTATGGTTCATGGACTTTGGGTTTTACCTAGCTACATTCAATGTATCTAGTTAATGGGTTAAGTGCTTAGATTCTTACCCATTACATTACCCATTACAATACATACTAAGTATGTATATATATATACCCATTATATATATATATATATATATATATATATATATATATATATATATATATATATATATATATATATATATATATATATATATATATATATATATATATATATATATATATATATATACCCATTATGTAGACACTAGTTGTTATACATATGCATTACTATAACATGAAAACACTATTACTTGTTTAGTGTTTTATATGAAAACGTAAGTGTGTTAGTAAACTATTGGCTCAAACTATTTACATATTTTATTTGTTTCATTAAAATGATTTTGCATTTGTTATCGACAAAACATTAGAAGATAGTAAAATATAAATCAACGTGTTTACGGCTTATTTGTATTAACAATGATAATCAAGTAGATGTGCCATTAGAGGACGTCATGATGGGCACATTACTTTTTCTTCAACTGTTGGTGAAATGATTGCTAACTTCATTCTTTAATTGTGACCAAGGTGGCCTCCTTGATACTAAATCTATTATGAGCTCATAAACATAGTGCTTATAACATTGTACTTTACAAACAACTACAACTATTTTTTTTTCAAATCACTTCAATTTATTTAGTTTTTTTTTCGTAACAACTAAACTTAGAACCCCCCCACTTGAGATGAACAATATGAGAATTTGGGGGGTCTTCAATGATCTTTAAAGATATGTCTTTGAAGAAAGCGTGATTTCCGAACCTTTCCACTTGAACCTTAAACTTAGGAAAACAATGACTTCCCGATCACGAATGAAGACTACACGGTAGGCTAAGGTGTATGGGTGTATCAAAACATATATGTTTGGTGAACAAAATGAAAGGAATGGCTCAGACGAGTGTATCTAGGGGTATCTTGCACTAAAGGTGAGTGCAACAAAAGAGTTTACATGGGGGTCGAGAAGTCGAGGTGACTAATCGATAAACACACAAGGATAGGCTTTTTGGGTGATAATCCTATAATATTTCCTTCTTAAATTGAATAATCCAAATACATTAAGCTAACTCAACATACCTCATTTATGGTCTCGAAATGATGCAAAGGCCAAGTTCTAAAGTTTACAAGCTACCGGCACACTCACAATTTGGTGGATTTGGGTAAATATTTGGAAACGGATAAGGCTAATCTCACCATATAATATCAAGGGTTATAATGTGCTCGGCTAAGGTCTAATCTAGTTAGGTTAAGAAAAACATGTCAACATTTTGAAAATGGCATAATTTTTCAAAATAAACTAGAAAAACTGAGGGCAAAATAAAGTTCATTAGATAATTCTACTCTCATCCCCCACTTGAAATGTACAAAGTTCCTTTTGTACTAAACGTTAAATAAAGGTGAAGAGAAAGTATAATTAGAGCGACAACTTCCCTGAAATTCGCTCCGAAAAAGAAAGAAGGCCCACGAAAAGAATCGTGCCATCGCTTAAGCATCCATGAGCAAACTTCATTCCCTAAAATACCACTACCAAAAAGCATAATTCTAAAAAAAGAAAAAGAAAAACGAAAAACGAAAAGAAACCTAACTCACTTTCGTAGGAATCACGGTTGCATTTAGCATATTCAATAAGCCTTTTAAACCACTTGGTGTCCCAAGTGGACGAGTATAGTCTCGTGAGGGCTTACAGGGAACATACCACAAAGTTCATTTAAAAACTAATACAAGGTTATTGTGTTTAAAAAAGAAAGAATTAATACTGAGGATAGTTACGTCGTAACTCCTAGGAGGAATTACGCCGTAATTATGGCAAAACCTGGCAGACGCTACTGGAGTGTAGCTATGGCCTAACCATTGCATGGGATTACGCCGTAATTGGTAATGCTCTGGGAAGAACTGCTGCTAGAGATGTGTTACGGCGTAACCATTGGTATGAGTTACGCCGTAACTGTGGACAGATCAGGTCCCCGTTCAGGCTGCTGCAGCAACTTCTCTGATTTCCTACAAAAATAGTTAAAAACACAGAAACCCAACAGGAATGGAAACAAAAAAAATGAAAGGGATAATCCGGGTAGTCTCCCAAAAGAGCACTTTTCTTTATTTACGAGTCTTTAAGTTAGACTCAAAGCCATAGGGCTTTACGCAGGGGCGAAGAATTCATCACCCCAAGCTTACTAACATCCTTTCCATAATAAATTTTTGCTCTGTGCCCATTCACTTTGAAAAACTGCCCTGCATTATTATAATCTTCTATAGTCCCATAAGGGAACACCTTACTCACTGTGTAAGGACCAACCTAACGAGATCTCATTTTTCCAGGGAAGAGTTTAAGTCTTGAATTAAAAATGAGCACCTCTTGCCTAACTTCAAACTTTTTATCCTTTATCCGTGCAGTCGTGCCATCTTTTGGTCCTATCCTTATATGCTTTAACAAGATCGTAGGCTTCGTCTCTTAATTCAGCAAGGCGATTAATTTGAGAAAATCGGTGTTCCTTCACCACGTCAGTCTCAAAATTAGCATTTTTAAGTACCTAGTATGCTTTATGTTCTAATTCTACCGGGCGATGACAAGCTTTTCTGTATATGATCTTAAATGGTGTGCTTCCAATAGGGGTTTTGTAGGCGGTTCTGAATGCCCATAAAGCTTCGTCCAATTTATCGGACCAATCTTTTCTGTTACTGCTGACGGATTTCTTCAAAATTCGCTTGAGTGTCGGATTGGTGTTTCCTGTTTGCTTATTAGTTTGTGGATGGTAAGGTGTAGTGTAGCATATTGTATTTCATAAACACATCATAACATATAAAATTAGGGGCGTATGGTTTAGTGTTTTAGAAAGAGAAAGGTTAGAGGTTTAGGAAGCTTAGTAAGAGAAAGAAAAATCTTATTATGAGCTCCAACCCTCTACCTTGGGAGGTAGAGGGTATTTATAGTACCTTACATAAAATGCCTCCTACGAGCTGTGGATCAGGCATACCGTGGGTAAAGACCCGTCCGTCCTCCACGGTGTTACTTAACTAAATACTAACTAATATAAAATAACTTCGACTACGAGCTTTCTAACGATTACATATACTTGAGGTGACCGACACTTTAACAACTGGATTTTCTAAATCCTAACAATCTCCCCCTAAGGGAGGTCACCTCAAATAACATTGAATACAAACAAATATTACATAAAGATTGTTCTTGGATTCTTGTTTAAGTTCTTTGCTCTGTAGCTCATAGTATTTGATTCTTCATGTTTTGCATGTTTGGATAATCTAAGTGGAGGTCTTTAACTGATCCACGTGATAATGATTTTTGAGTCATCTTTGAGATCATCAGCTACCATAAATCTCAAACTCTTCCTTTGTAGTGTTGACATTATGTGAAGTTATGACATTGGACTGACATGCTCACATTCTGGATCATGATTTCTTATCATTAGAGTAGCGGAATCTTTAGTTGATTCATGATATTGGCAGCAGCGTAGCAGAAGCATGGAGTGACAAAATCAGAGTCGTTGATGCACTTAACATGATATCTTAAGAAATGAATGTGTTGTGTGAGCATACGGCTATGGATTGACCTCTCAATTCTGATCAGCCACAAATGTTGAGTGTACCTGCATACAACAGTTAGAAATAAAGTGCACGAAAGTGTCTTTGATCACTTTCAGTTGAATTGAGCTACACGGCCCACTGTTCCCCGTTGATCAGTACAAGTACTGCCTGTAATCAGGTATAATTCCGAAGAATCTCCCTGACAGGGTTTTCGCAGCTGCTTTAGCCGTTCTCAAACCGGAATGTCTCAAAGAAGACAACACGGAGTAAGTGAACCTAGCGAATTGAGATTCATTGATTGATAAAAAAAGATTTGAAAAACAATCGTGTACTGCTCAATATAAAGTGTTTTTGCAATACAACGAAGTTTTAGGGAAAATCAATTATCAATCATAAACACCTTTTATTTTTGAATTATTAATACACAGTCGATGTGCTAGAGAAAGGAATTTTAAGCACAGCGACCGGTTTTTCAAAGGTATCCGTCAATCCATTACCTGAACCAGGATTGATTCATAATTTTGAATTGCCCCATTGTTTATGTTCAGTTGTCACATGGTTGATCTATTGGATAGATCTTACATGCCACCTACCAGGAGCTTGTTTGATGTTGGCTCTAGAAGGCTTTCCATCTTCATTCTGAGTATGTTGGCATATCACTCAGATGTTCTGGCAATACCACAAGGATAATGCGTCGGACTCATAAGATATATTCTCACTTCCCACATTGTGTGAAACAGCAAGTCTTCATTATTTTTGTGTCCTAATGAGATATTGTGGATAATCTCGTGGCTCTAGACTCAATAGTGCACATTTGGTTCCTCTGCCGGAGACTAGGGAGAGGGTCTCCTTCTTCAATATCAACCATCTCTAGGAGAAAGTCGATAGATAATGTAGGTTCCCTGTGAGAATTAAACGAGTCCTTTTAAGAGGAACTTGAGTAGCTTGGGAAGATGTAGTGCAGTACGTCACTGGGTCCATGACGTCTTGTCTTCAATATCGGTGTTACCTAGGTAACAGCCAGTAGCATATGAATTGAACCCGGTTTCTGCCCTAAGGTTGAAATAATGGAGGGCTATTTGTTTTCATCTTTTTCTCATTCATTTCTTTTTCATTCTTAAACCCCTTCAGTGCTTATTGAGACTTCATTACTAGAACCTTGTTGGGTTTGTTCCAGTACTAGCTATGTCTCAGTCGGCACTCTTCCCATATTCTCATTTTTCTCCTTTTTTCTTCATACCTAAAGACTCTACACTATCTTGTGGATTGTCCATGGGTAGATCCCTCTGACTCTGGTGGGAGCGTGGGAACGAATACCTAACCTAACCATCCTTATATCTTCTTACATTGAAACCAATTAAAAACTATTTGAAAATCAATCCAGGTACTTGTGATATATTATCAAAGCATTTTGTACCTGAATTGTTTTTGATATTTTAGAAAAATCTCCCCCTCAACATGTGCATCGAATATTTGAAATCGTTTTGGCACATGGAGGCAAGAGGAAGAATTCACTTCTTTGATTAACATTTTCTAAAAATATCTACATCACCTTCCCGATCAAAATAGGTGTTTCAAATACTGTTAAAGATATTTTTGGGAAAGGCTGTGGTTTTCAAAAAGTTGATCCCCCTCAATATGTGCATCAAGATTCAAAAATGTTTTGCACATATTAGGGAAGACCTGCACTTAGAGACAAATCAATCACATTTCAATCTTTTATGGTTTGATATAGATGCTCCCCCTTAACATGTGCATGGAAAATTTGAAATTGTTTGGCACATGTAGGGAGTAGAGCTTGCTAGTCACTTACAAACCATTTGTTGAATTATCAGTTTAAATCCAATTAAAATCACAAATTCTCCACCGATCACAATTTTAAAGTCATTTGAGATTTGTGATCTCTATAGATTTAAATTGTTTTTAAAAGCTTTTGAGGAGAATTGTGACTTGCTTATGAAAACATTTAACCGATAAGGATCAAATTTGAGACTTTAAACTCCAATGATTAAACATGCTTGAATATCTTTTGAAAACATGACATTAGCCTTGGTCTGAACCAACTGTATGACAAATAACCTTTTGATTTAATTGAAATCATTCTCCCCCTCAATCAATGACATAAGTTGTTGATTGAGAGATAGAGATTTTGACAAATGACAAGTCCTGATGATTTTCAAAAAATTGAGTCCGAGTTATTTTACAAAGCTATTTAGTTTTAGTTAGATAACAAATATTTTTCAGAATAATTTATAGAAGGAAAAATATTTGGAAAGAAACATTTGTCTTTTTGGCGACAAACATTTTTTCTAGAATCAGAGGATGAGATTTGAAAAATAAGATAAAGCATGGCTCTGTTCTTTCTTTTTAAAACCGGGGTATAGTCTGAAATGACTATAAACCTTTTGTTTTTCACTTTCTCTCAATTTATTTTTTAAACAAAAGAAAGAAGGTTAGATTGAGTGAAAGGTTAGATTTTTAATTTATTTATTTTTTAATTTTTTTTTATGTACATTCGAACTTCATCTAAAGACCCGTGTCACTCTTTGAATGACATCACAAAGAACGTAGATGAAATCGAATAATAGAAAAGATGGATTTTTTTGAAATTTTATATTTTTCTATTTTCTTTTTGTGGGTTTTATAATTTTGTATTTTTCTTTTTTGAATAAATATTTACAAGAGATGGATGAAGAAAAACATTTACTCCTCGTCTTCCTCTTGAAGACGTTTGAGTGTTTCCGGTTGTAGACTCTTTAGACCAAGTCGTGGAAGGATAAACTTAAAATGTTCTCTAGGAAGAGCTTTGGTGAAGATGTCTGCTAACTGATATTCAGTCCTCACAAAATATAGTTCTACCACACCTTTTTCCACTTGTTCCAGAATGAAATGATGTCGAATGTCGATGTGCTTTGCTCTTGAATGTTGAACGTTGTTGCAGGAGAGAGCAATGACACTTTTGTTATCACAATACAGAGGAATTTTGTTGAAGTGAAAGCCATAGTCAGATAGTTGGGATCTTATCCATAAGATTTGAGCACAACAAGATGACATGGCGATGTATTCAGCCTCTGTAGAGAATATCGACGTACTCATTTGTTTCTTAGAAGACCAGCTTCCAAGTTTTTCTCCCAATAATTGAGCACCGCCTGATGTGCTTCGACGAGTATCTTGACACCTTGCATGGTCTGCATCTTCATATGCTGTTAGTAACATGTTGGTGTCCTTCGGATACCAAAGTCCCATGTTAATGGTACCTTGGAGATACCGAAAGACCCGTTTAACCGCTTCATGGTGCTTTTTGGTAGGCTTAGCCTGGTATCTAGCACACATGCATACAGCGAACAGAATATCAGGTCTACTGGATGTGAGGTACATCAGGGATCCAATCATACTACGATATTTCGTTTGATCTACCATGATCCCTGAGGGGTCCTCATCCAGTTTGGTACGCTCCACCATGGGAGTGTCAACGGTGTCAAAAGTGTCAAATCCAAATTTCTTTAAAATTTCATTAGCATATTTAGATTGATTGATAAAAATGCCTCCGGGACTTTGTGAAATTTGTAATCCCAAGAAAAATGACATTTGTCCCATCACAGACATTTGAAATTTGGAGCCCATTTCATTTGAAAAACGGTCACATTCAGTAGGGTCGGTCGAGGCAAAAATAATATCATCTACATAGATTTGAACGTGAATTAAGCAGTTTGCCTGACTTTCTGGTGAACAATGTGGTATCCACTGCTCGTTTGCTAATCCAATAGATAAGAGGAACTTTGATAGAGTATCGTACCACGCCCTTGGGCTTGTTTCAGACCATAGAGAGCCTTCTTTAAGAGATAGACATGAGTAGGACGTTCAGGATCCACAAAACCTTCTGGTTGACTGACGTACACGATTTCTTTCAGATCTCCATTAAGAAAGGCAGTTTTTACATCCATTTGATAAACCACCATGTTCTTACTATTAGCATTAGCTAAGAAGATTCTGATTGCCTCAATACGTGCAACGAGAGACAATGATTCCTCAAAGTCAATACCCTCCTCTTGACGATATCCTTTTGTAACAAGTCTTGCCTTGTTCTTTAATACATCCCCATGCTCATCAAGTTTCACTTTATAGATCCATTTGAGAGCAATGATCATTGCACACTCAGGAGCTGGTACTAATTCCCAAACATCAAGTCGGTCAAACTCATGAATTTCTTCTTGCATTGCATTGAACCAACTGTCTTCTGACATTGCTGTTTTGACATCTTTTGGTTCGACTTTTGATAGTATGGAATTGATGAAGCACCATAAGGCATCTGTTGCAAGCTGTTTACGGGTGGATAACGGACGAGGGGGATTCCCTATGATATTATCCAGTAGATGATCGTGTGTCCATTTTCTGAAATGCTCGTGCGGTTGTGATTGAAGAACTGAGGTAGCAGAGTTGTTTTCCCCTGATGAAGATGGTTCTGATGATGGTCCAAGAGCAAATATGTTCTCAAAGGTATCATCTTCAGGAGTAGCAAAGGGGTTATCTCCATCATAGGTGCCTAGAAACAATTCCATGATGTACACTCGATGATTGAGGATTTGATGATGAGACTGAGTGATCAGCAGTAGGCGCTTCTTTACTCAATGACATAGAAACTGAAGGATTATCTTCGTTGACTAGATTAGGGGTAGCCTCTATTGAAGGATTAGACTGATCATTAGCAATAGGCTCATAGTGTTCATCACACATTGGATCAAACAATTTCTTCAAATCATCTTCTGAAGGAGGTACATATGGAGTTGCTGGTGAGGGATTTTGTACAAGAGAAGAACTTATTCACGTCATTGAATGTGACGTGAATAGTTTCCATGATATCTTGAGTTTTTTTGTTGTAGATTCAGTAACCCTTCTTGTTTGATGCATAAACCACAAAAACACCAATGTCCGCCTTAGCTCTTAACTTTCCTAAATCTTGACCGTCATTCGATGGATAACACAAAGCACCAAATACACGAAGGTAGGAGAGATCAGGTTTTTGTTTATGGACAAGTTCGTATGCATTTTATCCATGAGTGGTGTGTATGAGGGAAGGATTTTCGGGGGTACCAAGCAGTGGCAATGGCTTTAGCCCAAAGAAACATTAGAACCTTTGAGTAAATTAGCATTGTTCTTGCAGCTTCAACAAGGGTCGGATTTCGTCTTTCAACTACACTGTTCTGTTGAGGCGTACGCGGAACACTTCTTTGATGACTGATTCCAATGATTTCATAAAACTGACTTAGGTCTTTGTTAACAAACTCAGTGCCATTATCTGTTCGAATAATTCTAACAGTTTTGTTAAGTCGAACCTGTAGTTGTTTGATAAGTTTGATGATGACATCTGGAGTTTCATCCTTTGTTCTAAAAAATATAACCCAGGTAAATCGAGAGTAGTCATCAACAACGACTAATACATATTTCTTCCCATTTATCGTTTGCACTCTCATAGGTCCGCACAAATCCATATGAAGGGTATGAAGAACTTCTATAAATGGGTTTGCGGGTTTGGGTTTGTGGGCATATTTCTTGCTTTTTCCTAATTGGCATGCTGAACAAAGATGATCCTTTTCATACTTTAATCTGGGTAAGCCTCTTACAAGGTCCTTTCTTGAAAGATCATTAATGGTGCCGAAGTTCAAGTGATTGAGACGACGATGCCATAACCATGACTTTGTTTTCGAAGCCTTTAGCAACAAGCAGATTGGAGAGGACTTCATCATGTCTTCGATAGAGATGGTGTATAGGTTTGAACCACGTGTTCCCCTTAAAAGTTCCACACCATCAAGTTCTCTAATAAAAAAATTATGTTTTCTAAAAGCCACCTCTAGATTGGAATCACAGAATTGACCAACAGAAAACAGGTTATGACCAAGACCTTCAACATAATATACCCTGGAGATTATACTATCACCAACAACACAATCTCCATAACCCCGTAATTGCACCAAAATGATCGTTCCCGAATCTAACAGTCCCGATGAATTTACTCACGAAGTTCATGAGCTGTGAGCGATCTCCAGTCATATGCTTGGAACAGCCTGAGTCCAGGTACCACAGAACGATTTGAACGACCTGCAGTTGAACACAGATAAGAATGGATAATTGGACAATTGGGATCCCCATGCAAGAATGGGTTCCACTTGTTAGAGGTAGATGCCTCTCTAGTAGAAACAGTAGATTTATTTAAAGTATGTGTTGGAATCACTCCTAAACTAGATTTCAAGTGTTAGTAATTAAATGTAATAGTTAGCTTAATTATGGCCTTTATGTTTGTTATTAAGCTAAGGCTTATGTAGAAGGCCCATAAGCCTTGGCCCAAGCCTAATAAGGAAAGGATGGGAACTTGGAGTGTTGCCCTAGTTCCCTCATATAAATACTCTTGTAATACCCTCACTTCAGGGTTGGTTGTTCAATTCATTTCACTTGCTACGCTTAACTCTTCTTTCATTCATACGCATATTGTTTGTCTTGTTCATCCGATCATTCTCTTCTCTATTTCTTCTATTTAGGCTTGTGTTATAAACATAGTGACCTAACAGTGGTATCAATCGTCAAATAGTTGGGTGAAAAGCTTTTGTTTTTGAAGTTTGTTGTTCTACGCGTAATACGGTTACAACTTTGTCACGATTAAAAACTCATTTTTTACACTTTTCAATTCAAGATTCTTGTACTTTCAACGTTTTTAGGTGTTAAAATATCTGTTATTGGCAAAAAGTTTCAAACTTTATGTGTGGATCATTGTTTTTAAGCTTGGTTTTATACGTGGGATACTTTCTACGCATAAGGTGTTTAGAAGTTTTGGATCATCAAGTTTCACACTTTTGTGTTATTTTGGTGATATTGAAGCTGTTTCATCACAAAAATCTGGTTTAGAAACATCATTGGGCAGAAATCAATTTTGGTCAAGTTTTACGCGTATCAAAACCTTATTTTTACGCGTAACTTCTCCTTGGATCGATCTTCAGTTTTCGTGGTTTACTCAGTGTTTTCTTGCTTGGATAAGCCTGAAAACACTTCGACTTTGGATATCCTTTACACTGTGATATTGTAAATGATCTTTTGGGCAAAACCCTAATTTTACGCATAAGCTTAAGCTTACGCGTAGAACTCTTTACGCATAAGATTATTCTTACGCCTAAGCCTTGTCTTACGCATAAGCTAATTCTACGCATAAGTCTTCTATGCCTAACTTTCTGTTTACGCATAACTTTAGTGTTTCTCAATTCTTACGCGTAAGCTACTCCTACGCGTAAATACTTCTTTTACGCGTAAGTTTGGTGTTTTTACGCATAAGTGTTACTTTGCCTTTACGTGATTTCTACGCCTAAGGATACTTCATCAACAACGTTTCATTCGACTATAAAGATCCATTTTACAACACAAGTTTTCAACATGTCACAACCACCATCCTCTAGCTACTTTCCTTACACTTATACTCAACGACAACAACAACTAAGTCCACAACATCAACAATTTAATCAACAAGAACAAATTTATCAACAACAATTTAATCAACAACATTATCCACAACAAGGAGCAATTCAACCTCAAATGGTTCAACCACCACCTAGTCTTCAAGTACAACCCTACACAAACGATTACAATCAACACCCATCCGGGAATACTATGAAGGAACCGACTTGGTTTGCAAAGATGTGTGAAGCTTTAAGTAGCCGACAATCCATTCATGAGGCTGGATCACTTGATAGACCTCCAATGCTCACTCTAGGAAACCATGATCAATGGGTGATTAGGTTCTTTAGGTTTTGTGATCTAAAGAAGCCACATGGAAAGTTCTTAAAGAAAGTCATTTTGGAAGGTCCATTTCAAATTCCTATTCTTGTTACACCCGGAGATCCTAATGCTGTTCCACCAAGAGATGATCTCACAAACATTGCAACTCATGCTGACCTTTCTAGTGATGAACTTCTACACTATGAAGCTGATGAGCTTGCGATGCAATACATCCTTTTAGGACTACCAAATCCAATTCTTCGAAGTGTTGATGCTCAAAAGATTACAAAAGCTATGTGGGAACACATTCATCTTCTCATGGAAGGGACTACACTCAATCAAGAGGATATGGAATCCAAAATTTACTTGGCTTATGAACACTTCATGATTGAACCTGGAGAGACACTAGAGTCTTATCATCATCGATTCTCAGACATTATCAATGATTTGGATAAACACAACATCATCATGCCAAGAATTGCAGTCAATACAAAGTTCCTAAGTAGTCTTGGTCCTGAATGGGAAAAGTATGTCATCTTTCTCTGTCAAGCGAAGAATATGCATCATGCTACATACGGATTGTTGTACGACTATTTGAAGCCCCATCAGAAAGAAGTTGATAAGGAAAGGATTATCAGTGGCCAAACTGTTTCACCTTCACTTCCGGATAATCAACAACTTGCTTTGTGGGCTCAAACTAGTTATCCTCCTCAACCCGCTCCTCAACCAACTGCAACAATTACACCATATGATCCGTCACCGCATCAATCTCAACAAACTCAATTGGTTCCATACAACAACAACAATGATCAAGCACTATACAGTGAAGCTAATGAGGACTCCGATGCTTTTGGTGCTTTGCAACAAGGATTTGTTATGATTGCTAAAGCATTTGGTCATTATACAAACAAATCCAAAAATCGCATCCGTTCCTCATCCAACACAAGGAATCAGGCTGTTGTAAACAATGGACGTGTTGAAGTTCAGAATCGTGGTTATGGTCGTCAGATGAGAGGAGGTCAAGAGTTTAATGCTATGGGTAGGAATAACATAGGAGCTCCACAACAACAGAGAGCTCAAGTGGTTGAACAGGGGAATGCTCAGAATGGGATAAATGGTCTTAGATGCTACAAATGTAATGAGAAGGGACACCTGGCTAATGCATGCCCTAAGCCGAGGACTAGAGGCAGTGCTTATCACAAGGAGGCTTTACTTTTGGCTCTTAAGGATGAAGCTGGTGGAACTCTCACAAACAAAGAATAGAGCTTTATGGCAGATGCAGAATCAGATGATGATATGGAGGACTTGCAGGCTAATGCAGCACGTATGTTGATGGAAAATATGCATGAGCTCCACATGAGTTACACAGGCCCAGTGTATGACACTGATGGCTTGTCTCAGGTACACGAACAAACCAAACTCATCTCTGATCTTATATCTCAGCCAACATCTGAATCCGACGAGGCTCAGACTGTTCAACA
This sequence comes from Chrysanthemum seticuspe, assembly GCA_019973895.1. NCBI lineage: Eukaryota > Viridiplantae > Streptophyta > Magnoliopsida > Asterales > Asteraceae > Chrysanthemum > Chrysanthemum seticuspe. Next base: position 120,208,685 of record BPTQ01000001.1, on the reverse strand, counting down.
TGAGCCTTCCACATCTCAGTATGATGATTCTCAAATAGACCCCGTCGTTACATTTGATGATCAAGATGACCTTATAGTTACCTTTGATACTCAAATTGACTCTGTGGTGATACTTGAGGATCTGAATAGTGATCATGTTGTGACTCACGTTGAACACGCTGAACCTTTGCCTAATCCATTAGAACCTTTGAGTAAATTAGCATTGTTCTTGCAGCTTCAACAAGGGTCGGATTTCGTCTTTCAACTACACTGTTCTGTTGAGGCGTACGCGGAACACTTCTTTGATGACTGATTCCAATGATTTCATAAAACTGACTTAGGTCTTTGTTAACAAACTCAGTGCCATTATCTGTTCGAATAATTCTAACAGTTTTGTTAAGTCGAACCTGTAGTTGTTTGATAAGTTTGATGATGACATCTGGAGTTTCATCCTTTGTTCTAAAAAATATAACCCAGGTAAATCGAGAGTAGTCATCAACAACGACTAATACATATTTCTTCCCATTTATCGTTTGCACTCTCATAGGTCCGCACAAATCCATATGAAGGGTATGAAGAACTTCTATAACTGAGTTTGCGGGTTTGGGTTTGTGGGCATATTTCTTGCTTTTTCCTAATTGGCATGCTGAACAAAGATGATCCTTTTCATACTTTAATCTGGGTAAGCCTCTTACAAGGTCCTTTCTGGAAAGATCATTAATGGTGCCGAAGTTCAAGTGATTGAGACGACGATGCCATAACCATGACTTTGTTTTCGAAGCCTTTAGCAACAAGCAGATTGGAGAGGACTTCATCATGTCTTCGATAGAGATGGTGTATAGGTTTGAACCACGTGTTCCCCTTAAAAGTTCCACACCATCAAGTTCTCTAATAAAAAAATTATGTTTTCTAAAAGCCACCTCTAGATTGGAATCACAGAATTGACCAACAGAAAACAGGTTATGACCAAGACCTTCAACATAATATACCCTGGAGATTATACTATCACCAACAACACAATCTCCATAACCCCGTAATTGCACCAAAATGATCGTTCCCGAATCTAACAGTCCCGATGAATTTACTCACGAAGTTCATGAGCTGTGAGCGATCTCCAGTCATATGCTTGGAACAGCCTGAGTCCAGGTACCACAGAACGATTTGAACGACCTGAAGTTGAACACAGATAAGAATGGATAATTGGACAATTGGGATCCCCATGCAAGAATGGGTTCCACTTGTTAGAGGTAGATGCCTCTCTAGTAGAAACAGTAGATTTATTTAAAGTATGTGTTGGAATCACTCCTAAACTAGATTTCAAGTGTTAGTAATTAAATGTAATAGTTAGCTTAATTATGGCCTTTATGTTTGTTATTAAGCTAAGGCTTATGTAGAAGGCCCATAAGCCTTGGCCCAAGCCTAATAAGGAAAGGATGGGAACTTGGAGTGTTGCCCTAGTTCCCTCATATAAATACTCTTGTAATACCCTCACTTCAGGGTTGGTTGTTCAATTCATTTCACTTGCTACGCTTAACTCTTCTTTCATTCATACGCATATTGTTTGTCTTGTTCATCCGATCATTCTCTTCTCTATTTCTTCTATTTAGGCTTGTGTTATAAACATAGTGACCTAACAGTGGTATCAATCGTCAAATAGTTGGGTGAAAAGCTTTTGTTTTTGAAGTTTGTTGTTCTACGCGTAATACGGTTACAACTTTGTCACGATTAAAAACTCATTTTTTACACTTTTCAATTCAAGATTCTTGTACTTTCAACGTTTTTAGGTGTTAAAATATCTGTTTTTGGCAAAGAGTTTCAAACTTTATGTGTGGATCATTGTTTTTAAGCTTGGTTTTATACGTGGGATACTTTCTACGCATAAGGTGTTTAGAAGTTTTGGATCATCAAGTTTCACACTTTTGTGTTATTTTGGTGATATTGAAGCTGTTTCATCACAAAAATCTGGTTTAGAAACATCATTGGGCAGAAATCAATTTTGGTCAAGTTTTACGCGTATCAAAACCTTATTTTTACGCGTAACTTCTCCTTGGATCGATCTTCAGTTTTCGTGGTTTACTCAGTGTTTTCTTGCTTGGATAAGCCTGAAAACACTTCGACTTTGGATATCCTTTACACTGTGATATTGTAAATGATCTTTTGGGCAAAACCCTAATTTTACGCATAAGCTTAAGCTTACGCGTAGAACTCTTTACGCATAAGATTATTCTTACGCCTAAGCCTTGTCTTACGCATAAGCTAATTCTACGCATAAGTCTTCTACGCCTAACTTTCTGTTTACGCATAACTTTAGTGTTTCTCAATTCTTACGCGTAAGCTACTCCTACGCGTAAATACTTCTTTTACGCGTAAGTTTGGTGTTTTTACGCATAAGTGTTACTTTGCCTTTACGTGATTTCTACGCCTAAGGATACTTCATCAACAACGTTTCATTCGACTATAAAGATCCATTTTACAACACAAGTTTTCAACATGTCACAACCACCATCCTCTAGCTACTTTCCTTACACTTATACTCAACGACAACAACAACTAAGTCCACAACATCAACAATTTAATCAACAAGAACAAATTTATCAACAACAATTTAATCAACAACATTATCCACAACAAGGAGCAATTCAACCTCAAATGGTTCAACCACCACCTAGTCTTCAAGTACAACCCTACACAAACGATTACAATCAACACCCATCCGGGAATACTATGAAGGAACCGACTTGGTTTGCAAAGATGTGTGAAGCTTTAAGTAGCCGACAATCCATTCATGAGGCTGGATCACTTGATAGACCTCCAATGCTCACTCTAGGAAACCATGATCAATGGGTGATTAGGTTCTTTAGGTTTTGTGATCTAAAGAAGCCACATGGAAAGTTCTTAAAGAAAGTCATTTTGGAAGGTCCATTTCAAATTCCTATTCTTGTTACACCCGGAGATCCTAATGCTGTTCCACCAAGAGATGATCTCACAAACATTGCAACTCATGCTGACCTTTCTAGTGATGAACTTCTACACTATGAAGCTGATGAGCTTGCGATGCAATACATCCTTTTAGGACTACCAAATCCAATTCTTCGAAGTGTTGATGCTCAAAAGATTACAAAAGCTATGTGGGAACACATTCATCTTCTCATGGAAGGGACTACACTCAATCAAGAGGATATGGAATCCAAAATTTACTTGGCTTATGAACACTTCATGATTGAACCTGGAGAGACACTAGAGTCTTATCATCATCGATTATCAGACATTATCAATGATTTGGATAAACACAACATCATCATGCCAAGAATTGCAGTCAATACAAAGTTCCTAAGTAGTCTTGGTCCTGAATGGGAAAAGTATGTCATCTTTCTCTGTCAAGCGAAGAATATGCATCATGCTACATACGGATTGTTGTACGACTATTTGAAGCCCCATCAGAAAGAAGTTGATAAGGAAAGGATTATCAGTGGCCAAACTGTTTCACCTTCACTTCCGGATAATCAACAACTTGCTTTGTGGGCTCAAACTAGTTATCCTCCTCAACCCGCTCCTCAACCAACTGCAACAATTACACCATATGATCCGTCACCGCATCAATCTCAACAAACTCAATTGGTTCCATACAACAACAACAATGATCAAGCACTATACAGTGAAGCTAATGAGGACTCCGATGCTTTTGGTGCTTTGCAACAAGGATTTGTTATGATTGCTAAAGCATTTGGTCATTATACAAACAAATCCAAAAATCGCATCCGTTCCTCATCCAACACAAGGAATCAGGCTGTTGTAAACAATGGACGTGTTGAAGTTCAGAATCGTGGTTATGGTCGTCAGATGAGAGGAGGTCAAGAGTTTAATGCTATGGGTAGGAATAACATAGGAGCTCCACAACAACAGAGAGCTCAAGTGGTTGAACAGGGGAATGCTCAGAATGGGATAAATGGTCTTAGATGCTACAAATGTAATGAGAAGGGACACCTGGCTAATGCATGCCCTAAGCCGAGGACTAGAGGCAGTGCTTATCACAAGGAGGCTTTACTTTTGGCTCTTAAGGATGAAGCTGGTGGAACTCTCACAAACAAAGAACAGAGCTTTATGGCAGATGCAGAATCAGATGATGATATGGAGGACTTGCAGGCTAATGCAGCACGTATGTTGATGGAAAATATGCATGAGCTCCACATGAGTTACACAGGCCCAGTGTATGACACTGATGGCTTGTCTCAGGTACACGAACAAACCAAACTCATCTCTGATCTTATATCTCAGCCAACATCTGAATCCGACGAGGCTCAGACTGTTCAACATGAGCCTTCCACATCTCAGTATGATGATTCTCAAATAGACCCCGTCGTTACATTTGATGATCAAGATGACCTTATAGTTACCTTTGATACTCAAATTGACTCTGTGGTGATACTTGAGGATCTGAATAGTGATCATGTTGTGACTCACGTTGAACACGCTGAACCTTTGCCTAATCCAGATATTGCTCTCTTACTTAAAGACCATCAATCCCGAATGGATGAATGTCGTATACTAAATCAGCAATTACACAGTAAAAATGCACTGTTAACTAGGGATATTGAATGTTTAAAAACGTAAACAAGGGTTTGAAGCCGCTTTTGCTAAATCTCACCAAAACGAAAAATCATTATAACAACAGATGCGTGATCTAGCCGCTTCGAAGAATGTTTATTGTCTCAGATTGAACAACTGAAACATGAACATACAAAACAACTTAACACTCTTACTTTGGAAAATCAAAAAGCCAAGGCTGAGTTGTTAACTTGTAAAAAACAGTTCTCTGCGTACAAAAAGCATTCAACGAAATGAATAGATGACCATCTTGAAGAAATCGTCGGCTTACAAAACAAACTCAAAGAGTTTCGAAATATTGTTTACAAACATGGTGAGTCAATCACAACTATTCAAAAGCTTAGTTTAAAACCTGATCCAAATGGATATGGACCGAATCTTGCTGATTACAAACCAAAGCTTTCAACCAAAGCATTCAAACCAACTCCTGAAGTTTCCAGTGCATAATAAAAAATTGATGAATCTGTTATGAGTGTTGTTGAATATCATTGTCAAGAGGAATTAGATGCAGAAGACGAGAGTCGATCAAAATTAGAAACTGTTGTTTACAATAAACCTTTTAACTATTCAAAACCGGTCACTTTCGTCACACCAACGGATTCATCTAACACACCTCGGATTATCACAAACACGTCAAATTCAAAACCCGAAAATCGTCAAATTCTTAGATATTTTGACATTTTCACTTCTGACCTCAAACTTTTAGAACGTGAGATTGAATTTAATTCTGAAATAAAAGTTGAACATTTTCAATCGCCTCAGGCGCGAGAACAAAGAGATATTTTTCAGAAAAGAATTTTACCCCATGTTAAAATTTTGAAAAATTGTGCATTATATTGGGAAAGGGAATTTCATAAGGAACTTGGATTGATGAAAGTCGTTTTCGAGAAAATAGAAACATCTATTTCTAATACTAAACGTAAAAAGAAAATGTTACGAAAAGATGTTGATTGACTCTTGGAAGATGTTATCTCTGTTGATATCCATAATGTTGTGTTCTTGAATTCTTTGTCAAATGCATATGATTCTATCTCTAATGATTATGTTGATTCTGTTGCAATTGTTGAGAATACTGATAATATGCTTCAGATCGAGTCTTTAAAAGTTGAAAATGATGGATTGTTAAACGAGCTTTCAAATGCAAAATGTCGTCTTCAATTGTGTCAAAAAGATTGTCAAAATCGTGAACTTTCTTTGCAAAACAAAATCAACCATTTGCATTCTAAATCGTTTAATCCAAAATTTGAGCAACTGGATGATCAAAACGCGTCTTTGAAATGTCAAATCTCAAAATATGAACAAGAACTTGTAAAAGTTAAAAAGGAATATGGTGTCATATTTGATTTACTCAACCAGACTCGTGATGAAGCATTAAACGAACTTGATCATTATCTTGCACACACTAAAGCAGTCCTAAATTTTGCTGGAAATCTTCGTTTTGAAAATCAAGATTTGATTCAAACTTTCTTTAAGTTAAGAGAGTTGTTAGGAAAGTATGAACAACTTCCGCCTACCATCATTAAGAGAATTGCACCTGTAACACTGATAACGCTACACGCGTCGTTCGGGGTCAAGGAAACTTCCTTTTCTTCGAGCAAGTTTTATAACACCCTAGGCAGTGAACCTAATCGTTGTAGTGTAGTAATTAGGGTAAGCCACGGGTATTGATATCGTTCTCTAGGGGAATAGGAATGCTAGTAAGAAGTTACTACGCTAAGGTTAAGGTTGACGAAGATTATTTTTTATCTTTTTATGTTTTATGAAATGGAAAAGTACGAATCTCGGGTATTAGATTTGGGAGGGGGGTTGGTATTTCTACCGATTTCTCTACTATTATCTAATTATCTAAACTAAGATTGTAGGAGTCTATGTCTAATTAATGTGTGCTCGTATGATAGTTTAAAGATGTGTTTACTTAGGTTGTACTACTCCTTAATTATCTCCTATTGATGGTTGAGTTGTCACGTCTTATTCTTAGTTGCGTTGTGTGTCTAAAATTGTAGGGTATGCGTTTCTCCCTAACTCTTTGAACTTACCAAAGGGTCTCGTCTACAAACCTACTAGGGATGATAAACTCTTACTCTAAGGCACTCTTTGGATGGTTTAGCCTACAACTACTCAGGTAATTATATTCTAAGGTTCACAAAGATGAATCAAGCATTAAGTACACAACGAATGACCTATCGCATTACTAGATCATATATCAACTAAGATAAGAAACAACCAATCAATATTCAATAATTAAGTTTCATACTTCCTAAGCAAACACACAAATAAATTAGCCGGACATGGAGAACATGCAAGCATACACACAAATAATCAAAGACATAATTAAATTAATGAAGTAAAGACTTATCTTGATGTAAGATAGGGTTTAAAACCCTAAAATACTATACAAGACACCTTAGGTTCGGTTTTAGGTTTTCACTCCAAAAAGACTCGACTGAAAACTGAAAAATTCGGATTCAATATATAAGATTACATATGCGACGGCGTCACCTTATGTTTCGTGACGCCGTCGTGTCGCCGTCATTAGGGTTTTGTCTTGGCCACGTTAACCTTGCGACGGTGTCACCTTATGTCTGTGACGCCGTCCTCTTCAGCTTCTGACGTCGTCTGGATTGCATCTAGGCCGTCTGAGTAGCGACGGCCTACTCTTTCACAACTAGACGTCGTCGCTTGAAAATACGAGTTTTGGGTTCTGGACCGTCACAACAATTTTGGGACGGCGTCGCCATTAGCACCTGACGCCGTCGTCTTCTAATTTCAGCAGCTGTGAGTGTCTCGATTTTGACTTTAGCCATTTTCTTCATATATTCGCGCCTTTTCGTCCAAATAAGTGCCATTCCAGCATGTTGCCTTCAAGAGACCTAAAAAGTGAAAAGGAACGATATTAAGCAATAACGGATACAAAAGTAATCAAATAAGGACTAAAATGACCCCTCAAAATTGTACCTTTCAGAACCTTATCAAATATCCCTACACTTGTTATTTGCTTGTCCTCAAGCAAATGTGCTTTTAACCAATTAATTTATAAGTTAGGGGTCATGAAGCATTAATTCAAAACGGTCCACAACACATATAAGCCCCGCAAAAGTCATAACAAGCACGGAAATTACATACTAGCACCTCACATGGGGTGTTTGGATACTCACATCTCTCTCGGGTGTATATATGAAATATAACAAATAGGAAATGGAAGATAAACACTCATTAACCGGTCCTAGTACATAGATTACCATAGGCTTGAGAATAGATCAAACCTCCATCGCTTTGGCGTAAGCACCTAGGAAAGACTATCAAAGAGGTCTTTTAAAGGGTTGTAACGTTAGGTTTACGGTAGGGAAACAAGGGTTTGGTGGGATAGGCTATTTAGTGGTGGCAAGTCAAAAATCTCTATGTTACAAGCATACGAAGAATGGCATTGCTAAGCCAAGACTCGACACTCTAAACTCTAGATAACAGAAATAAACAAACATAAATTCAAAGATAGATGTATGATGGTAGCCCGTATGTTTTTTTTTTCAATCACTCTATTTTTTTTCTTTTCTCTTCTTTTTTTTTTGATTTTTTTTTTTCATACATTTTTACTCTACCATCCTCTATGGTAACATCAAAATAATAGGGATTTATAGGCACATCCCTACACTTGAGTTTTTATTACTCTAACACTAGTTTAACCCGATTTGAAAAGATCAAAACACTTGGGGTACATTATTACGCAAATAAAGGGAATTTGAATTTTTAACGTTCCTTTCCCGTCATTTCATAAACTTTAACTTTTCCCATGAATCCCAATCGTCCCAAAACTGTATAAAAAGGATATGACTCGACTTAGCAACTTATGTAAGCAACTAGATAATTGAACTAAGGGTTTAGGGTGATAACAAATATTTGCACTAAAAGTGAGTGCATAAGGGGTAGGCTAAGGCGATTTGGGTGTATATTTGGGGGTGGGGTGTAAACAATGCTCTTCATTGATATTCCGGAAAAACCGAAACATCACGAGAACCGCGAAAAGGATAGGCTCTGAGGGGTTAACTAGGGGTATCGTGTACTAAAGATGAGTACAACGCAAAAGGTGTGGGGGAATTACTCAACCGATATGGAAGAAGTAATTATATTACAGGTATCAAACAAGGGTTATCCTAATGCCTCTTATCATTTAGTTATTCCTAACTACACAAGTGTAGCCTCACTTGCGATCTCGGAATGCATCACAAAACAAGTTCTAGAATCTATTATACTACCGGTTCACACTCTAAGCATTAAAGATGAATGCTTTAATTCCTACTAATCTAAGGGCGATCCTCACATTTTGGTGGAATTTGGGTGGTAAAGGGTTTTTGTGCTAGTCATATAACTTCCTATCCATGAGACGCTTTTGTTAAGACTAATGGCCCACTCCTATATGTCATGAAAAATTTTTAATTTGGTGCGAAAATTACCCTAACCGACATTTTCTCATGGTCTATTACACAATCACAATTGGACAAAGCAAATAGTCAAGGATAAGCATAGTTTCAAAGTTCCCGTTTTATTTTCCCTCCCTACACATAAACTGAACATTGTCCCCAATGTTCCCCGAAAGTATCAAAGTTATGATAAAAGAAGGTAATTAAAAACGAAAGAAACTAATACTCCCCTGATTAGCTCGGTAGGATCCGTGTAAAGTGGTGGTTAAATCCTTTTCAAGAAGAATTATTGCGTGAAAAGCTCCTTCCAATCTTATGTAACTTCTTCTTGACAAACTAAACCTGCACACTTGAAGAAAACAAACGAAACCTTCGCGTAAAATCGGCGGTAATAATATATATAAGACTCGATTTAAACTAGGATATAATGCTTGTGGAATGGATGTTTACAAAATTTCTAAGAAAATTAAGACCTGGAAAATTCCAAAAATTTATAAGTAGCTCAGAAAACGAGAAAAAAGTAATCTGATGTTTTTACTCCTTCCTGACGCCGTCAGGTTATCCTGACAAAAACTGGTCTGCGATTTTCTGGAAAAAATTCTGGAAAATTTACATCTTTAGAATCTGGAAAAATTTCTACAAAACATCCATTATGACTCGATACAAGCATTTGACTCGAACAAACAAACATATATATCTTTTAAATAATTGAAATTCTCATGTTCACGTTTCTTTTGAAAACGTATGTGATCCTCCCTACACTTATCCCTTATGTAAAATACCTTTATATGTAATTAAGACGAGGTTAAAGACAAGATAAAGCTTTTTTACAAATTTAAACATGAGAATAAACAATGAATAAAAGATATACGACACACAAATGAAAATGAAAAACAAATACACATGGGTTGCCTCCCAAGAAGCGCTTGTTTTTGTTCGAGTCACGATCCTGACTCTACCCTTATTTAACAGATAAAGGGGAAGTTTTCCCTACACTTAAGTTTAAGTGCGGGTGATAGTAGCGATACACACCCTTAGGGTGGAAATTTGCTACGTGAGGAGAGGGTGATGGGTGATTTATATGCTCAAAGGAGTGTGCTCCATTCATTATAACCTTACCTAAGTCTATTGGTGCAGCGGGTGAATCAAATCTCCCTCCTAAAAATAGATCATCTTCTATTAACTTCAAAAGATTCTTAGTTAAGGATCCATCTTGACCTAATAAACCCGGTTTAAACCCATAGTGTTTCTTGTTATCAACCATGAATGGGTGATATAAGTGTGTAAGGTCATGGGTTACTCCTATGTTAGCTTCCACTCTACATGGCCTAGAATCTACCACCTTTATCAAGCAACTACCCGGACTATTCATTTTGATGGGTGGATTGGGGCCTAATTCAATTCCAAGATTCACATCTAAAGACGGAACATTGGGTAAGGTTTTTAAGTGAGGCTCCGGTTCATCAAAATTAGGAACTTCCCTAGGACTAAGAGAAAGGTCATCACTACAAGCGTTCAAACCCACATCCACTACTTGTGGTCGGTCTAAAGGTTCTACCTTTATTGGGGTTCCTATAGTTTCCTCTACAACTTCCGGGTAAGTCATAGGCGGTGTGTGTTTCTCAAGTGATGGTAGGACTTGTGGGTTATCCGATGGGATTGGATTTTCTATTCTATCCTCCATCTTATCAAGATCACCTATGTATTCATTTTGTACTGTGGTAGCGCCTAACCATGACATGCACCTTGGTACCTCAACTCTAATCATCTCCTTCCTAAACAACCTTTCCGACCGAAGTTTCCAAATTGAAAATAGGTCTAAAGATTCGTTTTTTGGGTCCCATGTTCCACTTCTAAATTGGGTGTGAATCTCAAAGGTTTCCCATGCATTTCGAACACCACGTCCCCAAATATCCCCATCCGCTACATAGTTAAGTCTCCTTTGGGTTTCGTGGGCGATACGAGTGTAAAAGAATTGTAGTGGAAACAGTAAATCAATACCATGATAAAGGACTTTTTGTAATAAATATTTAATTCGAGTCCACGCCTCCAGAAAGGATTCATCATGATGTTGCTGGAACCTCAAGATCTCATTTTGGAGTGCAAGGGGTAAATTATGTAGTAGATTTCGCTGATTGGGTGAAAGTTTTGGCAGATTCGCGTTCTCCATAACGGCTAACGGAATAGTTAATGAAAATGGTTACGAACAAAGGTCACGAAGAAGGGGGATAGACTATGAAGAAGCTAAAAAATGAGAAAAAAGTTTACTTGATAGGAATCAAGCAAAGAACCTAAACGAGGTGGACTACTAACTAGCTATTCTATTCCTCGGCAGCGGCGCCAAAAACTTGATAACGCTACACGCGTCGTTCGGGGTCAAGGAAACTTCCTTTTCTTCGAGCAAGTTTTATAACACCCTAGGCAGTGAACCTAATCGTTGTAGTGTAGTAATTAGGTTAAGCCACGGGTATTGATATCGTTCTCTAGGGGAATAGAAATGCTAGTAAGAAGTTACTACGCTAAGGTTAAGGTTGAGGAAGATTATTTTTTATCTTTTTATGTTTTATGAAATGGAAAAGTACGAATCTCGGGTATTGAATCTCGGGTATTGGATTTGGGGGGGTTGGTATTTCTACCGATTTCTCTACTATTATCTAATTATCTAAACTAAGGTTGTGGGAGTCTATGTCTAATTAATGTGTGCTCGTGTGATAGTTTAAAGATGTGTTTACTTAGGTTGTACTACTCCTTAATTATCTCCTATTGATGGTTGAGTTGTCACGTCTTATTCTTAGTTGCGTTGTGTGTCTAAAATTGTAGGGTATGCGTTTCTCCCTAACTCTTTGAACTTACCAAAGGGTCTCATCTACAAACCCACTAGGGATGATAAACTCTTACTCTAAGGCACTCTTTAGATGGTTTAGCCTACAACTACTCAGGTAATTATATTCTAAGGTTCACAAAGATGAATCAAGCATTAAGTACACAACGAATGACCTATCGCATTACTAGATCATATATCAACTAAGATAAGAAACAACCAATCAATATTCAATAATTAAGTTTCATACTTCCTAAGCAAACACACAAATAAATTAGCCGGACATGGAGAACATGCAAGCATACACACAAATAATCAAAGACATAATTAAATTAATGAATTAAAGACTTATCTTGATGTAAGATAGGGTTTAAAACCCTAAAATACTGTACAAGACACCTTAGGTTCGGTTTTAGGTTTTCACTCCAAAAAGACTCCCCTAAAACTGAAAAATTCGGATTCTATATATAAGATTACATATGCGACGGCGTCACCTTATGTTTCATGACGCCGTCGTGTCGCCGTCATTAGGGTTTCGTCTTGGCCACGTTAACCTTGCGACGACCTCACCTTATGTCCGTGACGCCGTCCTCTTCAGCTTCTGACGTCGTCTGGATTGCATCTAGGCACTGAGTAGCGACGGCCTACTCTTTCACAACTAGACGTCGTCGCTTGAAAATACGAGTTTTGGGTTCTGGACCGTCACAACAATTTTGGGACGGCGTCGCCATTAGCACCTGACACCGTCGCCTTCTAATTTCAGCAGCTGTGAGTGTCTCGATTTTGACTTTAGCCATTTTCTTCATATATTCGCGCCTTTTCGTCCAAATAAG
>BPTQ01000001.1:120104887-120185243 GCA_019973895.1 Chrysanthemum seticuspe | reverse complement strand
CATCCGCATCTATTTCTTTCTTTTCTTATCTTGAACCACTGAACTACATATTAAGCACATATACAAATCTCTCCATCTCTCTTCTTTCTACTTGGTTATTCAACATATAACGAAGTTTCCTTTTTGTGTGTGTGTGTGTGAGTTCGTGTGGGGAGTTTACTGTATGAACTCCCCATAAATATCATTCTCTCCTACTACGGGATTCCGAACCGGTACCCGGAACTCTACCTGAACCTAACCCGAACCCAATGTGCTTGATCCGTTCCGATCGAATTGAATTGATTACGGGTTAATCGAATCGGGTTAGGTGCTCGGGCAACTGATAAGATAGTGTTATAGATTGTGTGTAATGTTTCAAGGATTAGCACTTACTGGTAGTGAAGATTATTTTTGATAATTCGGATTGTTAGAGGGGGATTCCCCACCAGTGTCAATGTCAAAGAATCTACAGAGTATAAATGCTCGAGAACTACTTCATTGGAAACTTAAAGTCAAATAGAAGTGTAAGCATGGTGGAGAAAGACGTGGAGACACCTAACCAATGAAGTTGAAAACGACAGACAACCACATCATCTGATCACAAAGCATGAAGGAACGAAAATCAATACTATTCTATATCTACACACAAAGTTAAAGCTCGAGAAAAGTAAAGACCAAATCAAGTGGAGCATCATTTGAATGACCACCCCTTAGGGGGAGATTGTTAGGCTTAATAGTTTTTATTAGAAGTGATGGTCATTCACGTTTAGGAACTTTGTAACGTGTGTTAGATATCGTGATAGAATAGTCAACCGGCTCGTGGATTGGGCTAAGCTAATTGGTTAGAAGTTAAGTAAAGCTAGCCTTGAATAAGTCCATGTCCAATCCAATCCAAACGAGCCCATGCCAAGCCCATTAGGGCATCTTCTACTTGTACTATATAAACCCCTCAAAGTCTCATTTGAGGGGTGTGCTTGAAAGTGTGTGTATGTGTGTGTTTTCCTTTGAAGCAATATAACATCTTATTGTTTCATCTTTCTCCTCTCTACCTCCCTAAACATATACACGCATAATATCTTCATGTCACCTTTCTTCTCTTAATCTTTCTATACGCCTACTGTTTGTATAACGTGGGTGTTTGTGTGGTAAAGGTTGCTATTTGTGATAAGGTATACGTGATAAAGGGGCATAACATATCCCACAAGTCCCATCATCATTAAAGGCATACACACCACACGTGACTTACCCAGAAGTAGTAGAAGAGACTTTAGGAATCCCGATGGAGGTAGAACATTTGAACCAAAAGCAACTAGAGAATATAGGTTTGAATACTTGTAATGGGTAAGAATCTAAGTACTTGACCCATTAACTAGATCATTGAATGTAGATGGGTAAAACCTGAAGTCCATGACCCATACCCATGGAGCATGATCCATGACCCATTGCATGACATCATGCATAAGACATAATGGGTATTATCCATGATCCATGGAGCTAACCCATGACCCATTGACTAGATGCATTGCATCTTCTAGATACATTATATCTATTTAGATACCCATGGTTCAACGTCTATAACCCATGATCCATGACCCACAACCCATTTAAGGGGAGCGTCCTACGGATCCCTAGGAATACACTAGACGGATCCCTCAAGCAAGGGATCCGTGGGACAGTAGCAAGTTTTTTCGTATAAATAGAGAGCCATTTCCTCATTGTAACTCACCCGTTTCACACACATTCTCTCATAATGTTGTAAGCTCTCTAACCTCATATCCAAAGGATCTTTCTATAAAGTTTTGTGTTTATGCGATTCTCTAGGTTCCTCTTAAAGGCGAGATCACCACCTCTTGAAGTCGAGCAAGCTCAAGTCCATGGGTAGCGAAGCTTCATCATCATCAAGACTACTAATGTTATCTTGTTGATAGTTCTTTCTTCTCTCATTAGAATTGTTGTGTTGAAGACATAGGTGAAAGATGTCAAAAGGGTCAAGTCGAAGGCATTAGTGAAAGGTGCCGAAGATCCATGTCAAAGGAATTAGTGAAGGGTGTCGAAAGTCCGTCCTGAAGGCATTAGTGAAGGGTGCATAGGATTCGTGTTGAAGGCATTAGTGAAGGTTTCCTAGGAGTCGTGTCTAAGGCATTAGTGAAAGGTGCCTAGGGTGTACATTCGATATGGTGTGTCGATGTACAAGATAGAGTAGTTTGGGTCAAAGGATATTGATATCCTTATTGATGTTATTATAAGGAGTGGATCTCCTTTAGGTGTTGTGTAGTGTTGGGTAGTAGTTCCTCCTTTGTAATGGAACTCAGTATCTAGCCTTAAACCGAATAAAGTGTAGGCGACATTGTGATAGGTTTGGTTCTACCACATGGAAGAACCCGGTGTCTAGCCTTGTACCGGATACAGAGAAGGTGACGTTGTGAAGGCTTCTCCACCACAAGGAGTTTGTGTTGTGTAGTGATTACGAACTATCGAGTAGGTAACTCGGGGAGTGAAGTAGGGCAAGGAAGGTGTCCTTGTAGCCGAACCACTATAAACAATCATGTCGTGGTTTTGTGTTTCTTACTCTTTACCTTTGCATTACTTATTTACATACTTATCTATCAACATCCAACATACACATCAAATAGATTGACATAAGTCGATCTAAAAAGTTTAAAACAAAGTTTTAATCGCTAAAACTATTCAACCCCCTTCTAGTTTTCCACAAGCATGATCCAGTTTCTTAGCCTCGAAACTTGAACTTTGGATGGACGGTAAGCGGTGATGACTTGGTTATAGATTTAGACTATTTGCTTGTTATTTTTACTCTTCATTATGGAAGGTCATAATCAACCACCACTCATCAACCCACCACCAAATGACCCGCCAAGAGGCCGTAGTCTAGGTGAATACTCAAGACCAAACCACCTAGGCTATAGAAACAACATTGAGCTTCCCGACCAAGCCCAAACTACGGCCCTTCGATCCGACACCATCTGGTTGGTGCAAAACAGATTTGAATTCCATGGAATTCGTTCCGAAGATCCTAATCAGCATCTTAAGGATTTCCTTAAAATTGTCGATTCCATCGACCTCGATGCTACTACTCAGGAGACCACGCGTCTGCGTCTCTTCCAATTCTCTCTATGGGACCAAGCTAGTAATTGGCTTGAGCGACTTCCCGCCAGCTCCATATCAAGTTGGGATGATCTCACCTCTCGTTTCCTTGCTCAATTTTTACCAACGGGGAGAACTACTAAGCTTAGGAATGAAATATGGATGTTCCAACAACGTCAAGGTGAATCTGTAACACCCCAACCCGACAAGGGTCCGAATGTCACATTATGGAGTCATATCAGAACATACTAATAAAAATTTGTTAGCGGAAGTCTTATCAAATAAAGTACCAAGTCATATAAAATGATGACTTACAAAATCCAATATGTCTTAAATAAAAATGAAATCTCAAACAATAGCCCATCAAAATAAATCCAAGATAATAAGGTAACTAGGGTTGGCCCACTCAAATAATCCAACTCTCAGCCCATCAAAGCACATCTTCAAACCTAAAACCTGCCGCAGAAAAAGAAATGCGGTTGAGCTTAAAAAGCCCAGTGAACAGATATAACTAAACAAAAGCTAAACATAATCAAAATGCAAAATGAATCAGAGGAGACTGAAAACAAAATCGTAACGAATGAGAACAATGAGTCTATGAGTCAATGAGAAATCTGCAAAACACAATATTAACAAATATCCAGAAGGAACATAAATCAAAGAAAGCCAAAGCCAAGCAGCCAATCGTTGAACAAATATAAGCACATATAGATAACCAAACATACAAGTATCGGAACATAATCACATAGGAGTTGATGAACAATATCATCATCAAGTCAAGTAATCAAACAATGAACAAGCAAACCAACCAGCGGATCAACTAATCATAAATACAGCAAAACAACAAATCAGATAATCAGATGTATATAAGATAGGCTGAATTCTATAAGCAGGTGGAAGAAACTGAATAAAATGCGAGCATGGCAATCACACAGGTCAGATAATTAAGAATTTATGAATAGAACAAATATCATGACAAGCAGAAATACCAGCAGAAGTGTAAGCATGCCAGTCACATGTATGGGTAGGAATACCGAACGAACGTCATACTTAAATGAAGTAACTAAACCAGAATATAGCATAGCAACTAAACAAGTCAACTAGACAGATAACATAAGTGGAACCTTATTTCTTCATGAACTGGTAACATGAACGGAAGTGTAAACATGGTAGTCACAAATAGCAAATAGGATTACTAAATCATAATCATAGTCCACGAAATAACTAAACGAAGTATAACATGATAAACGGCTAAATCAAAGGATTACATATTAGTATGGCAACCAGACGAATCAAATAGTCGCATAATAGCATGGTAAGCGGATAATCGGATATTAGCATGATGACAGATGAATCAGGTAACTACATACTAACATAGTAGACAGAGAAATCATGTAATCATATACCAGCATGGTAAACAGATGGATCAAATAATCATATAATAGCATAGACCACACTTGAATCCCATAATCATATAATAGCTCGGTAAACGGATGAAGTGGTAATCTGAAGTATAAGCTTGGAAGCCAACCGAAATAGAGTGAAAGCATAGTAAATCAAATGAACTGAAGACTAAGTATAATAACCAAATGAACTGAAGCATGAGTCTGATAGTCAAACGAATCACATAAGAATGCTGAGTGAATAAGTAGTCAACTGAATGACTGAATAGGTATAGCAAACGAATGAATCAGAATATCAGATAGTCACATAATAACCAAAATCAGAATGTTGTCACGAGCACCTAATACTAAAGGAGATACTCCAATAGCCAAATCTAACAAATCACATATCATAACCCATATCTGCCAAATCATATAATAACCAGAATCAGAATGTTGCCCCGAGCGCCTATACTAAAGGAGATACTCCAATAGCCAAATCTAACAAATCATAACCAATATCATATCCAATCCGTCAAATCATATCAAAGTGTACATGGGTAGCTAGCCCAATGTACCAAAATGTGAGGGGGTGTATTGCACACACGCACCACATCACTAAAACTGAACTGAGTACCTAGGATGCATCCATACGCTCCCTGCAAAACAAATCATATATACATATGCCAGTTCGAGACGGTACATACGTATTCATAATGGCCAAGTGATCACATATATCATATCATATCATAAAGGGAACGCCGGGGACTAATCACACCGCCCCAGATAGTGTCATGCCATTGGTGCATCAATGACATGGCCATGGTACCTCCATGGCTAGTTAGCTCGGGCAACCAAACCAAACAAATCATATCATATCAAATTGATCATATAACGGAATCATATCAATAAGGGATCTCAAACGGATAACATATCAAACGAATAACTAATCGAATATCAAATCAGAGGATCATACCAAAACGAATCATATCAAATCAAAGCAAGGAGAATACGAATCGAATATCAAAATGGACAAGAGTCATGAGAGAAAAGAAGTGTCATTACTGAAATGACGGAATATCTGTACCTTATACAAAGCAAGCCAAAATAATCGGAAGCACACAGAAAACTGGAGCTACTCCTTCTTCACACGATCTACATGAATTAATAATTATAAATATTATTTATAATTCCACAAATGTCGAAACGGTCTTTTAAAATCCGGTGTACATACTTAACATATTTTAGTGTCTTATGTTATAAAATAATAACGTACTTTTTAGACGATATTCGAATAATGTTTTGACAAATGACGGACGCGGACCACCTTCGAAAATTACATAACGCACACTACTCTCTATCATGTATACTCTTTATTATTTATATGCACCATAACTGGATTCATGCCTACTCTTTCGTAGGCACATCCATACGTACGCACATGCATGATGACCCTACGCCAATATATGTCCCAAATAATACTGATTTATCACATGTATGTTGGACCCATGCTACTCTACTAGGACATACAAGACCATATATGATATATACATAAAACAACTATTTCATGCTAGTAGACATCAACATGTGTGACTAGACAACATGCAAAATACTCAAAATAGTTTCTGCACCTTTTGACCATGTTTAAGATAGCATGAAGATTTTTTTTTCTACTGACGTACGCAAGTGACACAACTGGACAACAAAAGCAGCTCATATACTTCTTGCTTTCATATTACTTATAAGCATGTTATTCATTATACGGTTTGTTCGAGTCAAAAGCTTAAAATATGGACGAGATAAGAGCCATATGACATGTTTCATCTTTAGACTATGTTTCTAATGTGTGCCGTAAGAATAGAAAGCGAAGAGGTCGAGATACCTCTTGGGTCGGATGTAGAAAACGAGCAAGAATCAAGACTAACACCTATTCGAACCAAAACAAACTCGCGCACCCACGAGTCTATACATAAACGGAATGAGAAGAAAGCATGCCCACTCGAGATCATTAACTCTAGACCCTCGTTATGCCCATACTGTTTTAAACATTTGGTACTCATAATGCTATTTAAGGTCCCATGCATGAATGCTTATACATAGCTATTCCATTCGACACATATAACACATCTAGATTCTCATGTTTTAGACCATGCATACATATACTTTTAAATCATGTCTTCCCACCTTATATATATATATATTTAGTTTCCTCCGACTTTAGACCATATTAATAATACCTACACCGATCACAAAAGAGCGGTTCTAAATGATTCGAACGAAGCAAGAAGCATGCATGCAAATCGATACTTAACATAACAATTACAACAGATTCATGTGACAAATATTTTTACCAACATATAACTTATTAACGAGACCAAGGAGTCCCATATTCATGATTATTTTGCGGTTAACGTTACATGTTCAACTTCTTGTATGCCTTATTAACGATCATGATAGACATAGTTTTAAGGCTCGTTTTATTTGTGATATTGACAACCCACACAAGTATGTCCCTGAAATCAGATTATATTCCTACTCGCCCAAAATATATGGACTTTATGGTGTATATTCAGGTTCATAAGACACGACTTCAAGGACCAGATTAGATTGAAAAGTGACCAAGTTGGAGTATATCATGGGTCGACTATGCTAGGTTTTAGGTTGAATATATAGCAGCCTTTTTACAGATTATGGGTTTACATGATTTCTTCTACATATAGGTTAAATATCACATTTAGTAACCATATTAGATTTAGTCTGCTGTATAAAGATTAGGTTTAGGAAATTCAGGTTAGCACTCATGATTAGGGTGTCGATTGGAGAAAAATTAAGGAAGGGATGGGGGTACCTGCTGTCTAACGAGACAAAGAGAGACGAGAACAAGGGACGAGATAACGATCAAACCCACAAATTCAGCACCATCAACCACGACCAAAACAAGAAATCTCATGAACCAAATACCCACGACATCAGTAGTATCAAGACCACGTGTAACCTCCTTGAGCCTTACTTTTGCCGACAACAAAATTGGGAAAGAAAAGGGTCTTTTGTCGTCACTTGGGAGGAAGAAACTAGTGTTTTCTTGTGTTTATTTGAGAGAAATATATGAGGAATCAATTGAGATATGAATGAGATTATATGGGCAATATATTGAGGTGTTAGGCGTTTAAACATGGCCGACAAAAAGGAATATAATCAATGTCTCATTAAAATATTTTATTAATCTTAGCATAACTTAGGTTAAATTCAAATTAGATGTAAAAATGTGAAACCAAACGTTTAAGGTTTTATAACTCTTCCCCTCTAAAAAGAAAAATTTCGTCCTCGAAATTTGAAAGACGTAAGGAAGGAGAACGTACCGAATCACGAAAAGAAATGCCAATAAATAACCTCACGCTCGGAGATGTTCTTCCAAAATAATCTTCACCAACGGAAATAGTTTTATCTCTCATGACTCTATTCCGACAATTAGGATAGCCGCAGGCTTTTCACAGAATACGGATCATAATAAATCTGATCCAACGAATATAAAACAAGTAGGTGATAGATGATAGTTGAAATTCCTCAAAGGGATACATGAAGCTCGTATACACACGAGACAAATACTGAGGTAGCGTTAACAGTAGGAAATTTTCATCAAATCAAACCCGATTCCGAACGGATCAAGGAACTTGCTAATCATCAGAGAATCACATACCGAATTATCAAACATGTCAAGATTTCATAATGAGATGGGTAACATATTAGTACTGATGATCAATGAGCACATATCGGAATATCAAAACGTATCAAAATGTGAAATTGAATGGGTAGGTTACCGCATGGTCGAGAATATCATCAAGGCTGACGAATCACGGATATAATTCTAATTCATCAAACGTACTAAACTCATGCACTTCTCAAGACATCGTATGATCCCAATAAGTTCAAGTCATATGATCTCGGTATTATCACGTTGATCAGGCGTCATAATACTTGCATCATATGAACATGTCCTTATTGCCATCATATTCAATTATGAGTTGCGACAAATAATCTACTAATGCCAAATCAAATCAGATTCACATACAGATATCAAGTATCATACCAAAACAGGTCAGATCACATACATACAACATAACTACATCAAACAACTTACCATATCACAATGAAAGAAGGCCACCAACTTGCACAAAAAGGTTCCTCAAGACTCATTACTGTCGGTCCAAAAAGAAAAGTTGAGATATACCAGAATGCTAAACGATAAAACTTTACGATTCAAACCGAGTTATGAACGAATCAATGAAAAGCAATACTGATCAAATCACTTAAAAAAATATCAAACCGCCTCAAAACACATGACAAACGAATCTGAGTAACACAAGTCACGCCCAAATCATATGAAGTAGATGAATCATCTCAACATCTCAACGATGGGACTGCTGACCACAATATGCCTAAATTCCTGGTAGTAGTTTCTTCGTACGTCTAAAGTGCATCGGTCATAGTTCTTCTGCTCCCACGTCTCCCAAGTGTCCACCAGTTGAATCTTGTCTACGTCCTTGCGTCTGTGGTTGATCCACCCAGCTCCCTCCAGCAGCATCCTGATGTCTCTAGCAGCGTTGCAGTCGTGTGCGGTTTCTATTTCACGAACATCACCAGTACAGAAACTGTTGCAACAATGCAGTGTTAGCACCATCATCTTCGGCTCCACGGTTAGTCTCCATCTAACGATCGACAAACGGATGTGCGAAAACAAAATAACAAAATTCGATGCGAAAAGAGGAGGGCCAAATCAATGAAGACAAAAGAATATCGAAGTCAAATCTGAACGACAATCAAAAGGAATCAAAAGATATCGGAACAAACGGAAGCCTAATGTCTACCCAATCCTCACAGGTCAATCCTAAGGTCAACAAGACGAAATCGAGGCTCTGATACCATAATTGTAACACCCCAACCCGACAAGTGTCCGAATGTCACATTATGGAGTCATATCGGAACATACTAATAAAAATTTGTAAGCGAAAGTCTTATCAAATAAAGTACCAAGTCATATAAAATGATGACTTACAAAATCCAATATGTCTTAAATAAAAATGAAATCTCAAACAATAGCCCATCAAAATAAATCCAAGATAATAAGGTAACTAGGGTTGGCCCACTCAAATAATCCAACTCTCAGCCCATCAAAGCCCATCTTCAAACCTAAAACCTGCCGCAGGAAAAGAAATGCGGCTGAGCTTAAAAAGCCCAGTGAACAGATATAACTAAACAAAAGCTAAACATAATCAAAATGCAAAACGAATCAGAGGAGACTGAAAACAAAATCGTAATGAATGAGAACAATGAGTCTATGAGTCAATGAGAAATCTGCAGAACACAATATTAACAAATATCCAGAAGGAACATAAATCAAAGAAAGCCAAAGCCAAGCAGCCAATCGTTGAACAAATATAAGCACATATAGATAACCAAACATACAAGTATCGGAACATAATCACATAGGAGTTGATGAAAAATATCATAATCAAATCAAGTAATCAAACAATGAACAAGCAAACCAACCAGCGGATCAACTAATCATAAATACAGCAAAACAACAAATCAGATAATCAGATGTATATAAGATAAGCTGAATTCTATAAGCAGGCGGAAGAAACTGAATAAAATGCGAGCATGGCAATCACACAGGTCAGATAATTAAGAATTTTAGAATAGAACAAATATCATGACAAGCAGAAATACCAGCAGAAGTATAAGCAAGCCAGTCACATGTATGGGTAGGAATACCGAACGAATGTCATACTTAAATGAAGTAACTAAACCAGAATATAGCATAGCAACTAAACAAGTCAACTAGACAGATAACATAAGTGGAACCTTATTTCTTCATGAACTGGTAACATGAACAGAAGTGTAAACATGGTAGTCACAAATAGCAAATAGGATTACTAAATCATAATCATAGTCCACGAAATAACTGAACGAAGTATAACATGATAAACGGCTAAATCAAAGGATTACATATTAGTATGGCAACCAGACGAATCAAATAGTCGCATAATAGCATGGTAAGCGGATAATCGGATATTAGCATGATGACAGATGAATCAGGTAACTACATACTAACATAGTAGACAGAGAAATCATGTAATCATATACCAGCATGGTAAACAGATGGATCAAATAATCATATAATAGCATAGACCACACTTGAATCCCATAATCATATAATAGCTCGGTAAACGGATGAAGTGGTAATCTGAAGTATAAGCTTGGAAGCCAACCGAAATAGAGTGAAAGCATAGTAAATCAAATGAACTGAAGACTAAGTATAATCACCAAATGAACTGAAGCATGAGTCTGATAGTCAAACGAATCACATAAGAATGCTGAGTGAATAAGTAGTCAACTAAATGACTGAATAGGTATAGCAAACGAATGAATCAGAATATCAGATAGTCACATAATAACCAAAATCAGAATGTTGTCACGAGCACCTAATACTAAAAGAGATACTCCAATAGCCAAATCTAACAAATCACATATCATAACCCATATCTGCCAAATCATATAATAACCAAAATCAGAATGTTGCCCCGAGCGCCTATACTAAAGGAGATACTCCAATAGCCAAATCTAACAAATCATAACAAATATCATATCCAATCCATCAAATCATATCAAAGTGTACATGGGTAGCTAGCCTAATGTACCAAAATGTGAGGGGGTGTATTGCACACACGCACCACATCACCAAAACTGAACTGAGTACCTAGGATGCATCCATACGCTCCCTGCAAATCAAATCATATATACATATGCCAGTTTGAGACTGTACATACGTATTCATAATGGCCAAGTGATCACATATATCATATCATATCATAAAGGGAACGCCGGGGACTAATCACACCGCCCCAGATAGTGTCATGCCATTGGTGCATCAATGACACGGCCATGGTACCTCCATGGCTAGTTAGCTCGGGCAACCAAACCAAACAAATCATATCATATCAAATTGATCATATAACGGAATCATATCAATAAGGGATCTCAAACGGATAACATATCAAACGAATAACTAATCGAATATCAAATCAGAGGAACATACCAAAACGAATCATATCAAATCAAAGCAAGGAGAATACGAATCGCATATCAAAATGGACAAGAGTCATGAGAGAAAAGAAGTGTCATTACTGAAATGACGGAATATCTGTACCTTATGCAAAGCAAGCCAAAATAATCAGAAGCACACAGAAAACTGGAGCTACTCCTTCTTCACACGATCTACATGAATTAATAATTATAAATATTATTTATAATTCCACAAATGTTGAAAGGGTCTTTTAAAATCCGGTGTACATACTTAACATATTTTAGTGTCTTTTGTTATAAAATAATAACGTACTTTTTAGACGATATTCGAATAATGTTTTGACAAATGACGGACGCGGACCCCTTCGAAAATTACATAACGCACACTACTCTCTATCATGTATACTCTTTATTATTTATATGCACCATAACTGGATTCATGCCTACTCTTTCGTAGGCACATCCATACGTACGCACATGCATGCTGACCCTACGCCAATATATGTCCCATATAATACTGATTTATCACATGCATGTTGGACCCATGCTACTCTACTTAGACATACAAGACCATATATGATATATACATAAAACAACTATTTCATGCTAGTAGACATCAGCATGCGTAACTAGACAACATGCAAAATACTCAAAATAGTTTCTGCACCTTTTGACCATGTTTAAGATAGCATAAGATTTTTTTTTCTACTGACGTACGCAAGTGACACAACTGGACAACAAAAGCAGCTCATATACTTCTTGCTTTCATATTACTTATAAGCATGTTATTAATTATACGGTTTGTTCGAGACAAAAGCTTAAAATATGGACGAGATAAGAGCCATATGACATGTTTCATCTTTAGACTATGTTTCTAATGTGTGCCGTAAGAATAGAAAGCGAAGAGGTCGAGATACCTCTTGGGACGGATGTAGAAAACGAGCAAGAATCAAGACTAACACCTATTCGAACCAAAACAAACTCACGCACCCACGAGTCTATACATAAACGGAATGAGAGGAAAGCATGCCCACTCGAGATCATTAACTCTAGACCCTCGTTATGCCCATACTGTTTTAAACATTTGGTACTCATAATGCTATTTAAGGTCCCATGCATGAATGCTTATACATAGCTATTCCATTCGACACATATAACACATCTAGATTCTCATGTTTTAGACCATGCATACATATACTTTTAAATCATGTCTACCCACCTTATATATATATTTAGTTTCCTCCGACTTTAGACCATATTAATAATACCTACACCGATCACAAAAGAGCAGTTCTAAATGATTTGAACGAAGCAAGAAGCATGCATGCAAATCGATACTTAACATAACAATTACAACAGATTCATGTGACAAATATTTTTACCAACATATAACTTATTAACGAGACCAAGGAGTCCCATATTCATGATTATTTTGCGGTTAACGTTACATGTTCAACTTCTTGTATGCCTTATTAACGATCATGATAGACATAGTTTTAAGGCTCGTTTTATTTGTGATATTGACAACCCACACAAGTATGTCCCTTAAATCAGATTATATTCCTACTCGTCCAAAATATATGGACTTTATGGTGTATATTCAGGTTCATAAGACACGACTTCAAGGACCAGATTAGATTGAAAAGTGACCAAGTTGGAGTATATCATGGGTCGACTATGCTAGGTTTTAGGTTGAATATATAGCAGCCTTTTTACTGATTATGGATTTACATGATTTCTTCTACATATAGGTTAAATATCACATTTAGTAACCATATTAGATTTAGTCTGCTGTATAAAGATTAGGTTTAGGAAATTCAGGTTAGCACTCATGATTAGGATGTCGATTGGATAAAAATTAAGGAAGGGATGGGGGTACCTGCTGTCTAACGAGACAGAGAGAGACGAGAACAAGGGACGAGATAACGATCAAACCCACAAATTCAGCACCATCAACCACGACCAAAACAAGAAATCTCATGAACCAAATACCCACGACATCAGTAGTATCAAGACCACGTGTAACCTCCTTGAGCCTTACTTTTGCCGACAACAAAATTGGGAAAGAAAAGGGTCTTTTGTCGTCACTTGGGAGGAAGAAACTAGTGTTTTCTTGTGTTTATTTGAGAGAAATATATGAGGAATCAATTGAGATATGAATGAGATTATATGGGCAATATATTGAGGTGTTAGGCGTTTAAACATGGCCGACAAAAAGGAATATAATCAATGTCTCATTAAAATATTTTATTAATCTTAGCATAACTTAGGTTAAATTCAAATTAGATGTAAAAATGTGAAACCAAAATTTTAGGGTTTTACAGAATCTCTCTACGAAGCATGGACTCGATTCAAGGACTTACTCCATAGAGTCCCTCATCACGGAATTGATCTTTGGCTTCAAGTCCAACTCTTTTATGATCACGTTAGTCCCTCACTCTGACAAACCATTGATTATGCCGCCGGTGGAAGGCTATGTAACCTCAAGGCTGAAGCATGTTGGGAGGTCATCGAGGACCTAGCTCAATATGAAGAGGAAGGATGGGAAATTCCAGTAGTCCAGGAAAACGGGCTAAATTCCCAAGCACAAGCGTTTATGAGTATGGAGTTGCAAGTGAATAAGTTAATGGAAGTAACCACCCATGCTTATAAGCATGTGACCGTGGTCAAGGAATTGTTGCTCCCAAGAAAATCTCGGCAAGATGAATTTGTGGACATAATGTTGACATTTGTCCATAAGCAAGAAAAGGAAATAAAACGCCTCGAAGCTCAAATGCGGAAAACTCACGACAATTTCTTGGGACTAGCTGACAACTTCATGCTGAAAATCCGTGAAGAAATCGCAAAGAACAATGTACCTAAAAAGATAGAAAAGGTAAACGCGATACCGGAACATGTTGGGATGACCCCCAAACCCTCTCCAATTCCATTAAGCAGGGCAACCCCCTTAAGGAATCACATCCTTGTTTAAATTCTTGCCTCAACACTCCCGGTTTGTTTTCTAAGAACAAATTTATTGGAAAGGTGCACGTGTCACTTCCAGACTTTCCAAATGTTAGGAAAAGTTCTTTCGGTTTTAAACCAGGATCAAAGAATCCTCATCCCCAATACTTCGGTATTTCTAGAATCACAATTGAAAGTCAATTTGACATATGCGTTGCTTACCTTCGTGAAGATTGTGGGTGGATTGACAAAATAAATCTTAAAATAAAAACCAAAATCTGTGTCAAAAATAGTAATCAGATTTTTGATCTAGGCGGATTAACAAAACCATTTTGTTTTGCAAAAATTTGGGCGTGACGCCGTCACACGTAAAGAGTGACACCGTCACTAAGCCAGATCAGACGGATAAAAACACCAACCATCCCTTTCATTCTCTACCCTACACATTCTATCCGCCCCACACCACACCACACCACTACGTTTTCTCCACACCAAATTCACTATTTTGCTGCGTCAATCTCCACAAGGTAAATAATATACATTGATCTTTGTCTAGTCAATTGCTCAATTTCATGCTCAATTTTGATTTCCCCTTTCAATCCGAAAATCCCCAATTGATTTGATTTATGCTAAATGTCGCCCATGAATCTTGTTAATTAGGCTTAAGATTAGGCGAATTGTAGTGTTATCATATGGGTTTGATTAGGTGAGAATCCTTGACGGCTTAGGAACTAAAACCACCTAGCCAATGCACCATTGTTGCTGAAACAAGGGTGTTTGGGTAAAGTGTTATGGTTAAAAACCTGGATTTTTCACTCGCAAATGGCGGATTCAAAATTTTTCGGTGTGACGGCGTCAAGCTTATGTTGCGACGCCGTCAGAACCTTCTGATGTCATCCTTAACAACACGAATGTTACTCATTTGTTCCCCTTCTATTTGATTTCCTGTTTCAGATGAGCAGAAGAACGAAGAGAACTGTACCCAGGAGAACATGGCTGACATGATTGCTGGGTGGGGAGTATTTGTTGAGGAAGAGTGCCAAACCCGTTACAATGAATTGCTTCATCAAACCATTGATTCAGGGGCCGTTGTGGAGTGGGGATTTCTTGAGTAGCATGATCTGGCTAGGGAATTTCAGAACAGTTTTAGGAGGGATAAGTTCACTGATCCCTACTGGGAAAGGTTGTTTAGGATGCGTGAGCCCATGTATGGCGAGCTGGTGCGTGAATTTGACGCGTCTTATTTGATGGATATTAATCCATGTCGGGATAACACTAAGTTTCAGGGGGTTCGATTTAGGTTGGGGGAGAATGGAGGACTATGTCAATTCTTGAGTTTGGAAGGAGAGTGGGACTGTATGCTGCAAGGGATGCTGAGAGCAATGTTTTTAGGGCTAACTTGGCAGCTGGGATTACCCATAGGGATGACATGTTGGGAATTCAGTTTTAGAACACAATAGCCGACGGGAAGTATGTGACTAGGAGTAACCTCGCCGCACAGATTAGGGATCCGCGGATTAGGCTCGTGCATCGTTGCCTCACTTTCACTATAACGGGGCGCCAGGGCACGAGTCATCGTGTCACTCTACCAAATCTATTCTATCTCTGCTGCATGTTGGCTGAGGGTGTGCACTGTAACATCCCATTCTGGTTGGCCGATTACTTAAGGACTGCTAGTGGTATGAGGATTGAGGATAGGGTATATGGTGGTATGCTTGTCACTCGGTTGGCTCATTCCTTTGGCATCTTGGCTGGGGAGGTACCCATGTACCTCAATGTAGTGGGAACACAAAGGGTCGTCAGAGCTAAGTCCCTAAAAGCAATTGATGTCATCATGGATTATGGTAGGGGTTATGCATGGTCTATGTTCAGCCCAACATTCAGGTTGGTGATGATGACGAGCCGCTGATACCATCATACCAGCAGGGGGATGGAGCAGGAGGCTCCGCTGACGCCTACAGACACATGTCCAGTGGAGATTGGCAAGCCCACCAGGGAGCGTGGATGGGCCGAATGGACACGTGGATGGCGCAGCAGGATCAGAGGGCTAGATGGACATATGATCATACCGTCAGAAAGATACAACATATGTCCATGCGTGATCAGCTTGACCCACACCTGCAGATTGATCCATTTCCTGGGCAGGAGGAGGATTACCCGCCTTATGGATATCTGGGCCACCTCCCTCCTGGTTATGTCTACCGTTATGGACCCCCTCCCCAGTGACTCATGTATTTGTTTATGGATTGTTTATGGTTAGAAACGGTTGGTTGTTGAAACAATTTTATTTGGGCATGTAATAATCTAGGCTATCTTAACTTTGTGGTGAACTTTGAAGAATTTGATGTGTATGTATATTTGCATGTGGTGTGGTTTATCTATGACTTGTGTGGTTGGATTGTCTATTTGTGCATCGTATATATTTTATTGATTGTTTATTCTCATGTTTGAATTTGTAAAAATGCTTTATTTTGTCTTTAACCTCGTCTTAATTACATATAAAGGTATTTTACATAAGGGATAAGTGTAGGGAGGATTACACACGTTTTCAAAGAGAACGTGAACATGAGAATTACGATTATTTAAAAGATGTACATGCGTGTTTGTTCGAGTCAAATGCTTGTATCGAGTCATAATGGATGTTTGCAGGAAATTTTTTCCAGATTCTAAAGATATAAAATTTCCAGAATTTTTCCAGAAAATCGCAGACCAGTTTTTGTCAGGATAACCTGACGACGTCAGGGTCGCAACCTGACGGCGTCAGGAGGAGTAGAAACTGCTTACCACTTTTTCTCGTTTTTTGAGCTACTTATAAATTTTTGGAATTTTTCAGGTCTTAATTTTCCAGAAAACCTGTAAACATCCATTCCAAAAGCATTATATCCTAGTTTGGTAGAGTCATATATATATTGTTACCGCCAATTTTACGCGAAGGTTTCGTTTGTTTTCTTCAAGTGTGCAAGTTTAATTTATCAAGAAGAAGATACAAAAGATTGGAATGAGCTTTTCACGCAAACACTCAATGTTTTTAGAAAGCTTGTAACGATATCTAAAAGTCTTAGCATTTAACTTTTGATCATAGAATTTTCGATCATAGAGAAAAATATATATGAAGTAAGGTAGTCGAGCTAAAAATATAGTTTATGAGTAGTTTTTGGAAAAGTTTGAGAGATCATATATTACTCGTTACAACTTCGTTTGACGAACTGTTGAACATTTTGGAAAATAGGCTAGGTGAACCCACTTTTACTAGAAGACATCGTTTTCTCAAAAGTACTCTATCAATGTGAAAAACGGCTCCAAACATGGTCACTTGCGATAACCATTTTGGACTAATAGAAAATATTTAAGTGTTAATATTTGTGAAAAATAATAGTCACGATAGCCATAATTAAAACGCGTATAACTTAGTGGTTATAACTCCGTTTTCTATGTTCTATATATCCCCGGAATCGAGATAGTATGTATTAATATATTTTTGATAAGTCGACTCTTCTAGTTTAGGTTTACAACTCGTTTTTGACCTTTGAATAATTCTGGACAGCATATATAATTTTAGAAAAATAGTTTTCGTCGTAAAACTTGAAAATAGCGTAACTTCTTCGTTATAAACCCGTTCAAGCGACCACGGTTTCATTTTAAAGTCTATTTTCTGAAAATATAAACCAAAATAATCAATGACCTGTCGAAATTTCCAGATTGTACAAAAATGAACAACCCCTAATTATATGTTGTCGAAATTGATTTTTCTAGTGTAATACTTGTTCTAACCCTTTCCAATCAACACCAAAACTATTCTAAACCTACCATACACCTTCTTAGGGTGTCATGGGTTCTTAAACTTCACCAAAATGATAGGGTTCATAGAAATACTAATAGGATAATTTAAAACTCATTATAAGTAGTAAAATCAAGTATAAAGTGGTATGATTCATAGTATATTTGCATGTTTTTCTTACTAGATCATAAAAATAAATCAAGTAACAGTATGAAAGATTAAGAAAATTATTTAGAACACTTACTTGAGTGATTGAAGAGTTTTTGGAACTAGAAACTTAATTAATCTTTAGGTTTTTGTTTCAAAACCTTGAAATAGATTACTAAATGAACTTGTTAAACACTTGATCTTGAAAAAAAATGATGATCCTTCTTCTTTTTATAGCTTGGACGAACGACAAAGGAGAGGAGAAGGTTTTTCTAGTTGGTTTTCATCTTTGGTTATGTGTTTGTATGTGTTTTTCTTAAAAAAATCAAACATGTATGAGATATTAATTGATAAAAGTGCATAAGTGTAAGTTTAGATTAAAAAAAATATCAAGAAATGGTGACTAGAAGGGGGAGGTCGGCAAGGGGTGGTGGTGAAAGTATTTGGTGTATTTTTGATGACTATTTGTACTTAAAGTTAAGTATTATGTATGCTTTGTACATATAATTAGTTATTTAGTGTAGCGTTAGCTAGAAATTGATTTTAACGGAACAAAATAAAATATATCGAAGTCATAAAAATTATAAAAATGCATTTCTCGTAAGTATTGAGTGAATAAATATTTATCGAATTAAATTTACGAAAACAGTCGTAAATATATATATATATAACAATTTATATACCAAAATAAATTCAAAACATCGGGTAAACTAATAATATAATTTTTATAGTCTTAAAATCAGTATAAAAAATATATTAGAACAATTTTCGAAAGTATCGGATCAATTATTCAAAATAAATGATCGTGCGATAGCGTTTATTTAATAAATAAATATACGTTAATGAAATATGCAAACCCATACATGAACTAATATGAAAATGATATTACTGATGATATGTAGACTAAATCTAGTCTATATGTAATGTTCTCAATGATGTTCCATGAATACGCAGCTTAACCCTCAAGGTTACGCGTATTTGATACTCGTAAACCTAGTTTACGAAAAATGATGAATAGTGAATCATGAATAGTGATTTTTCTCCAGGAATGAATAGTGTTTCATGAATAGTAAAATTTTGAAATAACCTCTTAGAGTCTCAAGCCGACTTAAAAAATGATGAATAGTAAAATGATGAATAGTAACCAGTGAATAGTAAATTCTTGAGATGAATAGTGAAATTTTCATAGTTTGAGAAATGACCTGAAATTATGAGTTGTCACATTCGCCCACCCATAAAGGAATTCAGTCCCTGAATTCAGTCCATGTTGGTTTCTACGATGTTACTTGTGAAAAGGTGAGGTTATTTGAGTCGTGAAATGTGTTAAGTAAATTGGCGAGTTATGACAAAAGATCAAGTTTGGATGCTAAGGGATATACTCTATCCGGAATCTTAAATAACCTAATGTACCTCGAGTTTAACTTCCCGCGTGTTCTGAATCGTACCACGCCTTTCCAAGGCGAGACTTTCAATATAACTCTGTTGCCAACTTGAAAGTCTAATGGTTTGTGACTTATGGAACACATTTCCAATATTTTGCGTCGTATATCGACGTAGCTTTTCTATCTATTTGTTGTTGCTTGTAACTGATTCTTGATCTATAAGATTTCTTTGTTGTTTCATGAATAAGTTATGGACTAGTGAGTTGGACTTTCTTGATTTTTGGCTTGTCAATAGGTGATTGATATTTCAACCATAGAGTTCCTCAAATGGTGCACTCAGTATGTTCATGTGATAACTGTTGTTGTAAGGGAACTTGTTCGATGAAGAATGATTTGCCTAATCATTTCCAGAAAATCACACATGCTTTGAGTATATCTTCTGATGTTTGAATCGTTCTCTCGTTCTGACCATTGAGTTGAGAATAATAGGAGGTACTCCTGTCCCAGTAGGTTCCATGGAAATCTTGAAATGATTGTCAGAAGTCTAAGGTGAATCGGCTACCTTATATTAGGTATAATTGAAATTGATACCACGTGTCTCGTGCCAAATTCCAAAATGTCAAGTCTGTCAATAAAGACATTATTGAAAAGAATAGATTATGGGTAACAGTTGTGATTCCTCACGTTTCTAGTTCTAGCGAATGTCATGACTTGAGTATTCCTTGCATAAGGTGCTTAGTCTCCATTACTAAAATGTTTATTGTTTGATGGTGTCTCTCTTAATTTCTCTTATCGAAATATTTCCACGCTCTATGTTATCAAGTCACAAAACCCTAAATATTTAAGTGATGTGATATGGTGGTTGATTTTCAAGATTTGTTCCGATATTGAGTGCTTCTAAAATAGTTCATCACTGAGATTGTTATCATGCTAGCAAAAACATAGATATCAGCTCATACTATGTCGAAGAATATTTGTTCTAATTTCACTTGTAGATGGAGAGTCATTGATTGTCCAATATGTTCAGACCTGTTGCATCTCTTGATGTGGAAGTGAGGTTATCCGGAATTTCTAGAGAACACAATGCCTTAGGGAAAGTTTATATCGATAACCTTAATTTAACTCAATTATCCTTTGAGGGAAACTCATTGTAGGGAAGTTTACATATTGTTGAGGCTATGTTTAATGGAATGTTCTGTAATCTCAGTTAGGAGGCTTGGTTTATTTCTACAGTGTTGCTTAGTGTGTATTCGCTTTGTACTAAATCTTGTAACTCGGTCTAGCTGGTACTTTTGAAATGATAAAATTTGGCTTCTAGTCCAAAGATAGTGGTTCAGATTGTCTCGTGATGTCTTAGAATTTCTATTGAGTTTTGAAACATCTTACTACATGCTTCTAGTCCTTGTTGGTAGTTCTGAAATCCTTTCATTGTTTTCTTGTATCGAGGAATCCTCCTCATAGATGGTATGGAAAGTCTTTCCTAAGAAGGTCACTGGTAAAATTTTAGCTTATCGGTTGAGTGAGTGATGAATGGCGTATGTATCTATAGAGTGTTAAAAAAATAGATGTTTATGAACAATTTATCTCATTACAAGGATTTGCTTTTGAATGAAGATTGTTTTAGGATGTTTGAAAAGATGCTTGTTTCTTTCATGACATAATTCTTCCTGAATTATACATAGGTGATCAGGCTATGCATAATCGAGGACAAATGATGTGATGCTTGGTTTTGTTGAAATGGTATTTTGTTTCTCCAAAGGTTTAGATGGTATTCAACGTGTTATTTTGTAAGATAATGGCCTAACAATTTTTCAGAGTAACATGAAAATCGTTTCGCGTAATGGTAGTAAATAGTTAGATAGAATGACTGAAAATCAATTTATAGGGTGGTAACAAAACAACTTGTTTTAGAACTTTGTGAAACAATTTTCCTAAGATGGTGGTAAAATAGCTTGAAATAAAATTATGTGAAATAATTTTTATAAAGTGGTAGCAAAATAACTTGAAATAGGCTTTGTTGAATGGTTTGTAAGATACATGGGAGAACCTCATAAAATGGTAGTAGTCTCCTAATTAGTCAAGAATAAAGTTGCCCTAATCCCTAGTAAGATAACGGTATATTGTTGCGAAATGATGGAAAATTGGGCAATTGGAATAGGGAGTGAAATAAACAAAAGTTGTGATTATCGTGGAGATAATAAAGGATAAAGATTACATTATATAGAAAGGTACTTATTATATGTTCCTGTTGATGGTCTAATCATGTCTCAAGTGTAGGAGCAGCAGGCTGTCTAGCGGCAACAACTCTGAAACTCTCACCGTCCTCAAACCTATAAGATGGTGTAGTGTCTATAGTCTTAGTGATAGATGGTAATGGTGTGTCAAATCATGCACGCTTCCCAAGCTGTAAGTCAGATGTATGAGTAGTGTCTATGGGATGTGATGGTACGGATGGTGCTCTAGATGATAGTGATGATGAAAATGATGACGATGATGATGATGAAAATCCTAGTGGTGATTTAAGAAATGATGGTGATGATGGTGAATGAAATACTACCCTCTTTCATGTTGTCTCGCGATGTTTTAAAGGAAAAACTAGAGTAAGCACTATTGGACGACTAATAGTGGTATGAGTAGCTGATAGTGGTTGTATTACATGAGTAGCAGGTGATCTAAGAATGAGGGTAAAAGAATGTACTCTCTTCCTTGCAGTAAGCATCCTAATAGGTCCATTAGGACTAAGCCTATAAGTCCTACCAAATGGTATATTCTGTCCCGGCTGAATGATAGAATCTGTCCTGATCCTATGGTGAATTAATGGTGATCTTGGTGGTGTATGAGCTACTTCGCCCTCCGCAAAGGGTTCAGTCTCCACATCAGATAATATGTGTGGTAAGTCAGGTGTGTAGAGTCAACTGATGTTAAAACTATAGTAGGGCATGACAAGGTATCGTTCATGTCAAAGTCTGATATGAGTATGATGGGATGGGTATCTGAAGACATCTATGTGACAATCGATGTGAAATGAAAGTAAATAGCCCGCATAATGTGCGTATAAAACCGCATGCATAATGAATATGCACTTATGATGAAATGATGAGATACTATGATGATGTAGTTATAGTCTAGGGTCAATGATACAACCTAGTTCTCTATAACTCTTGCTCTGATGCCAATCTGTCACACCCCCAAAATACCTGTTTTATAGCGGAATGGAATTCCTGGGGGATGACTGCCATAGCATCACAGTTACAGTTATATTGAACGACCTAAAGTGTCGTTTTGAAAACACATCGTTTGATAATAAAACATTTAGAGTTTACAAAAGATAGTTCCCAAAAGGTAGTCAACATTTTTGGAAATAAGTTTGTTACAAACCAAACGATGTTTTAAAGTGCAATAATATACAAGTGAGACGCGTCGTCACCGCGACTCTATGATAAGTCCTTATGCGTGCCATGAAGTATATGCCTTAGATACCTGAAAATACATTGCTAAAAGTGTCAACACAAAGGTTTAGTAAGTTCATAGAGTTTATTTAAAAGTTTTATACGACCACCACAAGTATAAGTCATGTATGACAAATATGTCACATAAAAATGATACAATTGCTATAAGCACATGACACCGAAGCTAGACTGATCATGATGTTCGCCCCAACAGAGTGTTTTGCCAAAAAACTCAAATTATGATATTAAATGAAATGCATCTGTTTGACCAGTTGGAATCCACGAACCCGGATGGAGGAGTCACCCTCAATAGATCTATTCACTCGCCCTCGCTTCTTCCGGAATTAACGGTTCATGATTATGAAATGGGGACATTCAATTGGCAATGAGGTAACTTAAGAAATGTAAATGAATTTGATATACTTGGGCTCGTAATAAAATGATGTGCAATGTATTCTCCCCCGTAGGTTTGAAATGAATTATAAACTTGAATAAAACGGGGCTATGAAAACTCACTAGATACAATGATTATGATGGAAAAAGTGGATACACTAAAATGAGGCACAATCTCTAACTGCAACCTATTATGAATGATATGATCTAATATAAGTCATGATATAATGTTGTGCATACAAACTCATATGATATCCATACCACTTGTGCATTTTGAAAATAAGGTTTATCGTCGAAATATATGTTTATGACATCTTGTCAAGTTATAAAATACTTTACGCTTATATATGTTGAAACAACATCCCATGATAATAGTTTAGAAATATGATGTGCTCGGTTGGAGCAAGTTTTAAAAATTTATAAACACGAATTAACCGTCTAACCTATTAACACATACGAGCAAGTATACTCGTCTGTAATAGCAAAGTTTGGTAAGTCGGGATCGTCCCAAGGGATTTTTTGTTTGAAATCGATTTGATTAAAAAGTTTCTAACAAGAAAGCTTGTCAAGGCTTCCTCAAATAAGTGTTCTAGTGAAATACGAATCAAGAATATAAATATATACTTGTGTGTAGTCTTATAATCAACCATAGATTGTGTTCATAAAGGTTTGGTGTATACTCTTAGTATGATGCACAAATCATAAGCAAATGATTCCCCAACCATGGTATTTGTTTGTAAAAATCATTCTAAGAACAAAAACATTTAGGTAATCCTTTCGGTCCTTATCCCAATGATTATCCTATAGAAGTTCCATTTGTTTGCAACATGTTCTCATTAAATTTGTTCTTACGAATCTTTCGACCCTTTGTGATGAAAATGTTCCTAGTCTTGTTTTAATAAGCAAAACATGGTGGTTGTCAATCACCATATCCCCATACTAGTTTGTCACTTCACTTTTTGGAATAAAACACAAGAGAAATCCTTTCGGTCCTTTTTCTTAAGACATGTTTTATTGACAAATCAATCCAAGACTAGTATTTTTCCAACAAACTCATTTAAACATGATCATATATACATGCATCTCATTTTGAGAACACTATTATGATTAATTACATTCCAACACACAAGTATATCACAAACTACTCCATGAAAACAATCATATCTAAACACAAGTCATAACAAGGTAATTCAAACAATTCAAGAGAATAGATTTCCATAACAAAGTTCATAGAATACCTAAACTTTTGTGATTACAAGAATTAGAAATCGTGGATTGTAGCAACCACGCGCCTCCAATCACCTAGGATCACCGCACAATTCCAAACTACCGAAACAATGGATGAGAATGTTTCCCTCCTTGCTCCTGGGCGTTTTTCAGTAAATACTAAGCTTTTGGGCTGAAATAATAGGGTTAGTATTAGTTTTGGTGTAAACTAACACTCTTTTGGTTGTGTCACACTTAGTATACAAGTACTAGGTTCTTTATATAGCCAAAGCTCTTGCTTAACTGCCCAAAAAACGTTCTCTCTAAGTAAATATCAAGAAATGATCGGACTCCAATGATTATGGGGAGTTAAGGCAACAATAAATGCGATTTTGTGTAACTGCAGTGCCAGAAACCGGATCGGTTTCTTGTCCGACCGAATCGGTTATTCCTTGACCAATTGCCCAGCCGGATCCGGTTGCGGGTTACGACCGATCGGCTGGGTAATTGCTATTTTGACTTTTTGTTGACTTTCTCCTTTACGCTTCATTCTTTGCTTACGTTGATGATTTTCAAAGCCAAACTTGATCTTTCCTTGCTGTAGATGCTTAGAAATCACTACGCTTCCATATCATTGAGTCCAAAAGCTTCCAAGCTCAACTTCCTTCCTTGAGAATCTTCCAAATGTGCATAAAAACTTCATTTCTTCATTATTCGTGATACCTGGCTACATATACATACACAATACGCATCTTTGCACTTTTGCAACAGTTATGAGTAAATATAGCCGAATATCATGCACAAAACTAACAATAACGCTACTAAAAACATGTTCATTTTAGACGTTATCAAATTCCCCCACACTTAAGCTCTACTCGCCCTCGAGTAGGTCTAACATTTGCAAAGATTGATTTCAATGGTCTATAACACCATGGTTCCAGAAAAATGTAACAATTACCATAAAAGATAATCATTGGTTTGCTTATAATATGTGAAAACTTTCTAAAAATGAACCAAACACTTTAGATAACATAACTAGGACACCTCACGAATGGCTTTAAGATTTCACTCAACACTCATATATTGGTGGGTATATGTAAATCACTCAATGCTTAGTCATGATCAATGCTTTTTACCATAAGCTTGTACAAGTATCAAAACAAAGAAAATAAATTCATCAAAGAGGTCTTTTATTCGGGTTATAACGTTAAGGCTAAGGGTTCATAAAAGGTATAGATAAGGCATGGGATAGTTTATGAAATTGGTTTTAAAATAAAAATAAAATCAAGTCCAACCCTCCATGTTGCTAGTCATCATACAAACCACGATCCCGAAAAATGATTATTACTCCTCTTCACATATCGATTCTCCGCAAATATGTATAACTCAATTTAGCTCATTGGCTAATCAATATCCCTCATATAGCTCGCTGACTATATATATATATATATATATATATATATATATATATATATATTTTATATATATAACAAACTTATCCTTCTTCATACATCACATCTCCCCCACACTTCGTATAAGCATCACCACAAAAATACAAATAATAAGTATGCATCCTTCGTCTTTGTCGGAATGGCACACACGAATGGCAAAGTGCGGCTAACTCATAATCATCAAAAACAATCCAATCATTCCAAACAACTAGCAACAAACCAATAGACTTGATAAGGGTTGGCTAAAGCTTAAAGTGTAACATATTTTTGTATTTTTCTAGATGTAACAAAAATGAAAAAGGATGGCTCAGAAGGTGTAACTAGGGGTATCTAGTGCTAAAAATGAGCACTAACAAAATGGGTCCATGTGGGTGGTTAACTAACCAATGTGGTTAGCTAATATATCATTAGATGTAAAAATGGAAGGCCATTTGGTTTTATTCCTAAGGTGCCTCTTATCACTTGAAAATATTTAGATCACTCGAAGGTGATTTTAACTGTAATGCATAACTAGTACAAGTTCTAGAATCGACATAATCACCGGCACACTCATAGCAAATATAAAACAAAAGATATGTTTTATACAAAAAGAAACCTCACAAAAATGTGAGAAAAAGGCTATTATGCATGCTAGAAAATGCTATCGAATCCAAAATGAATTACTTCAGTAATCTGGTTCAAATTCAAAATTTTTTTAAAATTCTCACTTTACCATTGAAATCCCAAGTTATGTATTTTAATTATCAATAACGCGTGAAAACCATTAGACCATCAAGGGCGAATTTCTTCTAATCACTTGCATCCAAAAAATAAAAATGCGTATCATTTTTCC
The DNA here is from genome assembly GCA_019973895.1 of Chrysanthemum seticuspe. Lineage (NCBI taxonomy): Eukaryota > Viridiplantae > Streptophyta > Magnoliopsida > Asterales > Asteraceae > Chrysanthemum > Chrysanthemum seticuspe. The sequence continues at coordinate 120,158,116 of BPTQ01000001.1, read as the reverse complement.
TATTTTCTTCCCTCCCCCATACTTAAGTTTTGCATTGTCCTCAATGTAATGAAAAATGAACTTCAAAGTAAAGAAAATGGGAAAAAGATAGTTAAAAGATACCACGGAATAGAATATGCAATATGCACATTGGGTCATTAGCAATCCTGTGAGTTATCCAACTCGAAACATTTGACCATCAATAAGCTTCCGACACATCCATCCTGCAAACAAAAACTGCAACACGCAATGCACAAAACAAAACAAAACTACTAAAAACTAGATAGAACCAAACAAAGTATGCCAAACATCCTAAAGAAATGGATCAAAAGATAGAAATTGTTTTAAAAACACATCATGACCATTGTTTTTGAAATCATAATTCACGAATGATCCATAATCACTCGTCATCCTCGCTCATGTCTTCTCCTTCTTCATCATCATACTCATCATCCTCACTTTCGGTTACGTAGTTTTCGTCTATGATTTCTGAACGAACTCTCCTCTTTTTCTTCTTACCTCCAACTCCTGATGATGATCCTCCAACCTCGTAGCTTGTTCCTCCAACTTCAGGTAATCGACCATATGGGGGTACTGGATCAGGAAACGGTGCGTACCCAGGATATGGATACGGATAGGTTCCAGGATAAGAAGTGTAAGGGAAAGGATACGGTGGAACATTTGGTGGATTGTAGGGTGGCAACTCATAATTCGCTTCACGAGCCATGTGTTGAAAGATAGGCATCGAATAATCATTGATGTAGTTGTTTCTCAACATCATCGAGTCTCTCCACATATCCCTACATTGAATCTCATCTAGATGTTGGTTCCACTCTCCCCAACCTGAATCAAAACTACTGGACGTACCCATTTGCACGTTCTCCAATGGTATATTCCTTTGCTGTTGTGGTGGTTGCTGTTGTGGTCTTGGTTCAACCCATAACCCAACGGTTTTCAATCTCCTGTTCAAAGCATTACCAAAACCTTTCGCAGTCCACGTTTCACTATAATTTGGCTCTCCACACTTAGCCAATTCCTCATCAACATAATACCCAAGATTCTTCGCCAATCTTGTCACAAAATGTCCTCCATAAATGTTACTGTTGCTCTTGATTCCCGGGGCTCTCCTAGACAAATATTCAGCTATCTGCCAAATGGCATTACCGTCCTTAGTTTCTTCCAGTAACTTCATAACCCATAAGTCCGGTGTCTGACATTTGTCCCTGCTTCCAAATCTATTAAATGGCCCAGTCACAATCAACTTGTGAAGTATCCTCATCAACGGATTCCTGATGGTTGAAGCATTCCTCCTAGCACAAGTAGGATCTCCCACTTGATTCCAATAAGCGGGAATACTAGGGTAGTCTTTTTTAAACCTCCGAAGTCTAGAAAAGTGAGTTTTAAATAATCGATGATTAACCTCATGTGGCTCATACAAACCAAGAGCTACGCCAAAAGCTGGCAACGTGTAAGCATGATCCCTTCCACAAAGTCTAAACCAAATACATATCTCCGTCATCAAGTTCCGAACATCCACCTTTCTTTCAAAATACATGGTTGAAAAGAATTCCATACACCATTCTCGATAGACCTCTTCATTGACTCTAAATGCTCTTTCCCATGACAAATCATTGAACGAATCTCCATCTCCTGGATATACATAAGACGTTCGCATCATTCCTCTTAATTCATCTTCACAATCACATTCCTCAAATAAATCCCAATCAATCACCCTCGGAACCAAACATGTCCTATGTTGTAACTTCGACAACCTTTCCCGAAAAGCATGTTTCTCCCTGTCGGTGAGATTTTTGAACTTTAAATTAGCATTTGCCTCCGTCTTCACACTATACTTAACCTTCTTCTTCTCGTTCCTTTCACAAAACTTCGTAACAAGCGGGTTCATCGGAATTTCCTCCCCACTCGAGCTCCCTACAATAATTCTCTGTAGAAATCACAAATATAAGACCATATGAGAGTGTTAGAACAAACAAGAAGGTTAGAGAACCCTCTAAGATACATTTCAAAATTTCACAAAATATTCCACACAAAAACCACAACCGGATTTGGTTGGATCACCAACCGAATCGGTTTCCAATTTGTCAAACACCAACCGTTCGGTTGCAATGCGCAACCGAATCGCTTGTGCAGACTGCGTAAGGCTTTTGCCTCTAAATCCTCATAAACTCGAATTTCTAACGCCCAAACCACTCTTAGATCGCATTCTATCATCCTCAATGATTCCCACATCCTTGAATTACTCTACTCTTGCTTTCAAATCATCAAACATCTAACATCTTAGAACTCATTCTGAATATCCTATATCTTTAAATCATTAGTTCTAATAATGTGGCATCCATCACTCTTAAAAACATATCATCCATCATAATGAACCATCAATTACAACTTATCTCGTTTCATACGCACAACACAACTAATTCCGAAAAATCTTATCATCTAACATCCTTTCTATGGTGAATCAATCAATCAATCTCTTGTTGTAATGCACTCCTATATCAATTACCCACTCAATCCTAAAATATTACCACTTAATTCGAATCATAACAAAAACCCCCAAATTGGTGACCAAATATTCAATTCGAATCAAATGTTCTAATAAAACCTTAATTGAGTTAATTGAATGTAGATGCTTACTTGTTTGGGTGCCATGATGTTTTCCTACAACTTAAACAACCTTCAATCTGCTCTCTTGGATGAATTTTTGCAAAACCACCTGGAAAATTAGTATGTGTGTGTGTTTTTGGAAAAGTGAAATTTTTATACTTTGGTCAACCGGTTCAGTCAAGGACACAACCGTTTCGGCTTGCTTTTTCATTTTTTTGCTTTTTACATGTTACTTAGGCATTTACCCTCCAAGCAACATTTTTACTCAAAAATTCCTGCTAAAGATTCACACAACATTCATTCACCAAATAAAATTTTGAACAATCTTCCAATCTAAAAAAAACTCAACTCATCATACTAATGAATTAATCCAAACTTCAACTCAAAACTCATAGTCATAATGCATTAAACCAAATTACCTCAATCATAAAATGAAATATAAATAAGAAACAAAAATCCTAATGCATCAAATCAAAAGAAATAGTTTATGACATTCAAGAAAATGATTGCTTGTTATTACGGTCTTTGCCTTCTCCTCAAAATTCCTCAAAATACTCTTGTCTTAGAATATCCTCGCTTTGAAATTTTCCGGTCAACTCACGGAACGTTTCAAAAGTTTTGAATTTTCTCATAAATCTTCGTCCGTCCGGACATAGTATATCAAACTTAACATGCCATGCTCCATCTCCGGTTTGTCTCTTGTAAGTCCCCGACCCTTCGGGTTTCCACTCCAAATTCTTAAGTTGCACCGGTAAAGATCCTAAAAAGTCGGTCAACTTCTTGTAAACTAATATGTTTTTGAATGGGTTATAGAAAGCTTCTATCGCAAACGCACGTTCCATTTCGTCCTCTATATCGAAATAAGGTGGAGTTAAAGGTCCGTACATTGGATTACCGTGGACATCACGTCCCACTTCAAAACAAGTTAAATCATCATTTGCGTCCATCCATTCCAAATCTTCCATACATTCTAAAATTGGTCCTCTTGGTTTTGGGTAGTATGTTTGCCTCGAAATCCCATCGTCAATAGTCATGGTGCCTCTTCCCATGTCTATAATTGCTCCAGAAGTTCGTAAGAATGGTCCCCCAACAATAGCGGTAAACTCTTGTCCACCGGAATATCCAGGACAAGGAAATCTGCCAAATACGGTTGATAGCCAATTTGCACTCTTACATTCTTAACTTCTCCCATTGCCTTTGCTTGAGTGTTATCCGCCATAGTAAGCTTAGAATGATTAGGTTGCGGATTACTTAGTCCCAAAGTTTTGAACAATGGATACGGCATCACATTAACACTCGACCCCGTATCAGCTAAAGCATAAACTGGTGTAGTTCCATTTACTTTAATCGGCAACTCAAAATTACCCGGATCCTTTTCTTTCCTTGGCATGCCTTTAAACAAAATTCGATCTCGCTCCTCATCCGTGAGATTCTTATCTTCCAACCTAGCCCTTGCTAGCATCAATGCATCCAACTTCTTACGGTAAAGCACATAATCTTGGAGAACTTCTATAACCGGTTTCTTTTCATTGAGCTCTAGAAATTTTTGTTCTAGATTCTCTAAAATAGCTTCTTTTTTGTTGTCGGTTAAGGGTTTAATAGTAGTGGTAGGTGATGATGGTGTGTAATCATTTTTGGTGGTGGAGGTTGTTGTTGGGGTTAGTTTATTTGATGATGGTTTCTTTCGGTTTGCTTTTCCCATTTTAACCACTTCCACCTCTTTCTCTTCCATGTTTGCACAAACTTCCACTAGCATCTCGTTTACTCCTTTTCCTTCTTCCAACTCAGTTATATTAATCCTCATTTCTCCCATACCAAAATCTACTTGACACTTGGTCGTGACAAGAAAATCTCGACCAAAACACACATTAGGTTCATCCGCATTTCCTTCTTCTAAAACAACAAAATCAGTTTCAAAAATATGTCCATGAATATTGACCTTCAGATTTTTGACCATCTTTCTTCCATAGGCTTCATAGTCCATACGCACATGACCGATTTTGTCAAGAACCTTTTCCAAGATATAATTCTCTCCATAAGCCATTTTGAGCTGTGCATCCCAAGCACTTACTCCTTCCATGCTACAAGGCGTTCCAAATCTCATTAGCGGTGAATCATACACCGTTAACGGTGCTTGTGTGAACACTACGACTCTTTCCTTTTTGGGTAGTTGAACCTTGTTTTCACATACTTCTTCCATATCACCCGTGTCAATTCCCAATTCTTTCTTGCTTTCCTCCAAAATTCCTCCAATCTTTTCTAATGAACTTCCGGTATCCTTGAACATTTCATCCAAAGTACGAAGGTATTCCGAGATTCCGCTCAAACTATCCATGTTACTAGACAACTTAACAAAGCAAAACAAAATAAATCCCAAATGATTAGCGTTAAAGTTAGTAAAAACAAGAACAAACTATAAAAACATATAATAAAACAAACTAAGACACCTAACAAAATTAAAAACTCAAATAAAAACTCAAAAGCTAAAAATAATAAAAATCAACTCAGAAACTCCAACCGGATTCGGTTGGATCACCAACCGAATCGGTTGGTTGAAAATGTTAGACAGAAATACGAACCGGATCCGGTTGCGGGTTGCAACCGATCGGTTTGATCGAAAATTATATATACATATATATATAATTTTTTTTTAAGATATTAATGCAAATTAAGTGTCATTAAGGTGTACTAACTCCAGTTAATTAAATAAAACTCTTCATGAACTAATAATTAAATAACATATTAAATCTCATTAAAAACCAAAACTAAAACTAAAACTAAATTAACTACCAATTAAATTCTATTATTAAATTAATTAAACTATAACTGAAAATAAAATTAATATCTAACCATTACCATTAACTATTAATATTATAATTAATTAAAACTTGATTAACTAATAAATGACAAAAATAAAAATAAAATAAATGGAAAAATAAATCTAAGAAATGATTAAACCACAAGAATTATTCTAGAAATCAAAACACAATGAACTAAAAAGATAGACAAATAAATTCGAACTAGAAAATTTTTCACAGAATGTCCAACCGGATTCGGTTGGCTAACCAACCGAATCGGTTAGTTTGTAACCAATTTTTTTTTTTTTTTTTTTTTATTTCAAAACTACTAATTTCAAAGAAAATTAAAGAAAAATCCCCGGCAGCGGCGCCAAAACAATCATATCTAAACACAAGTCATAACAAGGTAATTCAAACAATTCAAGAGAATAGATTTCCATAACAAAGTTCATAGAATACCTAAACTTTTGTGATTACAAGAATTAGAAATCGTGGATTGTAGCAACCACGCGCCTCCAATCACCTAGGATCACCGCACAATTCCAAACTACCGAAACAATGGATGAGAATGTTTCCCTCCTTGCTCCTGGGCGTTTTTCAGTAAATACTAAGCTTTTGGGCTGAAATAATAGGGTTAGTATTAGTTTTGGTGTAAACTAACACTCTTTTGGTTGTGTCACACTTAGTATACAAGTACTAGGTTCTTTATATAGCCAAAGCTCTTGCTTAACTGCCCAAAAAACGTTCTCTCCAAGTAAATATCAAGAAATGATCGGACTCCAATGATTATGGGGAGTTAAGGCAACAATAAATGCGATTTTGTGTAACTGCAGTGCCAGAAACCGGATCGGTTTCTTGTCCGACCGAATCGGTTATTCCTTGACCAATTGCCCAGCCGGATCCGGTTGCGGGTTACGACCGATCGGCTGGGTAATTGCTATTTTGACTTTTTGTTGACTTTCTCCTTTACGCTTCATTCTTTGCTTACGTTGATGATTTCCAAAGCCAAACTTGATCTTTCCTTGCTGTAGATGCTTAGAAATCACTACGCTTCCATATCATTGAGTCCAAAAGCATCCAAGCTCAACTTCCTTCCTTGAGAATCTTCCAAATGTGCATAAAAACTTCATTTCTTCATTATTCGTGATACCTGGCTATATATACATACACAATAAGCATCTTTGCACTTTTGCAACAGTTATGAGTAAATATAGCCAAATATCATGCACAAAACTGACAATAACGCTACTAAAAACATGTTCATTTTAGACGTTATCAAAATAAAACAAGAATTTATAATTTTTCGTCGTGAAATAATATACTTTGACAACTCATGAAAATGACTAAGTAACCTCGAAAAGCTAGTCATAAAATAGTGAATATCGAATGTTAGAAAAACAAACTCAATGTTTTTAGAAAGCTTGTAACGATATCTAAAAGTCTTAGCATTTAAATTTTGATCATAGAAGTCTCGATCATAGAGAAAAATATAGATGAAGTAAGGTAGTCGAGCTAAAAATATAGTTTATGAATAGTTTTTGGAAAATTTTGAGAGATCATATATTACTCGTTACAACTTCGTTTGACGAACGGTTGAACGTTTTGGAAAATAGGCTAGGTGAACTTACTTTTACTAGCAGACATCGTTTTCTCAAAAGTACTCTATCGATGTGAAAAACGGCTCCAAACATGGTCACTTGCGATAACTATTTTGGATTAATAGAAAATATGTAAGTGTTAATATTTGTGAAAAATAATAGTTACGATAGCCATAATTAAAACGCGTGTAACTTAGTTGTTATAACTTCGTTTTCTACGTTCTATATATCCCCGGAATCGAGATAGTATGTATTAATATATTTTTGATTAGTCGACTCTTCTAGTTTATGTTTACAACTCGTTTTTGACCTTTGAATAATTCTGGACAGCATATATAATTTCAGAAAAATAGTTTTCGTCGCAAAACTTGAAAATAGCGTAACTTCTTCGTTATAAACCCGTTTTAACCCGTTCAAGCGACCACGGTTTCATTTTAAAGTCTATTTTCTGAAAATAAAAACCAAAATAATCCATGACCGGTCAAAATTTCCAGATTTTACAAAAATGAACAGCCCCTAATTATATGTTGTCGAAAATGATTTTTCTAGTGTAATACTTGTTCTAACCCTTTCCAATCAACACCAAAACTATTCTAAACCTACCATACACCTTCTTAGGGTGTCATGGGTTCCTAAATTTCACCAAAATGATAGGGTTCATAGGAATACTAATAGGATAATTTAAAACTCATTATAAGTAGTAAAATCAAGTATAAAGTGGTATGATTCATAGTATATTTGCATGTTTTTCTTACTAGATCATAAAAATAAATCAAGTAACAGTATGAAAGATTAAGAAAATTATTTAGAACACTTACTTGAGTGATTGAAGAATTTTTGGAACTAGAAACTTAATTAATCTTTAGGTTTTTGTTTCAAAACCTTGAAATAGATTACTAAATCAACTTGTTAAACACTTGATCTTGAAAAAAAATGATGATCCTTCTTCTTGTTATAGCTTGGACGAACCACAAAGGAGAGGAGAAGGTTTTTCTAGTTGGTTTTCACCTTTGGTTATGTGTTTGTATGTGTTTTTCTTAAAAAAAATCAAACATGTATGAGATATTAATTGTTAAAAGTGCATATGTGTAAGTTTAAATTAAAAAAAATATCAAGAAATGGTGACTACAAGGGGGAGGTCGGCAAGGGGTGGTGGTGAAAGTATTTGGTGTATTTTTTATGACTATTTGTACTTAAAGTTAAGTATTATGTATGCTTTGTACATATAATTAGTTATTTAGTGTAGCGTTAGCTAGAAATTGATTTTAACGGAACAAAATAAAATATATCGAAGTCATAAAAATTATGAAAATGCATTTCTCGCAAGTATCGAGTGAATAAATATTTATCGAATTAAATTTACGAAAACCGTCGTAAATATATATATAACAATTTATATACCAAAATAAATTCAAAACATCGGGTAAACTAATAATATAATTTTTATAATCTTAAAATGAGTATAAAAAATATATTAGAACAATTTTCGGAAGTGTCGGATCAATAATATAATTTTTATAATCTCAAAATAAATGATTGTGCGATAGCGTTTATTTAATAAATAAATATATGTTAATGAAATATGCAAACTCATGCATGAACTAATACGAAAATGATATTACTGATGATATGTAGACTTGTTAGATATAAGTTTTCACATACACATCAAACCATAGCACAAAGTGGCGTATAAATGGAATTCTAGAGAGAGAAAGTTAGAGGTTTAGGGAACTTAGTGAGAGAAAGTGAAAGATATTATTATGAGCTCCAACTCTCTACCTTGGAAGGTAGAGAGTATTTATAGTCTTACATAAAACGCCACACATCGGGCTGTGGATCAGGCATACAGTGGGTAAAGACCCGTCCGTCCTCCACGGTGTTACTTAACTAAATACTACTTAACTTAAAATAACTACGACTACGAGCTTTCTAACGATTACATATACTTGAGGTGACTGACTCTTTAATACCTGGAATTTCTAATTCCTAACAATCTCCCCCTAAGGGAGGTCACCTCAATCATGTACAAAAATTATATTGAATACAAACAGATATTACATTAAAATTTGATCTTGCATTCTTGATGTAGTGCTTTGCTTCGAAGCTCGTAGTCATTGATTCTTCACATTGCATGTTTGGTTACATCAAGTGGAGGTCTTTTACTGATCCACGTGATAATAAATATGAGCCAGCTTTTGAGATCATCAGCTATCAAGAATCTCTGACACATCCTTTGTGGTGTTGTGAAGTTGTGACATTCGGACAGACATGCTCACATTCTGGATCATGATATTTTCTTATCAGAGTAGCGGAAGCTTTAGTTGATTCATGATATTGGCAGCAGCGTAGCAGAAGCATGGAGTGAAAATATCAGAGTCATTGATGCACTATTCATGATTTCTTTTGAGTTGAATGTGTTAAGTGAGCATGCGGCTATGGATTGACCGCTTCATTCTGATCAGCTGCAAAAGTCGGGCGTACCTGCATACAACAGTTAGCAATAAATCGCAAGAAAGTGTCTTTGATCACTTTCGTTGAATTGAGGTACACGGCCCACGGTTCCCCGTTGATCAGTACAAGTACTGCCTGTGATCAGTTATAATTCCGAAGAATTTCCTTGACAGGGTTTCGCAGCTGTTCTAGCTGTTCTCAAACCGGAACGTCTCAAAGATGACAACACGGAGTGAGTGAACCAGCGAATTTTAAGTCCACTGATTGATGAAAAGAGATTTGAAAAACAATCGTGTATTGCTCAATAGAAATTGTTTTTGCAATACAACGAAGGTTTTATTGAAAATCAATTATCAATCATAAAAATACCTTTTGATTTGAAAATTTGAGTACACGGTCGATGTGCTAAAGAAAAGAGTTGTTAAGTACAACGACCGGTTTTTCAAAGGTATCCGTCAATCCATAACCTGAACCAGGATTGATTCAAGAGATTCAATCGCCCCATTGTTTCTGTTCAGTTGTCACATGGTTGATCTATATAATAGATCTCACATGCCACCTACCAGGAGCTTGTTTGATGATGACTCCAGAAGGCTTTCCATCTTCATTGTGAATATGATAACACATCACTCAGATGTTCTGGCAATACCACAAGGATAATGCGTAGGACTCAAGATATAATCTCTCTTTCCACATTGTGTGAAACAGAGAGTCTTCATTGAAAGTGTCCTAATGAGATTTATTGATGATCTCGTGGCTCTAGACTCAATTTGTGCATATTTGGATCCTGTGCCGGAGACTAGGGAGAGGGTCTCCTTCTTCAATATCAACAATCTCTAAGAGAAAGTCGATAGATAATGTCTGTTCCCCGTGAGAATGAAACAAGTCCTTTTAAGAGGAACTTGAGTGGTTTGGAAAGTTGAAGTGCAGTGCGTCACTGGGTCCATGACGTCTTGTCTTCAATACCGATGTTACCATCAGTAGCATATGAAGTGAACCCGGTTTCTGCCCTAAGGTTGAATAAATGGAGGGCTATTTGTTTTCACCCTTTTCTCATTCAATTCTTTTTAATTCTTCAACCCCTTCAGTGCTTACCGAGACTTCATTGCTAGAACCTTGTTGGGTTTATTCCAGTACTAGCTCAGTCTCAGTCTGCACTCTTCCCATATCTCACTTTTCTCCTTTTATCATCATACCTAAGGACTTCTACACTAACTAGTGGATTGTCCCTGGGTAGATCCCTCCGAGTCTGGCAGATCATGGGAACAAAAACCTAACCTTATCATACTTATATCACCATACATAAAGTAAAGTTGGTAGGTCTTTTTGGTATTGTTCATCTGCCATATGGAACCAATTGAAAACCATTTGAAAATCAATTCAGATACTTATGATATATTATCAAAGCATTTTGTACCTGAAATTGTTTTTGATAATTTTAGAACTAGAACTCCCCCTCAACATGTGCATCAAGTATTTGAAAATGTTTTGCACACGGAGGCAAGAGAAAGAATTAACTTCTTTGATTACCATTTTCTAAAAGATATCAACATCACTTCCCACATCAAATCAAGTAGATAGAGCATTTCCGGGAAGGATGAGGTTTCCATAAATTTTCTCCCCCTCAATATGTGCCTCGGGGTTTGAAGAGAGTTTTGAACATATTAGAGGGAACCTGCACATTGAGATAAGTTGATCACATTTCAAATCATAGGTTTAAGATAGATGCACCCCCTCAACATGTGCATGGAAAATTTAAAACCATGTGGAAAATTTAAAATCGTTTGTCACATGTGGGAAGGACAGCATGTACATCCTTATAAAACCATTCACCGAATTATCAGTTTAAATCCAATTTAAAGCACACATTCTCCCCCGATCACAATTATCAAATCATTTGAGATTTGTGATCTCTTATAGATTTAAATTGATTTTGAAAGCTTTTAAGGAGAATTGTGACTTGATTATGAAAGCGTTTGAACTGATACGGATCGGATTTTAAGACTTTAAACTCCATTGATAAGACATGCATGTACATCTTTTGAAAAACAATTTAATGCCAAATAACTTTTTAATTTAATTGAAATCATTCTCCCCCTCAATCAATGACATAGGTTGTTGATTGAGAGATAGAGATTTTGACAAATAAGTCCTGATGATTATCAAAAATAGAGACCGAGTTATTTTTTCAGAGCATTTAGTTTTCAGCAGATAAATGTGTATAGAATCAGAGCATGGAATTTGAAAACATGGTAAAACATGGCTCTGTTCTTTCGTTTAAAAAACCGGGTTATTGCCTGAAAATGACAATAAACCATAGTTTCTCTTTCTCCCAAAAATATTTTTTAATTTTTTTTTTTTTTTTTTTTTTTTTTTTTTTTTTTTTTTTTTTTAATATAAAAAATTCAAACAACATCTAAAGTCCCGTGTCATTCTTTGAATGACAACATCAAGATCGTAGATATTATCGAATCGAGAGAAACATGACAAAATGACAATATTTTTTGAAGATTTTTCGAATTTTTCAAATTTTAATGGATTTTGAAAGTTTTATACTTTTCTATTTGATTTTTGAGGGTTTTATAATTTTGTATTTTGATTTTTCGAATAGATATATACAAGAGATAGATGAAGATAGACCTTTACTCTTCGACTTCCTCCTGAAGACGTTTGAGTGTTTCTGGTTGAAGGCTTTTCAAGCCAAGACGTGGAAGAATAAACTCAAAACGTTCTCTTGGAAGAGCTTTGGTGAAGATGTCAGCTAACTGGTATTCAGACCTCACAAAATAGAGTTCCACCACACCTTTTTCTACTTGTTCCCTGATGAAATGATGTCGAATGTCGATATGCTTTGCTCTTGAGTGTTGAACATTGTTGCATGAGAGAGCAATAGCACTTTTATTATCACAGTACAGAGGGATTTTGTTGAATACATAGCCATAGTCAGATAATTAAGATCTCATACATAAGATTTGAGCACAACAAGATGACATGGCTATGTATTCAGCCTCTGTAGAGGAAATAGAAGTACTCATTTGCTTCTTTGAAGACCAGCTCACAAGCTTATCACCCAAAAATTGAGCACCTCCAGATGTACTTCGACGAGTATCTTGACAACCTGCATGATCAGCATCTGCATAGGCCGTTAGTGACATACCGGTGTCCTTCGGGTACCAAAGACCCATATTGATGGTTCCTTGGAGATACCAAAAGACCCGTTTAACTGCTTCAAGGTGCCTTTTAGTAGGCTTAGCCTGGTATCTAGCACACATGCAAACAGCGAACAAGATGTCTGGTCTACTAGCTGTGAGGTACATCAGGGACCCAATCATACTATGATATTTCATTTGGTCAATCATGATCCCTGAGTGGTCCTCATCTAGTTTGGTTCGGTCAATCATGGGGGTGTCAACAGGGTCACTTGAATCAAATCCAAATTTCTTTAAAATCTCTGTTGCATATTTAGATTGATTTATGAAAATGCCTCCGGGACTTTGTGAAATTTGTAATCCCAAGACAAATGAAATTTGTCCCATCATTGACATTTGAAACTTTGAACTCATTTCAGTTGAAAAATGATCACATTCCATTGGGTCTGTCGAGGCAAAAATAATATCATCAACATAAATTTGAACATGAGTTAAATGTTTGCCTGACTTCCTGGTGAATAATGTAGGATCAACTGCTCCTTTGCTGAATCCGGTTGATAGAAGAAACTTTGACAGTGTATCATACCATGCCCTTGGAGCTTGCTTTAAACCGTAAAGAGCCTTCTTCAGACGATAAACGTGAGTAGGATGCTCTTGATTCACAAATCCTTCAGGTTGGCTGACGTAGACGACTTCTTTGAGATCTCCGTTCAGAAATGCCGTCTTCACATCCATCTGATAGACAACCATGTTCTTACTAGCAGCATTAGCCAGAAAGATTCTAATTGCCTCGATTCGAGCAACAGGAGCAAAGGATTCTTCAAAATCAATACCCTCCTCTTGACGGTATCCTTTAGCAACTAATCGAGCCTTATTCTTCAACACGTCACCATGCTCATCAAGTTTCACTTTGAAGATCCATTTAAGAGCTATAATCATAGCACAGTCCGGAGCAGGTACTAACTCCCATACATCAAGTTGATCAAACTCATGAATTTCATCTTGCATGGCATTGAACCAGCTATCTTCATTCATGGCGGTTTTAACATCTTTTGGTTCGATCTTAGATAGTACGGAGTTGAAGAAGCACCATAAGGCATCGGTTGCAAGTTGTTTCCGGGTTGATACAGGATGAGAGGGATTTCCAATGATGTTGTCTAATGGATGATCGTGAGTCCATTTTCTGAGGTGTTCATGTGGCAGTTGTTGAGGGACTGAAGTAGCTGAGTCGATGTCTCCTGAAGAAGATGGTTCTGATGATGATTCAAGAGCAAATATGTTTTCAAATGGAGCATCTTCAGGAGTAGCAAAGGGATTAACTTCATCATTGATGCCAGAAACATTTCCATGATGTACATTTGAAGGATGATGATTTGTTGATGAGACTGAAGGATCAGCAGCAGGTGCTTCTTGACTTAAAGATATTGAGACTGAAGGATTGACTTCATTCACAGGAATATGAGCAACCTCTGTTGAAGGGATCAACACCTCATTAGTAATTGAATCATACAGTTCATCAAACATAGGATCAAACAATTTCTTTAAATCATCTTCAGATGGAGGTACATACGGAGTTTCTTGAGAAGAGTTTGGAACAAGGGATGAACCAATGGGACTGTTTTGAAGTGTGGCTCCTGAGCTTGAGTGTCCAGGAGCCATTTGACCGGTCAGCTCATCAAACGTAAAGTGAATTGTTTCCATGATATTTCGGGTTCTTTTGTTGTAGATTCGGTATCCCTTTTTGTTTGATGCATATCCTACAAATACTCCAATGTCAGCTTTAGCTCTATGTTTACCCAAGTCTTGACCCTCATTGGTTGGATAACACAATGCACCAAACACACGAAGGAAAGAGAGATTAGGTTTTCTGTTGTGGACAAGTTCATATGGAGTTTTTCCATGTACAGTGTGAATTAGGGAACGATTTTGTGTGTAGCATGCAGTGGCAATTGCTTCAGCCCAGAGAAACATTGGAACCTTTGAGTAAATCAGCATTGTTCTAGCGGCTTCAACAAGAGTTCGATTTCGTCTTTCAACTACACCGTTCTGTTGAGGAGTTCGAGAAACACTTCTTTGATGGCTGATTCCAACGCTTTCATAGAATTCACTAAGTTGTTTGTTGACAAACTCAGTTCCATTGTCCGTTCTGATAATTCTGACGGTTTTGTTAAGTCGAACGTGCAGCTGTTTGATGAGTTTGATGATGATGTCAGGAGTTTCATCCTTTGTCCTTAAGAACTTGACCCAGGTGAATCTAGAGTAATCATCAACCACAACTAACACATATTTCTTCCCAAAGATATTCTGCACCCTCATTGGTCCACATAAATCCATATGAATCATATGAAGAACTTCTGTGACAGAGTTAGTAGGTTTGGGTTTGTGGGCAAATTTTTTGCTTTTACCCAATTGGCATGCTGAACAAAGATGATCCTTTTCATATTTTAGTCTAGGTAAACCTACAACTAAGTCCTTTCTGGAAAGATCGTTGATGGTGCCGAAGTTCAAGTGATTGAGATGACGATGCCATAACCATGACTTTGTTTTTGAAGCCTTTGATAACAAGCAGATTGGAGAAGCCCTCATCATGTCATCGATAGAGATGGTGTATAGATTTGAGCCATGAGCTCCTTTTAACAATTCCTTACCATTAAGATCTCTAACAAAGCATGTATGTTTTCTGAAGGCTACTTCTAGATCAGAATCACAGAATTGACCAACGGAGAACAGATTATGACCCAAACCTTCCACATAGTAAACTCTAGAGATGACACTATCACCAACAACATAATCTCCATAACCCATAATAGCACCGAAATGATCATTACCAAATCTAACAGTCCCGATGAATTTGCTCACGAAGTTCATGAGCCGCGACCGGTCTCCAGTCATATGCTTGGAACAGCCTGAGTCCAGGTACCACAGAACGATTTGAACGATCTGCACTTGAACACAGACAAGAATGGATAACTGGATAATTGGGATCCCCATGCAAGAATGGGTTCCATTTGGTTAGTAGCAAAGTTTGGAACACCCACATCAGAAATAGAAGCATTCATATCAGAAAGTGAGGCAGTGGAATCATTGTGAATAGATGCAGTACTAGTGTCTGTATTAGCCCTGTTCACAGTGTGATTACTTCTTAAGGGAATAGTTCTACCAGTAGGCATCCATTTTCTAGTGGGCATTATCTGATTAGTCTTATGACCAACAGGTATCCAATAAAAGCCTATTTTCCTGAATGTTCTTCCTGTGGGTTTCCACTGTTTTCTAACTTTCTTTCGTTTTTGCCTTTTAGCCTTCTTAGCATGAATTTTTGCATTAACAATATTAACTGAACAAGTAACATCATTAGGCAGAACATTAACACCACATTCATGATTAGAAACAGAATTCAAGCAGACATCAGTACAAGGTTTGCAAGTAGTATTGGAATTCGAATTAATTACAGTACGCCTATGGCTAATACTAGAATCAACACGATTCGTTTTATTCAATTCAAGCTTAAAGTTCCTAGATTGTTCTTCTACTCTCTTCCAGTGCACATTCTTAGCTTGAGAGGTCCTATCATTCCTTGTATTGTCTTGAGACTTTGACCTGCTCCGTTTACTATCACTGATTACTCCTGTAGAGGGAATGGGAACATTAGTTGGTTTAACTACTCTTTGCATCACCTGTTTAGATGTACTGGGGTCTGAACTACATGCAGGTGCACTAGGGTTCACTTTCTTTGCATTGACAGATCTGGAATCTGAACTACTTAAAGGCACACTACGGTTCACATTCAAAACATTGGGAATTGAATGCATATCATACTTAGCATTAGGAATCGAGCATGGAATCAAAGGATTAACTCTCTCACCTAATGACTTTGGGCATATTGTGATCAAGCATTCTAAGATTTCTTGAGATCGTTTGGCATATAAGCATGCATGTCCAATTGCATTATCATGAGGTTTCTCTAGCTTATTCTCTTCAACAATCTCACGCAGACATTCTAGGCAATACTTAAGGGATGAGAAGTATGTTTGAATGGCAAGTTTGTTGTTCCTTAGATGAGGAGGGACATATGTCACAGATAAAGCATATTTATTACAAGAGTGAACCTTTGATACAACATTCTCCCCATTGGTCATTGGCATTTTCCCTTTTACCTGACTCTTCAGATTCTCAATTTCCTTTTGCAATGAAGCTATTTGTTTGTTATTTTTGTTACGAGTGACTTTAATTGATTCAAATAACTCATTGAAATGACGTTTAACCTTTTCATTTTCTTCTAGAAAACTTTCATTTTCCTTTTGTAAAGCATTTACTAGGTTTTGAAGATGAAACGTTTGAGAATTCTGAGAATCTAAAGGAGGAGGCATTTGGGAGCCTGTCATATTGTTCGTTTGACCCTTTAATTGAGAGATTTGGGCTTTCAACTTTCTGATCGTGTTGCACTGAGCTTGAATCTGTTCATCACGTTTGTTAATTTGAAAAACTGCATCAAACTCTGGAGCATCTGAAGATGTCTTGATATTTGAAGTTTTGACATTTTCTTTGAGATGTTGATATTTTAGTTGTAAATTAAAATGCTCAACTTCTAATTTAGAAAAATGTTTAACCAAATTGTCGTGATCATCCAGTTCAATTTTCTCGTTTAGTTTAGAATTAGTTTTTTCAAGCTCAATGACACGATCATGGGAGACTTTCAGGGCAACAGATAGTTCATGAAATTTTGAAGCATTAATAGAGCAATTTGAAGTAGTGAAAAAAATATCTTGAGCAACACATTCAGTAATAAGAGTCTCATTTAAGGTATGCAAGTTCTTCCTCTCAATCTCATTATATTTTAGTGCACGCTCATAATCACAAACTTCAACTACCATTGCATCAAATTCCTTTTCCATTCCCTTGATATCAGTTTCTATTCCCTTTTTAAGACTCTCAAAGTGATCTTTCAGAAGTTTAAAGAAAGGCATGACCTCAGTTAGATAACATTCTTTCATTTGCTCAAAACCCCTTTCTCCTTCCGTTATACCTGTGGGTGTGATCCTTTTCTTGCAAGTTTTCTCAAAATCAACAAATAGTTGAAATATAACATATTGGCTAATTAATGTCTTGCTTTTAGTGGCAATAGTTCTAGGAACAAGATGCATTGGTGTATTAGGAGGATACACTGTCGCTCTAGGCATTTTCCATAGGGGAGGGTTTGTTTCAACAATATTTTCAGCTTTCTGATTATCTAAATCCTTTTTCCAGAAAACTTGTTCGGGAGTCAACAATGTCTGAGGCTTGAACATGTTCAAGGAAATCCAATTTTCCTTTTTGTAGTCATGGGGAGTGATAATTATTTTTTTCTCTTTGCATTTAGGATCATCTAATTTTTTGTTCATCCTATCCCTAGTGACTTCATCTGATTTCTTATCTTCCTCAGTGCACTCAATGCAACTAGGTTTCTGTCTAGGTTTAAGAATCTCATTGCCATCATAGATCACACTTTGAGCTGCTTTTGCTATCTTTCTGTACTCAGGGTTGGTTTTATCTATAATAGGAACACTATGCTTATCGCTTAGAACTCTATGTTTAGTGACCATGTGAGCAGTCTGAATGGTATTTCCTTGTATGTACAATTTGTTTTCAAGTTTGTTTTTCAAAGTTTTCAGATTAGAAAAATCTCTCAAGAGTTTTGATTCCTTTGCATTAAATTCTTGCTTAAGCATTTTCACATTTTCTTGAAGTTCTTGTTTTTGCTTAGCTGTTTTAGAAAATTTTTCTTGCAAGGATTTTAATTCTTGTTTCAATACTTCTTCTCTAAACTTACTTTTTCTAATGACTGTACGCACTTGGTCATCCATTTCCTGCTCACGAGTGGTCAACTCAAATTTAGCACGTTGTTCATAAATAGCAACACGTTCTTTATAAGCATTTACTTCAGAGATTACAGAATCATCAGGGGCACATGCAGTGTATTCATCAAAAACATAATCATTGTTGATTGCAGAAGATGCATCACTTGGCACACCATCACTTTCACTTTTTTTCACGTATTGATCATATGGGATAATATCGATATTACCCATATTTTCAACATTTGATTCAATAGTTTCAGTTGATTGTACTTTGTCATGCATCTGTTGCACATCAGCATTATCGTATAGTTTTAATACCTCTGAGATGAGTTTGTCTTGGGATGGGCCAGCTAGAGGAGACGAAGAGACCTTGGGAGAAACCATTGGAGAGATGCTAGCCATGAAAATTGTGTGTGCCGTAGGTCCATCATCCACATCAGAGTCGTATGCATCACAATCAGCGACTTGAAAGGCATTCTGATGATTGTGACCTATCTCCTGAATAGGCTGCTCATCCACATCGGCATCATAGGTCTTGGCAATACCCTCAGCTAAAAACAACAATTCCTCTTCATCTAAAGCAACACCATTGTCCTGAGCTTGTGCAAGCAGCATCTTATCTCTGAAGTAATCAGCATTCTGTGGACGCTTTGGAGATGTGCAGTTTCTTGAAATGTGTCCCTCACCACCACAGTTATAACATTTGATCGGCTTAGCTTGACCTTGGTTACCATTCCTTCCTCGATTCTGATTGCCAACATAACCTCTACCAGCTCCACCCCTTCCCTGATCATACTGTCTTTCCTGAACTGGTTGCACCACTATCCTTCCATCTTTAACAGTAGCTTGATTGTGTGGGTTAGATGCTGTTCTGAGGTTATTGTTGGTTTATGGGAGAGAATTCATGTTTTGGCTAATCAGAAGAGCTAGTTGATTAATGAAGTTTCCCACGTGTGCATCAGCATCAGCTTGTTTGAACATAGGATCAGGAATGAGTTTGTGATTACCATTACCCAAGGGTATGACTTGTGAAGCTTTGGTTGTGATTCCGATGTTTGAGTAGAAGGCAGTTGAATCATTAGACGAGCTTGTCTCTCCCTGGTTTGTTTTGAACTGATTGAGAATCAATTTTTCAAACATAGCATGTCTCTCATTCTGAAGGAGGAAGGCATAGAGTTGCTCATAGTTTGTATTCTTCAATCCTTTAGTGAGCTTCACAGCGGTGACAAACTTGTGCCATTCAGGATTCATGTTGTTCACAAATTTTGAGTTCAGCTGAATGTTAGGCATAGTCATTCTGATGTTCCTCATGTCATTCACCAACTTATGAAATCTCACATAGTACTCATAGACATTCTCATCCGGCTTCATCTTGAAGTGTTCAAATTCGTCATAGAGTTGGGATTCTCTGTCTTCCATTGTCAATTCTGAACCTGAGAGAAGCATCTTAACATTATCCCACACTGCCTTTGCATCGGTGTTATGATTGATCAGCTTGTAGATGTCTTTAGGAAGACCTTGAAGAACAATGTTTGGAGCCCTGATATCTGCATCGAATCTCTTTTTCTCCTTATCCTCCAGCTCATCATACATTTTAGGTCTGTCCATTCCGTAAATAGGAGTACCATCTTCATTTGTATCAAGTATGTCTCTAGTAGTCTCAACTCGATATGGTCCTTCATCAATGGATTTGAGAAAGTTGACACCATTTTCCTTTCCACGGCAGTACAATCTGATTCGTTGAGCCCAAGAATCGTAGTCAGTTCTGTCAAGCATGGGTGGACGAGTATCTGACCCAGCTGCTTGAACATCCTCGGCAACAGTGGAGATGATAGTAGGAACGTTGGTAGACATGTTAACAAATAATACGGGATTTTATAACTCTATGATTAAACCGAGAAATAGATTCTTTCACGGGATTTTACTAAATCAAGAGAAAACCATAAACAATCACCCAAGTCGCTAGAAGATAATGCACCAAGTCGCTAACACTTAATTCGCTACACCACTAAGTCGCTAGAGTCCCAAGTCGCTAGACAAATGCAAGTCGCTAAGTAGTAACTCGCTAAGACTCAAGTCGCTAGCCAAAAATTTTGGCAGCAATTCGCTACTCAAGTCGCTAAAGATACAAGTCGCTAAAGAGCAACTCGCTATAGACCAAGTCGCTACCACCAAGTCGCTACCCGTAGTGGAGAGTCCACTACTTGTACTGTAAATCGCTAGATCTAACTCGCTAGGTCTAAAACTATAACTCGCTACAAATTTGTAAAGTAAGTCGCTACGAAGAAAGTAATCCGTGAGCTAAGTCGCTAGCAAGAAAAAACCATATAAACATCACTTTTCAATCCAAAAACAACCCAACCAAGATGATTCAAGCTTACCAAATGAAAACCTAAACACTTGTGATGATTCTAAACATAAAAGTACTAACAAAATTCAAACTTTAACACAAGAAATCAACCAAATGATGCAAAAACCACTAAACTTTTTCAAACTCAAAAACCACCTAAAAACCACTAGAAATCCAAAGATGTGCAAGATATGAACTAACCATGGCTCTTGATACCAATTGTTAGATATAAGTTTTCACATACACATCAAACCATAGCACAAAGTGGCGTATAAATGGAATTCTAGAGAGAGAAAGTTAGAGGTTTAGGGAACTTAGTGAGAGAAAGTAAAAGATATTATTATGAGCTCCAACTCTCTACCTTGGAAGGTAGAGAGTATTTATAGTCTTACATAAAACGCCACACATCGGGCTGTGGATCAGACATACAGTGGGTAAAGACCCGTCCGTCCTCCACGGTGTTACTTAACTAAATACTACTTAACTTAAAATAACTACGACTACGAGCTTTCTAACGATTACATATACTTGAGGTGACCGACTCTTTAATACCTGGAATTTCTAATTCCTAACAAGACTAAATCTAGTCAATATGTAATGTTCTCAATGATGTTTTATGAATACGCAGCTTAACCCTCAAGGTTACGCGTATTTGATACTCGTAAACCTAGTTTACGAAAAATGATGAATAGTGAATCATGAAAAGTGATTTTTCTCTGTGAATGAATAGTGTTTCGTGAATAGTAAAATTTTGAAATCACTCTCAAAGTCTCAAATCGACTTCAAAAATGATGAATAGTAAAATGTTGAATAGTAACCAGTGAATAGTAAATTCCCAACATGAATAGTGAAATTTTCAAAGTTTGATAAATGACCTGAAGTTACGAGTTGTCATACAATGAGAAGAAACCGGTGATTGAAGTGCTACAAGATTATGTTCTATACAGCAAGAACCTAGTCGTGGTTATGTTAGCAAGAGCAAGGTTGGAGGATAAAGATATATCGGATGAGGATAGGGATAGGATCTTGTTTAGGGGTATGCCACGTAAGGAGAGTGACCCGGGTAACTTCGTTTTGCCTATTAAAGTTAAGTACGGGACCACTCCGGTGTATGCTTTGGCGCATACGGGATCAAGCGTCAACGTTATGCCTTATCCACTATTCAAGACGTTGGGCCTAAGTAAACCACAACCAAATCATTCCAAACTAACCATGGCGGACAATTCACAAGAAAAGGCTATGGGGGAAGTGAAAAATGTAAGAGTGCAAATTGGCTACCAACCTTACTTGGCCGATTTTCTAGTCTTAGACATACCGGTTGATAAGAGTCTACCTCTTCTACTTGGGAGACCTTTCCTATGCACATGTGGGGCGTTTATAGATATGGGGAGGGGGACGATGACAATCGATGATGGGATCTCAATAAAAACCTAATATCCCAAGCCTAGGGGTAAAGTGTTAGAATTTATGGAGGATTTGGAATTCTTCGATGGGGAAGATGACTTAACTTGTTTTGAAGTTGGACGTGATGTCCATGGAAACCCTATGTATGGACCGCTAGCTCCACCATATTTTGATGTTGATGATGAGATGGAATGTGCACTCGCGGTGGAAGCCTTCTACAATCCATTTAAGAACATCCTTGTTTACAATAAGCTCAAAGATTTCTTAGGTTCTCTACCGGTTCAACTTAAAAATTTGGAATGGGGACCCGAGGGGTCAAGTATTTACAAAAGAGAGGATGGAGATGGGGAATGGCACGTCAAATTTGATATACTATGCTCGGATGGGAGAAGATTTGTTAAGAAATTCAAAACTCAAGAAACATACTGTGAATTGACCAGAAAATTTCAAAGTGAGGACATCTTAAGGCATGAGTATTTTGAGGAGTGATAAGGAGAAGAACAATACAATAATAACAAGCAATTGTTTGCTTGATTTTCATCTTTTGATGAACTTTTAATTTTATGCACTTAGGATTTTTGTTTTTCATTTGATTTTTATTTCTCTTATTATTTTGGTTTGAAGTTGTTTAATCAATGGATTTTGAGTTTTAGTTTAAGTTATGATGATAAGTATGATGATTTAGTTTTTGAGATTAGATGTTGTTGAAATTTCCAAATGGTTGGATGAATGTTGTGTGCATCTTTAATCGGATTTTTGAGTAAACGATTTTTGCTTGGAAGGTAAAATGCCCAAGTAAAGTGAAAAGGGAAAAATTATGCAAAAATGCAAACCAAAACGGTTGTGTCCATGACTGAAACGGTTGCATGCAAGTATAAATACCAAAAATTCATTTTTCCAGAAAAACACACACACACACTAATCCTCCATCTGGGTTTCACAAAATTCGACCATTAGAAGTTGTTTGAAGATTGTAAGAGTTTTGGAAGATCATCATGGCACCTAAACAAGTAAGCATCTGCAATCAATTAACTTAATTAAGGTTTAATTAGAGTATTTGATTCAAATTTCAAATTAGGTCACTAACTTGGGGGTTTTTGATAGAATTCGAATTAAGTTGTAATCTTTTAGGATTAAGTGGGTAATTGATATAGGAATGCATTGTAAAAAGAATTGTAGTGATTGATTCAACATGGAATGAGTATTAGATGATTGAATTTTTGGATTTAATTAGGTTGTGCCATTGAATCAAATTAAGTTGCAATTGATGATTCCTAGTTGGTAGATGATACGTTTTTAATGAATTTTAGATTCCACATTGTTGATTAGAACAAGTGATTGAGAATTGAAGTTAAGATTGATAGTTCTAAGCAAGATGAACATGTGATGATTGGAAGCTTTGAATGCGAATTAAGAGAAATTTGAGGATGTGGGAATCATTGGTGATGTTAGAATGCAGTTTAGGAGTGAATTGGAATTAGAAGAATCTAGTGGGAAGAAGATTGGAAGGCCATAGCCTTCTGCAGTTGTTGTAACTGATTCGGTTGCGTATCGCAACCGAACGGTTGGATCATGGTCGAGAGAGGAGCCGGATCGGTTGCTCCTCAACCGATTCGGTTCTACGTTCTGTTTTGGAAATTTTCTGAATTTTGAAATAGACCTTAGAGGCTTCTATAAACCTTATTGTTACCAAGTATTGCCAAAGGAATGCGAGGAAGAAGGTTACGTATAATTTGAAGGCTGAAGGGAATGCAAACTTGAAGTTCAAAGATCTCACCAATGAGAAGAAAACATGATTTTAGGGAACGTTTATCAAAGTTGCAAAATAGGACAGTTTTGGTTCCAAGGTTGCTTGATTGGGATTTGTTTGCCTAATATGAGTGTGAAAATGAGTTGCGGCATATGATGCAGATGTCTTATGTCTATCCGGTTGATGGGGATTCGTTTGTTGAGTTATCATGGGAAAGAGCTTTTAGCATAAATGAAGAGGTTTATCATGAATGGTGTATGGAGTTCTTTTTGACTATGTACTTTGAAAGAAAGCTCAATGTTCGGAACATCATGGATGAAGTTTGTGTTTGGTTTAGGCTTTATGGGCAGGATCTCGCCTACACTTTGCCGGGTTTTGCTATTGCTCTTGGCTTGTATGAACCGGATGAGATTAAGCATCGATTGTTTGAAGCTCATTTTTCGAGGCTTAGGAGGTTTGAAAAAGATTACCCTAGTATCCCCGCTTACTGGAATCGCATGGGAGATCCTTCTTGTACTCGAAGGAATGCAGCAACCATTAGGAATCTGTTGATGAGAGTGCTACATAAGTTGCTAGTATGTGGGCCGTTTCATAGATTTGGAATCAGGGAAAAATGCCATAAGCTGGACTTGTGCGTTATGATGTTGTTGGAAGAAACTAAGGATGGAAATGCGGCTTAGCTCATAGCCGAGTATTTATCTAGGAGAGCCCCGAGAATCAAAGGTAATAGCAACATTTGTGGAGGCCATTATGTGAGGAGGTTGGCAAGGAATCTTGGGTATTACAATAGCAATGAGTTGGCTAAGTGTGGAGAGTCAAAGATTAGCTAGATTTGGAATGCAATCGGTTTTGGTAATGCTTTGAATAGGAGGGCGAAAACATTGGGAGCATGGATTGAACCACAACAACAACAACAACCACCACAGCAGCAGGGAAATGTGCCAATGGGCAATGTATCGATGGGGAATGTGCAAACGGGTGCGTCTAGTGGTTTTGACTCAGGTTGGGGAGAGTGGAACCAACATTTTAATGAAATTGAGTGTAGGGATGTTTGGAGAGATTCGATGATGTTGAGGAACAATTACATCAATGATTATTCGATTCCGATCATCCAACATATGGCTCAAGAAGCCAATTATAAGTTGCCACCCTACAACCCACCCAATGTTCCACCATATCCTTTCCCCTACACCTCTTATCCTGGACAATATCCGTACCCATATCCTGGCTATGCACCATTTACCGACCCAGTGCCTGCATATGGTAGATTACCCGAGGTTGGAGGATCTAGCTATGATGTTGGAGGATCTTCATCAGGAACTGCAAAGGAGAAAAAAAAGAGGAAGGTTTACACAGTCTTTGATCAGGAGGAGAACTATGAGACCGAAAGTGAGGATGACGAACGATCGTGGATTATTCTTGGATTGTGATTTCAAAAACAATGCTTATTGTGTGTCGAACAATATTATCTCTATCTCTATCTCTTAACTATTTCTTTAGGATGATTATCATACTTTATTTATTTTTATTTTTAAGTAGCCTTTGGATTGTTTGTTTGTTTATTACATTGAGGACAATGCAAAACTTAAGTATGGGGGAGGGAAGAAAATAGGAAAAATGATAAGATTTTTAATTTTTTAATTTTTAATCTTATTTTTTATTTTTAGGTAAAGTTTTTGGATTTAAGTAATTAGTAGAAGATCGCCCTTGGTTGTCTGGTTGTTTTCACACGTTATTAAGATATATTAAAAAAAAAACAACTTGGGTATTTCAATGGTAAATTCTGGTTTTTGAATTTTTTTTATTTGAACAAAATTACGGAAGTAATTCATTTTGGATTCGATAGTATTTTCTAGCACGCATTATAGCCTTTTTCCACAAATTTGTGAGGTTTCTTTTTGTATAAAACACATTTTGTTTTATATTTGCTATGAGTGTGCTGGTGATTATGCTGATTCTAGAACTTGTACTTGTTATGCATTACGGTTAAAATCACTTTCGGGTGATAAAAATATCTTCAAATGATAAGAGGCATCGTAGGATTTAACCCAAATGGCCTTCCATTTTACATCTAATGGTTTTTGCTAACCACATCGGTTAGTTAACCACCTTATATGGACCCATTTGTAGTGCTCATTTTTAGCACTAGATACCCTTAGTTACACCATTCGAGCCAATCTTTTCATTCTTGTTTAAATCCAGAAAAATACAAAAATATCTTACACCTTAAACCTTAGCCAACCCATGTCATGTCTATTGGTTTGTTGCTAGTTTTTTGGAGTGTTGGATTGTTTTTCACGATTATGAAGAAGCTACACTTTGTCATATGTGTGTACCATTCTCCAGCAAAGATGTAGGAGATGTCTTTCTCGTTTGTATTTTTTGTGGTTTATGCTTACACTAAGTGTGGGGGAACTAAAAAAAATAAAAATAAAAAAATGGGTTATAGCCAATGTGCTATATGAAGAATATTGATTAGCCAATGAGCTAAATCGCGTTATATATGTTTGGAGATTGATATGTGAAGAAGAGGAAAATATATTCATTTTCGGGATTGTGGTTTGTATGATGGCTAGTGATAAAGTTTTAAAATGTACCTTTTTGAGGGGTCGTCTAAGCCCTTATTTGATCACTTTTGTATCCGTTATTACTTAATATGGTTCCTTTTCACTTTTTAGGTCTCTTGAAGGCAAATTGCTGGAATGGCACTTATTTGGACGAAAAGGCGCGGATATACGAAGAAAAAGGCCAAAGTCAAGAATCGAGACACTCAAGCTACTGAAATACAAGGGGACGGCGTTACTGCTTAACTGCAACGCCGTCAGAGAATTTTGTGACGGCTCAGAAGTGAAATCTCTTATTATCGAAGGACGGCGTCGGGCTTTAAAAGAGTAGGCCGTCGCAACTCAGACGGCCTAGATTCGATCCAGACGGCGTCAGAAGCTGAAGAGGACGGCGTCACAAGCATAAGGTGACGCCGTCGCAAGTCTAACGTGGCCAAGACGAAACCCTAATGACGGCGACACGACGGCGTCACAAATCATAAGGTGACACCGTCGCATATGTAATCTTATATATAGAATCCGAATTTTTTAGTTTTAGAGAGTAGGTTTTTTGGGTAAACTTTTGGAGTAAAACCAAAACAAGGTCGTATTTTAGGGTTTTAAACCCTATCTTACACCAAGATAAGTTGTTTACTTCATTAATTTAATTATGTCTCAATTATTTGTGTCTATGCTTGCACGTTCTCCATGTCCGGCTAACTTACTTATGTGTTTGCTTAGGGAATATGAAACTTGATTGTTGAATATTGATTGGTTGTCTCTTTTCTTAATTGTTAATGATCTAGTAGTGCAATAGATCATTCGTTGTGTAGTTAATGCTTGATTGATCTTTGTGAACCTTAGACTATAACGCCTAGAGTACTTGTAGGCTAAACTATCCGAAGAGTGCCTTAGATTAAGAGTCTATAATTCCTAGAGATTTTGTAGACAAGACCCTTTGGTAAGTTCAAAGAGTTAGGGACAAACGCATACCCTACGACTTTAGACACACAACGCGATTAAGAATAAGGACGTGACAATTCAACCATCAATAGGAGATAATTAAGGAGTAGTAAAACCTAAGTAAACACATCTTTAAACTATCATACGAGCACACAATAATTAGACATAGACTACCACCACCTTAGTTTAGATAATTAGATAATAGTAGAGTAATCGGTAGAAATACCAACCACCCAAATCCAAACCCCGAGATTCATACTTTTCCTTTTCTAAAATATAAAAATACAAAAATAATCTCCCTCAACCCCAACCTTAGCGTAGTAACTTCTCACTAGTATTCCTATTCCCCTAGAGAATGATATCAATTCCCTTGGCTTACACTAATACTACACTACAATGATTAGGTTTACTGCCTAGGGTGTTGAAAAACTTGCTCGACGAAAAGGAAGTTCCTTTGACCCCGAACGCGCTGCGTAAGCGTGTCAAGTTTTTTACGCCGCTGCCGGGGAATAGAATAGCTAGTTAGTAGTCCACCTCGTTTAGGTTTCTTTGCTTGATTCCTATCAAGTAAACTTTTTTCTCATTTTTAGCTTCCTTTTAGTCTATCCCCATTCTTCGTGACCTTTGTTCGTAATCCCATCACTTTTCATCATGGAAGGTGATAACCCACCACCATTCATCAACCTACCACCAACTCGAGACCAAGCCACCTAGGCTATAGGAACACCATTGAGCTTCCCGACCAAGCCCAAATTACGGCCCTGCGATCCAACACCATCCGGTTGGTTCAAAACGGATGTGCATTCCATGGACTTCGTTCCAAAGATCCTAATCAGCATCTTAAGGACTTCCTTAAAATTGTCGATTCCATCGACCTTGATGCTACTACTCGGGAGACCACGCGTCTGCGTCTCTTCCAATTCTCTTTACGGGACCAAGCTAGTAATTGGCTTGAGCGACTTCCAGCCGGCTCCATCTCAAGTTGGGATGATCTCACCACTCGCTTCCTTACTCAATTTTTCCCACCGGGGAGAACCACAAAACTCAGACGAGACATCTTAACGTTTCAACAACTTCAAGGTGAATCTCTCTACAAAGCATGGACTCGATTCAAGGACCTACTACGTAAACTCCCTCACCATGGCATTGACCTTTGGCTTCAAATCCAAATCTTCTATGACCATATCGATTTCATCACTCGACGATCCATCGATCGAGCTGCCGGTGGAAGGCTCAGCGACTTTAATGTAGAAAAATCTTGGGATATTATAGAAGAGCTTGCTGATCAAAGCTACGAAGATTGGAATGAATCTTCTGAAACCACTATTAACATGGTTAATGCCATATCAACTCGTCTTGAATCCTCCGACATATTCGAGGAGAAATTGAGTGCTATTGAGAGAAGGATTGATTATCTTATGGAAAGGCATAAAAGAGCTCCTGTACAGATCTCTCAGGAAGCAGTCAATTCCGCCAATTCCACCAACCACCTAACACCTTTTTGGGAATCCCCAAGTCGTGAGCAAAACCTCAATTCCGAAAGGCGCTTCCGTTCTACTTCCCCAATACCACTCTCACCAAGCTTTAATGTCACACCCCCAAATTACCTGTTTTGCAGCGGAATGAAATTCCTGAGGGTTGACTGTCATAGCATCACAATCACCATTATATTGAACGACCTAAAGTGTCGTTTGGAAAACACATCGTTTGATTTAATAAAACAATCAGAGTTTACAAAGTGTAGGTCCCAAATGATTGTCAACATGTACGGAAATAAATTTGTTACATTTCAAACGATGTTTTAAAGTGCATAAAATCCATGTAAGACGCGTCGTCACCGCGACTCTATGATAAGTCCACATGCATGACATGAAGTATATGCCTTAGATACCTGAGATAAAACATGCTTAAAACAGTCAACACAAAGGTTGAGTGAAATCCATAGGTTTAGTTAATTCATTTGAACACAATATTCGTAGTGTGAGTAATATTATTTCACACTCATCGTTGAAAACAAAACAACATTTATTTCACTAAGTTCATGACAACCAAAGCGTAAACCTCGTACCAATAGAAATTGGTAAAATCGTTTCATCACAACCCTAATATGGTAAACTTGCCAATTTACCTTAATGATTCAAATATAGTGCGTTCGATTTCCCCTAATTGGGTCAATAAGAACGGGAGTGTTAATTCCAATAGGCCTATTCACAATATTCGCGCTCACTCGCAAGTGACTAATGGTGCATGATGTAGGGACTTCAAACATGGCAATTGATTACTTAGTGACAATAAAACATTTGGATATAACATACAGTTCAAAGCATTTGTGTTCAATTAAAAATAGTTGAGCATGTATCTCCCCCAAGAGTTTGTAAAACAAATAAGAAATAGAAAGTGGGCTATGAACTCACTTGGTACAATGATGCGATGACAAAAGTGAGTACACTGAAATGAGGCGTAATCTCTAACTGCGACCTATTATGAATGATATGATATATAATAAGTCATGATGTAATGTTATGCATGCAATTCGGATGATATATACCACTTTTGAATTTTTGAAAATAATCCTTTTCGTCGAAAAAATAACCTTTTAACGTCTTGACCATTTTTAAATTATCCTACATGTATTTATGTTGAAATGATATCCGACGATAATCATTTAGTAATTTATTAAGAGATTATAACTTTTCATCATTAAATAATATCGTTGAAATTTCCATGTAAGTGACTAAAACGGCCACGAAAAGCTAGTCGTAAAATGGTGCACGTCGAGCGTTAGGAAACGATATCAACGGTTTTGGGAAGCTCGTATCATAATCTCAAAGTTTTAGTGTTTAAGTTTCCATACTTGAGGTCTCGATCACAAAGAAAAATATAAGTTAAGTATGGTACTTTAGTCCAAAATATCGTTTAAGGGTGGTTTTCGGCCAAGTTTGAGTGACTATATTTCATTCGTTACAACTCCGCTAGACAAACGGTCGGACATTTTGAAAAATATGCTTGACGAACTTACTTTTATTAGAAGACATCACTTTATAACAAGTACTACATCAATGTTAGAAACGACCTTCAACATGGTCACTTGTTTGCCGTAATACTTGTCTATTAGAAATATAATAGTTTTTCTTATATAATAAAGTTACGGCAACTTGTTTAAAATGTGAATAACTTAATCGTTATAAGTCCGTTTTCTACGTTTTATATATCCTCGGAATCGTGATAATATATACTAATATATTTTTGATAAGTCGACACTTTTTATAACGCTTAAGACTCATTTTTGTCTCGTAAAAAGTCGAGATTACATGCTGAATTTTCTGAAACAATTATTTTTTGTCGTCAAACTTGAAAAATTCATATCTTCTTTGTTATAGCTCCGTTTTAACCCATTCAAGCGGCCACGTTTTTGTTTTAAAGTATATTTTCTAAATATCTAGGCCAAAAATTTTTATCTACTGTCGAAAATTCCAGATTTCGAAAATAAGGACAGACCCTTTTCAAAACTTTGTCGAAATGAGTTTTTCTCACGCCAAAACTATTCTAACCCATTCAAAACAACTCCGAAGCTATTCTAATCCTACCATACACCTTCTTAGGGTGTCATGGTTTCCTAGACATCACCAAGAGTGATATATTACAAGGAATAATTATAGGATGACATATTTATATATAAGTCTTAAAAACAATGTAAAAGTGGTATAAACATCCATAAGTCTTGCATGTTTTGCTCAAATATGATGAAATGAATATGAAATAAATATGAAAGATGAAAAATGGATATGAGATGCTTACTAGTTAACTTGATGAGGTTTATGATAAAAGGTTTTTCCTAATCACCAAAGGTTTTTATTGCACAACCTTAATCAAGAGTGATGCTAGAGTGTAAATAACTTGACTTGGAAAATTTTTGGTGAACCCTTCTTCTTCCTTGTGTATGGCCGGTTATGAGCAAGAAAGGAGAGAAAATTTTGGTCTTTTACACTTAGTAAATTTTGAGTAGTATGTGTAAATATTAAGATATAATACAATATATGTGTAGTATGTATGAAGATATTTGGCAAATGTGAGTTGTGACTCACCCTTGTGTCGACAAGGGTGGTGTTTGCAATTAGTTAATATATTTTTTTTATTTATTTGTTAAGTATAAGTAATAAATAGATGTAAGTTATTTAAAGATAAGTAATAACTTGTATACATATTTAAGCATTTAGGATAGCGTTAGTTAGAAATAAATTTTAACAGATCAAAATAGAATATATATAAGTCAGAAAAATTATAAAAATACATTTCTTGCAAAATTTGAGTGAAATAATAATTATCGAGTTGAATTTACGAAAACCGTCGTAATTATATAAATATTATAATTTATATACAAAATAAATTTAAAACACCGGGTAAACTCAAAATTTATTTTCATTGACTTAATATGAGTATAAAAATATTTCGGGATAATTTTTGGAAGTAACGGATCAAATGTTCAAAATAATTAATTACGCGATAGCGTTTATTTAATATGAAAATTACGCGTTTAATGTAAATGAAAAATCATGAATGAACTAACATGATGATAATGATGCCAATGAAATGTAGACTAAACCTAGTCTATATGGAATGTCCTTGATGATATGATCATGAATTCGCAGCTAAACCATTAAGGTTACGCGAATTTGAAACTCGTAAACCTAGCTTACGATAAACGATGAATAATGAAGCATGAATTGTGATTTGAAAAACGACCTGAAAGTACGAGTTGTCACATTCGCCCATCCAAAAAGGAATTCAGTCCCTGAATTCAGTTCGTGTTAGTCTATCGAATTTTTGAGTTTATGATGAATATCGAGGAGAGAAGAC
Source organism: Chrysanthemum seticuspe (assembly GCA_019973895.1). Classification (NCBI taxonomy): domain Eukaryota; kingdom Viridiplantae; phylum Streptophyta; class Magnoliopsida; order Asterales; family Asteraceae; genus Chrysanthemum; species Chrysanthemum seticuspe. The sequence goes on along the minus strand of BPTQ01000001.1, from coordinate 120,125,815 downwards.
ATGGAGAAATGTCGTTACGGTTATCGATGATTGAGAGTGTATAAAACATCATAGTAGAGAAAATGTTGGATAAATCTCCCATGAGTAACACTTTGACTTTGGAATATGTGATAATTTTGCTTGCACTAGGATTTATAAATAACTGCTCCCAACATAACATGATCCCTCCCGAATTAGACATAGTTAGCTAGGCTATGTATAATTAAGGAACGATAATGTGACGTTCGGTTTAGTTGTTATAACTCTCAATGTTTACAAAGATTTAAACCGTGTCGTTAAAATGGTCGCTAAAGTAAAAGGAATTAAAATTCTTGTAAATGATATCGAAGCGAAAGAAAATAAAGTACGATAGATGAGAATATTTTACAACGAGTGGTTTATCAAACAGTAATACATCTTAAGTTATAAAGATTCGGATACGATGGAAGACATAAACTTAGTACGACATAGTACATAAGGGAAAATAAGACTGTTAGTTTCCGAACTTCTTCATTCCTTCGCGTTGTTGAAATCCTTTTGAGCTTCTCCTCCTTCTAACATGTATGCTTTCCCAAGAGCACCTTCAGCTTATTGACCTTGGTTTTGTGGACATTGATTCCGATAGTGTCCTTGCTCCCCACATCCGAAGCATGTGACTACGGCTTTACCTCTACAATCCCTGGCTAGGTGTCCCGATTTTTGGCACTTGTGACACTTGGTAGGGCAAGGACCCGAGTGATGAAACTTACATCGATTACATAGTGGGTATGTTCCAGCATAACCTCTGCCTTCTATTGGTGCAGCAACATAAACCATTGCAGCTTCTTGCCTTCTATTCTGTTTTTGATGATGGTTAGTGTTACAGTTTTGGTTGTTGTTGTTATAACCTCCTTGGTCATTTTCCCATTTCCTTTTGTTGTTGTTGATTTGGTTATCATCGTTGTTGTTGTTGTTGTTGTTGTTGTTGTTGTTGTTGTTGTTTCGGTTATTGTTGTAGTTGATGCGGTTGTTGGTATTGTTATTGTTTCGGTTGGTGTTGGTGATGTTGCCTCTCTTTACTACTTGTGCCATGAGCTTTTGAGACACTCAAATAGATTCCTCAATTGTTTGCGGATCAAAAGAAATTACGTCTCCTTGAATAATCTGGGGAAGTCCCCCAATGAAAGCCTCCAGTAGCTTCTCGTTATCCGAAACCATAGATGGGCATAACGCGGCCAATTATTGAAACCTTCGAATGTAGGTATCAATGTCATACCCAATAGTTACCAGTTCATAGAATTCGGTCTCCAACTTTTTCACTTCCGTACGCGGACAATACTTTTTCGTTAACAAACCTTTGAATTGCTCCCAAGTGAGCTTGAAAGCATTTTCCATTCCCATTGGCTGAGCATACGAGTTCCACCAAGACATTGCCCCATCAAGTAGTGTACTCGTAGCAAACTTAACCTTGCTATCCTCCGGGCAATTACATAACAAAAACACAGACTCCATTTTCTCGAACCATCGAACCATTGCAGTGGCCCCTTCAGTGCCCTTGAACTTAGTGGGATCTCCGCTTTTAAAATCCTTATACGAACAACTTCTAACCCCGGACCCTCCTGCAATACCTGCAGCAGCAGCAGCAGCAAGCCAAGCGGCTTCAGCTTCTCTCGCAATTCTAGTAGCTTCAGCAGTTGCCGCAGCCGCGGCGGCATTAGCAAGCCTGGCAGCTTCAGCATTAGCTGCAGCCTCAGTGGCAGTGGCGAGTCTAGCGGCTTCAGCAGTGGCTGCAGCCTCGGCAGCATTGGCAAGTCTAGTGGCTTCGGCAGTAGCCGCAGCCTCAGCAGCAGCCGCCACTGTTGCCCTTTCAGTCCTTAATGCATTGGCTATACTATCCCTCACAAACTTTTGCATAGCCACTTGTGTCAATTCAGGTGTAGCTTTCTTCGGCGCCATAACTTCTTCAAAATAAGAGGAAAGGTGAGATGTAGCAAAGTCCTATGTTAAAAATAAGCGCTCTAAAGAGATGTGATATGAGGTGATAAGTTTGAGGTTATTTTTCAAAATGATCGACGGATTCCAAGAAATGGGTTATGAGATGTCGTAAGTGCTTCAAATGTATGATAGTTTAGTGACTTAATGTGTGAATAACGTGTAACTCGACATGTTAGTGGTGAAACAAAGGAGTGAGAGTGACTTCGCCCTACTTAAAGGTTTATCTAGGCATTCGACGTTATCGATGATGAATCAGCTGATATTAAAATTGTGATAGGGAATGATAAGACATTTTCCACATTGGAGTCTAAAGAAAGGATAATGGAATGGGTATTTGAAGGCATCCATGAGACAATCGATTTGAAAGGAAAGTAAATATCTTGAAAATGTAGGCATTAACCGCATGTAAAGTGAATATGCACTTATGATGAAATGATAAGATGCTATGATGATGTAGTTATAGTCTAGGGTCAAAGATGCAACCTAGTTCTCTATAACTGAAGCTCTGATACCAATCTGTCACACCCCCAAATTACCTGTTTTGCAGCGGAATGAAATTCCTGAGGGTTGACTGTCATAGCATCACAATCACCGTTATATTGAACGACCTAAAGTGTCGTTTGGAAAACACATCGTTTGATTTAATAAAACCATCAGAGTTTACAAAGTGTAGGTCCCAAATGATTGTCAACATGTACGGAAATAAATTTGTTACATTACAAACGATGTTTTAAAGTGCATAAAATCCATGTAAGACGCGTCGTCACCGCGACTCTATGATAAGTCCACATGCATGACATGAAGTATATGCCTTAGATACCTGAGATAAAACATGCTTAAAACAGTCAACACAAAGGTTGAGTGAAATCCATATGTTTAGTTAATTCGTTTGAACACAATATTCGTAGTGTGAGTTATATTATTTCACACTCATCGTTGAAAACAAAACAACATTTATTTCACTAAGTTCATGACAACCAAAGCGTAAACCTCGTACCAATACAAATTGGTAAAATCATTTCATCGCAGCCCTAATATGGTAAACTTGCCAATTTACCTTAATGATTCAAATATAGTGCGTTCGATTTCCCTTAACTGGGTCAATAAGAACGGGAGTGTTAATTCCAATAGGCCTATTCACAATATTCGCGCTCACTCGCAAGTGACTAATGGTGCATGATGTAGGGACTTCAAACATGGCAATTGATTACTTAGTGACAATAAAACATTTGGATATAGCATACAGTTCAAAGCATTTGTGTTCGATTAAAAATAGTTGAGCATGTATCTCCCCCAAGAGTTTGTAAAACAAGTAAGTAATAGAAAGTGGGGCTATGAACTCACTTGGTACAATGATGCGATGACAAAAGTGAGTACACCGAAATGAGGCGCAATCTCTAACTGCGACCTATTGTGAATGATATGATATATAAAAAGTCATGATGTAATGTTATGCGCGCAATTAGGATGATATTTATACCACTTATGAATTTTTGAAAATAATCCTTTTCGTCGAAAAAATAACCTTTTAACGTCTTGACCATTTTTAAATTATCCTACATGTATTTATGTTGAAATGATATCCGACGATAATCATTTAGTGATTTATTAAGAGATTATAACTTTTCGTCGTAAAATAATATCGTTGAAATTTCCATGTAAGTGACTAAAACGGCTACGAAAAGCTAGTCGTAAAATGGTGCACGTCGAGGGTTAGGAAACGATCTCAACGGTTTTGGGAAGCTCGTATCATAATCTCAAAGTTTTCGTGTTTAAGTTTCCATACTAGAGGTCTCGATCACAAAGAAAAATATAAGTTAAGTATGGTACTTTAGTCCAAAATATCGTTTAAGGGTGGTTTTCGGCCAAGTTTGAGTGCCTATATTTCATTCGTTACAACTCCGCTAGACAAACGGTCGGACATTTTGAAAAATATGCTTGACGAACTTACTTTTATTAGAAGACATCACTTTATAACAAGTACTACATCAATATTAGAAACGACCTTCAACATGGTCACATGTTTGCCGTAATACTTGTCTATTAGAAATATAATAGTTTTTCTTATATAATAAAGTTACGGCAACTTGTTTAAAATGTGAATAACTTAATCGTTATAAGTCCGTTTTCTACGTTTTATATATCCTCGGAATCGTGATAATATATACTAATATATTTTTGATAAGTCGACACTTTTTATAACGCTTAAGACTCATTTTTGTCTCGTAAAAAGTCGAGATTACATGCTGAATTTTCTGAAACATTTATTTTTCGTCGTCAAACTTGAAAAATTCATATCTTCTTTGTTATAGCTCCGTTTTAACCCGTTCAAGCGGCCACGTTTTCGTTTTAAAGTATATTTTCTAAATATCTAGGCCAAAATTTTTTATCTAGTGTCGAAAATTCCAGATTTCGAAAATAAGGACAGACCCTTTTCAAAACTTGTCGAAATGAGTTTTTCTCGCGCCAAACCTATTCTAACCCATTCAAAACAACTCCGAAGATATTCTAATCCTACCATACACCTTATTAGGGTGTCATGGTTTCCTAGACATCACCAAGAGTGATATATTACAAGGAATAATTATAGGATGACATATTTATATATAAGTCTTAAAAACAGTGTAAAAGTGGTATAAACATCCATAAGTCTTGCATGTTTTGCTCAAATATGATGAAATGAATATGAAATAAATATGAAAGATGAAAAATGGACATGAGATGCTTACTAGTTAACTTGATGAGGTTTATGATCAAAGGTTTTTCCTAATCACCCAAGGTTTTTATTGCACAACCTTAATCAAGACTGATGCTAGAGTGTAAATAACTTGACATGGAAAATTTTTGGTGAACCCTTCTTCTTCCTTGGGTATGGCCGGTTATGAGCAAGAAAGGAGAGAAAATTTTGGTCTTTTACACTTAGTAAATTTTGAGTAGTATGTGTAAATATTAAGATATAATACAATATATGTGTAGTATGTATGAAGATATTTGGCAAATGTGAGTTGTGACTCACCCTTGTGTCGACAAGGGTGGTGTTTGCAATTAGTTAATATATTTATTTATTTATTTATTTATTAAGTATAAGTAATAAATAGATGTAAGTTATTTAAAGATAAGTAATAACTTGTATACATATTTAAGCATTTAGGATAGCGTTAGTTAGAAATAAATTTTAACGGATCAAAATAAAATATATATAAGTCAGAAAAATTATAAAAATACATTTCTTGCAAAATTTGAGTGAAATAATAATTATCGAGTTGAATTTACGAAAATCGTCGTAATTATATAAATATTACAATTTATATACAAAATAAATTTAAAACACCGAGTAAACTCAAAATTTTATTTTTATTGACTTAATATGAGTATAAAAATATGTCGGAATAATTTTTGGAAGTAACGGATCAAATGTTCAAAATAATTAATTACGCGATAGCGTTTATTTAATATGAAAATTACGCGTTTAATGTAAATGAAAAATCATGAATGAACTAACATGATGATAATGATGCCAATGAAATGTAGACTAAACCTAGTCTATATGAAATGCCCTTGATGATATGATCATGAATTCGCAGCTAAACCATTAAGGTTACGCTAATTTGAAACTCATAAACCTAGCTTACGATAAACGATGAATAATGAAGCATGAATTGTGATTTGAAAAATGACCTGAAAGTACGAGTTGTCACATTTAAGGAACAAATGAGGGAGTACATGGCAGCTCATACGGAGAGATTAGTCAAATTTGAAGAGGAGGTTTATAGGCAGAGAGAGGAAATGCAAGCAAAAATGACGGAAATGATGAACCTGGTTGATGAATATACCAAGACAAAAGTTCCCGAAAAGATATTAGTAAGAAGCAAAGATTTCCCTCCCACTTCGTTTGTTAACGCCATTTCCATTATGCTTGAGGGTGGAAATTTTGAGGTAAAGAAAACTGAGGAAATCAAGAAGGAGGAGGCTAAACCTAATAATGAACCCGAGACCATTGAGTACTACCTTAAGCACGAAATTAATAAAAAAAACATTGCGAACCAGGTAAACAACTTTAGGTACAATGAGGTTCTGAGGGAAGCCCTTGAAGGAAAAATAACAGAAGAGGAGTATGACGCCCTGCCGATGGGACCTCTGTATGAGTTGGTTCTAAACAAGCCATTAACAAAAAAATGGGACACCACAGGGAACTTAGTGATACCATGTAGCATAGGTGATATTGATAATATAAACGCCTTGGCCGATCAAGGGTCTGATGTGAACATAATGCCATTATCAATCTATAATAAGTTGACTAGAGAGAAGCCAGCCAAGACTAATCTTAGACTCTCCCTAGCTAATCACACCTATGTCTACCCTGTAGGAATTGCGACTGATGTTTTAATTGAGGTGGCTAATATCGTTTATCCAGTGGATTTCATGATCATAGATGTTGAGGAAGATAGAAACATGCCACTCATTCTCGGGACACCATTTCTGGCCACCGCCAAGGCAACCATAAAATGCGGGGAGGGCATCATGATACTTAAAAGCGGAAAAGGGTACGCTAGGATACCAATCGTTCCAAGGTATCCTCTTAAGATCATGGAGAAGACTACGGGTGAAAGTTCACAAGTCCCTAACAATATAGTTATGAAGAAAACGAATGATTGGGAAAAAGGGCTTAGAGATTTTATGGTTCAAGGATTGCATGCAACATTGTGGAAGCCCGATAAAAAGTTAGGAAATAACCCCACTTCGATACCAAAGGTACAAAGGAACCCTAAGGAATTTCTAAAGGGAGAAAAAGTTCTTCTATACAAATCGCGAATACGGGCATTACAAGGTAGAAACAAGCCAAGATGGTTTGGACCTTTCACAGTGATGGAACCCAATTTAAAGGATAAAACCGTCACCATAATTGACGACGATGGTAAGGAATCGACGGTAAACATGAAACGTCTACGCCCTTTTAACGAAGGGAAAACAAAGGAAGAAGGTGACGGTAATGAAGTCACGTAGGGGCACGACTACGAGTCTAGCTACAAGACTCTTCAATAAAGAAAAGCGCTTCGTGGGAGGCAACCCATGCTTAATTGTTTGCTTGTTTGTGTCTTATATCTTTTATTGATTTTTTACTCTCATTGTTCAAATTTGTAGAAATGCTTTATTTTGTATTTAACCTCGTCTTAATTGCATATAAAGGTATTTTACATAAAGGATAAGTGTAGGGAGGATTACACACATTTTCAAAAGAAACGTGAACATGAGAATAACAATTAATTAAAAGATATATTTGTGTGTTTGTATCGAGTCATAATGGATGTTTTGCAGAAAATTTTCTAGATTCTAAAGATGTAAATTTTCCAGAATCTTTTCCAGAAAATCGCAGACCAGTTTTTGTCAGGATAACCTGACGGCGTCAGGATTGCAACCTGACGGCGTCAGGAAGGAGTAAAAACATCAGATTACCTTTTTCTCGTTTTCTGAGCTACTAATAATTTTTTTGAATTTTCCAGGTCTTAATTTTCTTAAAAATTCTGTAAACATCCATTCCACAAGCATTATATCCTAGTTTAGTAGAGTCTTATATATATTATTACAGCCGATTTTACGTGAAGGTTTCGTTTGTTTTCTTCAAGTGTGCAGGTTTTGTTTATCAAGAAGAAGATACATAAAGTTGGAAGGAGCTTTTCACGCACACATTCTTCTTGAAAAGGATTTAACCACTGCTTCACACACGGATCCTACCGAGCTAATCAGGGGAGTATAAGTTTCTTTCATTTTAAATTACCTTCTATTATCATAACTTTGATACTTTCGGGGAACATTGGGGACAACGATCAGCTTAAGTGTAGGGAGGGAAAATAAAACGGGAACTTTGAAATTATGCTTATCCTTGATTATTTGCTTTGTCTAATTGTATTTGTGTAATAAACCATGAGAAAATGTCGGTTAGGGTAATTTTGGCACCAAATTTGAAAATTTTCATAATATATAGGAGTGGGCCATTAGTCTTAACAAAAGCGTCTCACGGATAGGAAGTTGCATGACTAGCACAAAACCCTTTACCACTTAAATTCCACCAAAAATGTGAGGATCGCCCTTAGAGTAGTAGGAATTAAATCATTCATCTTTAATGCTTAGAGTGTGAACCGGTAGTATATTAGATTCTAGAACTTGTTTTGTGATGCATCCCGAGATCGCTAGTAAGACTAAACTTGTGTAGTTAGGAATAACTAAATGATAAGAGGCATTAGGATAACCCTTGTTTGATACCCGTAATATAATTACTTCTTCCACATCGGTTAAGTAATTCCCCCACACCTTTGCGTTGTGCGCATCTTTAGTACACGATACCCCTAGTTAAACCCTCTGAGCCTATCCTTTTCGCTGTTCTCGTGATGTTTCGGTTTTCCGGAATATCAATGAAGAGCATTGTTTACACCCCACCCCCAAATGTACAACCAAATCGCCTTAGCCTACCTTGTATGCACTCACTTTTAGTGCATTATTGTTATCACCCTAAACCCTTAGTTCAATTATCTAGTTGCTTGCATGAGTTGCTAAATCAAGTCATATCCTTTGTATTTAGTTTTGGGACGATTGGGACTCATGGGAAAAGTTAAAGTTTATGAAATAACTGGAAGGGAACGTTAAACTCCCTTATTTGCATAATAATGTACTCCAAGTGTTTTGATCTTTTCAATTCGGGTCATATTAGTGTTAGAGTAATAAAAACTCAAGTGTAGGGATGTTCCTATAAATCCCTATCATTTTGATGTTACCGTAGAGGATGGTAGAGTAAAAGTGTATAAAAAAAAATTGAAAAAAAAATAGAAAAAAGAAGAGAAAAAGAAAAAATAGAGTGAAAAAAAAAACATACGGGCTACCATCCTACATCTATCTTTAAATTTATGTTTGTTTATTTCAGTTATCTAGAGTTTAGAGTGTCGAGTCTTGGCTTAGCAACGCCATTCTTCGTATGCTTGTAACATAAAAGGCTTTTGACTTACCACCACTAAATAGCCTATCCCACCAAACCCTTTGTTTCCCTACCGTAAGCCTAACTTTAAAGACCTCTTTGATAGTCTTTCCTAGGTGCTTACGCCAAAGCGATGGAGGTTTGATCTATTCTCAAGCCTATGGTAATTTATGTACTAGGACCGGTTAATGAGTGTTTATCTTCAATTTCCAATTTGTTAAATTTCATATACACCCGAGAGATGTGAGTATCCAAACACCCCATGTGAGGTGCTAGTATGTAATTTCCGTGCTTGTTATGACTTTTGCGGGGCTTATATGTGTTGTGGACTATTTTAAACCAATGCTTCATGACCCTTAACTTATAAATTAGTTGGCTAAAAGCACATTTGCTTGAGGACAAGCAAATACCAAGTGTAGGGATATTTGATAAGGTTTTAAAATGTACCTTTTTGAGGGATCGTTTAAGCCCTTATTTGATCACTTTTGTATCCGTTATTACTTAATATCGTTCCTTTTCACTTTTTAGGTCTCTTGAAGGCAAATTGCTGGAATGGCACTTATTTGGACGAAAAGGCGCGGATATACGAAGAAAAAGGCCAAAGTCAAGAATTGAGACACTCAAGCTGCGGAAATACAAAGGGACGGCGTCACTGCTTAACTGCGACGCCGTCAGAGAATTTTGTGACGGCTCAGAAGTGAAATCTCTTATTATCGAAGGACGGCGTCGGGCTTTAAAAGAGTAGGCCGTCGCAACTCAGACGGCCTAGATTCGATCCAGACGGCGTCAGAAGCTGAAGAGCACGACGTCACAAGCATAAGGTGACGCCGTCGCAAGTCTAACGTGGCAAAGATGAAACCCTAATGACGGCGACACGACGGCGTCACAAATCATAAAGTGACGCCGTCACATATGTAATCTTATATATAGAATCCGAATTTTTCAGTTTTAGAGAGTTGTTTTTTTGGGTAAACTTTTGGAATAAAACCAAAACCGAACCAAGGTCGTATTTTAGGGTCTTAAACCCTATCTTACACCAAGATAAGTTGTTTACTTCATTAATTTAATTATGACTTCAATTATTTGTGTGTATGCTTGCATGTTCTCCATGTCCGGCTAATTTACTTGTGTGTTTGCTTAGGGAATATGAAACTTGATTATTGAATATTTATTGGTTGTCTCTTTTCTTAATTGTTAATGATCTAGTAGTGCAATAGATCATTCGTTGTGTAGTTAATTCTTGATTGATCTTTGTGAACCTTAGACTATAACGCCTAGAGTAGTTGTAGGCTAAACTATCCGAAGAGTGCCTTAGAGTAAGAGTCTATAATTCCTGGAGATTTTGTAGACAAGACCCTTTGGTAAGTTCAAAGAGTTAGGGACAAATGCATACCATACGACTTTAGACACACAACGCGATTAAGAATAAGGACGTGACAATTCAACCATCAATAGGAGATAATTAAGGAGTAGTAAAACCTAAGTAAACACATCTTTAAACTATCATACGAGCACACAATAATTAGACATAGACTACCACCACCTTAGTTTAGATAATTAGATAATAGTAGAGTAATCGGTATAAATACCAACCCCCCAAATCCAAACCCCGAGATTCGTACTTTTCCTTTTCTAAAATATAAAAATACAAAAATAATCTCCCTCAACCCCAACCTTAGCGTAGTAACTTCTCACTAGCATTCCTATTCCCCTAGAGAACGATATCAATTCCCGTGGCTTACCCTAATACTACACTACAACGATTAGGTTCACTGCCTAGGGTGTTGAAAAACTTGCTCGACGAAAAGGAAGTTCCTTTGACCCCGAACGCGCTGCGTAAGCGTATCAGCTAGCAACATGGAGGTTTAGACGTGACTTTATTTTTCTTTTAACACCAATTTCATAAACCATCCCATGCCTTATCCATACCATTTATAAACCCAAAGCCTTAACGTTATAACCCAAATAAAAGCCCTCTTTGATGAATTTATTTTATTTGTTTTGATACTTGTACAAGCTTATGGTAAAAAGCATTGATCATGACTAGGCATTGAGTGATTTACACATACCCACCAATATATGAGTGTTGAGTGAATTCTTAAAATCATTCGTGAGGTGTTTAGTTGTGGTATCTAAAGTTATTTGGTTCATTTTAAAGTTTTCACATATTAAAAGAAAATTAATAATTATTTCTTTTGAGATGATTGTTAAACATTTTCGGAACCACGGTATCAAGACCATTGAAAATCGATTTTGGCAAATGTTAGACCTACTCGAGGGCGAGTAGAACTTAAGTATGGGGGAATTTGATAATGCTCAAAATGAACATGTTTTTAGTAGCATTATTGTTGGTTTTGTGTATAATAATTGGCTATATTTACTCATAACTATTGCAAAAGTGCAAAAGATGCGTATTTGTATGTGAATGTAGCCAGGTATCGCAAAAGATAAAGAAATGAAGATTTCATGCACATTTGGAGAATTTTCGAGGAAGGAAATCAAGTAAGGAAGCTCTTGGCGTCAATGATTAGGAAGCGCAATGATTTCTAAGTATCTACAACAAGTAAAGATCAAGTTTCATCTTGGAAATCATCAGCGAAAACAAAGAAAAAGGCGCAAATCAAGAAAAGTCAACAAAAGTCAAGTTTGGGGGGTACAAGAGGCGCCCAACCGTTCGGTTTGAGCCCGCAACCGATCCGGGTGGGCTGATGGACAACACACAATCGATCCGGTTGCCAAGCCTGGAGTTAAAACTTTTGTTATGTTATGTTGCCTTAACTCCCCATAATCATTGGAGGCTGATCATTTCCTGTTATTAACTTGTAGAGAACGTTTTTAGCCAGATAGTTAAGGTTCTTTAGCTATATAATGAACCTAGACTTAGTAGTCTAGGTGTGACACAACCCAAAGTGTAATAGCTTACACCAAAGCTATTACCAACTCTTATTATTCATCCCAAAAGTCTTGTTACTGCTGTAAAACGTCTAGGAGGTTGGAGAGACGAATTCTCATCCATTGTTTGATCATTCGGAGTTGTACGGTTAAGACTAGACGATTGAAGGTGTGTGGTTGCTATATTCCACAATTTCTTATTCTTGTAAACCAAAAGCTTAGGTATTCTATGTAACTTGTTATGAATTTCTATTCTCTTGAATTATTTGAATTACCTTGTTACTACTTGTGTTTTGTTATGATCGTCATGGAGTAATTGTTGATATACTTGTGTGTAAGGATGTAGGAAATCATACTAGTGTTCTTATATGTGATGCATGTATATGATCTTGTTTGAGTTTGTTGGAAAACTGCTAGTCTTGTTTGATTTGTCGGTAAAACATGTTTTAATAAAAAGAACCGAAAGGATTTCTCTTGTGTTTTATTCTAAAAAGTTAAGTGACAAACTAGTATGGGGATATGGTGATCGACAACCACCATGTTTACTTATTGAAACAAGACTAGAAACATTTTTCATCAAGAAAGGTTGAAAGATTCGTAGGAACGAGTTTAATAAGAACATTTTACAAACAAATGGATTTTCTAAAGGATAATCATTAGGATAAGGACCGAAAGGATTACCTATATGTTATTGTTCTTAAAATGATTTGACAAAACATAAACCATGGGTTGGAAATCATTTGCTTATGATTTGTGCATCACATCAAGAGTTTACACCAAGCCTTCATGAACACTTTCTATGATTTCCTATAGACTACGCACAAGTATATGTTTCTTAATATTGATTTTCACTAAAACCACAATTTTTGGAGAGAGCCTTGACAAAGCTTTCTTGTTACCAATCTTTTAAAAAAAATTCAAAAGAAAATCCTTTGGGATGCTCAATTCAAAATCAAACCTTAATTTATGAGGGAGTAGCGTGCAAACCCTTTCTCATGAAGCATTACCGATGATGCTCATGAGCATATAGACAACGTGGAATACATTGTCAGCTATTCAAAATTCCTAGAGTCTCAAAGGATGTTGTCATGTTACGTGTGTTCCCTATTTCTCTCACTGGAGCTACTAAAAGATGGGTTGATCGATTACCTGCCGGAATAGTCAACACATGACTGCTAAACAATTAGAAGAAATCCATAACTTCAAGCAGGAGGGTGATGAAATGTTGTACTTGTAGGATCATACATTATATGTTATTTGATGATTCGAGTGGTCTAGGATTATGATGATATAAGAGTGCCATGTTTAGAGAGATAAAGAGAGTATAGAGGGAATTCTAGAGAGATAAACAAGAAAATGCAAGGTTAGATTAAGAAGTTCCACCCCTTACAAAGATGGAAGGCGTATTTATAGTTAGAACCTACTCGTCCTCCTGCGGACTGTGGATCAGGCACACAGTGGGTAAAGACCCGTCCTTCCTCCACGGTATTACTCTAAACTAATAACTAAGCTAATAACTAACTAATTAACTACCAAATAATGTAAATAATGATATGTCTACGAGCTAACTTATGCTAGATTATATTTGGGGTGACCGACACTTCACTATGGAATTTCCAATTCCTAACAATCTCCCCCTAAGGGAGGTTAACCCATGATTTACATTTTGAATCCTGGCATTCTATTTTATATTCTGTTCTGAGCTCGTAGACTTCAATTCTTCAACTTCCGCATCTTTGTGCTTTAGCAGTGATTCTTCAAAGTCCAAACGCTTTGTACTTTTTGTGGAGATCTTTGAACTGATCCACATATTTGATGATCTTTGATGTTTCTTTGAGATCATCAGCCACAATAAATCTCTGGATCACCCTTTATTGTGTTGCCTTCATGTGATGTTGTGACTTTGGACCGACATGCTCACACTTTCTGGATCATGGCATCTTTTCATCAGAGTAGCGGAAGCATCTTTGTATATCTTTGATTGTCATGATTTTCTTCATTTAAGTGTGAATGCTGTGAGCATGCGGCTGTGAATTGACTTCTCAATATCGATCAGCTGCAACTGTCCAATGTTCCTGCAAACAACAGCTAGCACTAAAACACACGAAAGTGTCTTTGTTCACTTTCGTTGAATATAGTTGCAAGAACCACGGTTCCCCGTTGATCAGTAAAAATACTGCCTGTAATCAGGTAGAATTTTGAAGAATCCCGTTGACAGGGTTTCGCAGCTTGATCTAGCCGTTCTCAAACCGGAGCGTCCCAAAGTAGACAACAAGGAGTGAGTGAAACAGCGAATTGAGATTCACTGATTGATAAAAAATTGATTTGAAAACAATCGCGTATTGCTTAGAAGAAAGAGTTTTGCAATACGACGAAGGTTTTATGAGAAAGATCAATTTTCAAATAGTAATAGTTTTTGTATTTGAAAATGAATACACATTCGATGTGCTAGAAAAGAAGATATTTTCACATCGAACGGTTTTTCCAAAAGTATTTTTTCAATCAGAGATACTTTTTTTGTTTGAAAATGAATACACCTTCGATGTGCTAGAGAAAAGAAGAGATTTGCACATCGAACGGTTTTTCTAAAAGTATTCGTCAATTCATTTCCTGTACCAAGGTTGATTCAAGAATGAATCGTCCCATGGTTTCAATCCAGTTGTCACAAGCTTGATCTTTAGAAAAGATCTCACATGTCACCCACCAAGAGCTTGTTTGATGTTGGCTTTAGAAGGATTACCATCTTCATCGTGAATATTTAACATATCACTCAGATGTTCTGGCAATACCACAAGGATAATGCGTAGGACTCTCAATATATACTTACTTTCCACATTGTGTGAAACATCAAGTCTTCATTAATTATGTGTCATAATGAGATATTGTGGATGATCTCTTGGCTCTAGACTCAATTGTGCATATTTGGTTTCCTATGCCGGAGACTAGGGAGAGGGTATCCTTCTTCAATATCTACAATCTCTAAGAGAAAGTGGATAGATTATGTGGGTTCCCCGTGAGAATGAAACAAGCCCTTTTAAGAGGAACTTTAGTGGCTTGGGAAGTTATAGTGCAGTGCGTCACTGGGTCCATGACGTCTTGTCTTCAATACCAGTGTTACGTTAGTAGACACCAGTAGCATATGTATTGAACCCGGTTTCTGCCCTAAGGTTGAATTAATGGAGGGCTATTTCTTTTCACCCTTTTTACATTCAATTCTTTTTAATTCTTCAACCCCTTCAGTGCTTACCGAGACTTCATAACTAGAACCTTGTTGGGTTGATTCCAGTACTAGCTCTGTCTCAGTCCGCACTCTTCCCATATTCTAATTTTTCTCCTTTTTTCATCATACCTAAGGACTTCTACACTATCTAGTGGATTGTCCCTGGGTAGATCCCTCCGGCTCTGGCAGGATCGTGGGATCGAATACCTAACCTAACCATCCTTATAACACCATGCATAAAGTAAATTGGTTGGTCTTTTGCTATTGTTCTTTCCTTCTTGAAACCAATTGAAAAATCATTTGGAAAATCAATCAAGGTACTTGTGATATAATATCAAAGTATTTTGTACCTTAATTGTTTTTGATCATTTAGAAATGCTCCCCCTTCAACATGTGCTTATGATTTTGAAAAATTTTTTTTGCACGTGGAGGCAAGAGGACTTTGAAATATTTCCTTGATCACAATTTCCTTAGAAAAAGCCTTTTGATTTTCTTGGTAAATTCTCCACCTCAAAATGTGCGTTGTTTGTTTAAAATCATTTTAGCAGATAGAGGAAAGAGTTCTTTGAAATACTTTCATGATCACATTGCCATAAAGAAAACCATTAGAAAATCAATCAAGGTACATTATGTTGAAACATAGAAATCTTTGTACCTTGATAGTTTATTTTCTTTTGAAATGCTCCCCTCAATATGTGCTTCGAGATTCGAAAGCGTTTAGCACATATGGGAGAGCAGCTTGCACTTTTGAATCAAATCGATCATCATTTATCAGATTTCATAATTAAATCACAAATTCTCCCCCGATAAAAAATATCAAACCCTTTGAGATTTTGGATCCCAAGTGATTTAATTAGGTTTAGAAAACATGGGAGAGAAATGTGGTCCTTGTTTAAATACTCTTTTGTTTTTTGGTTAAATACTCCTCCTCAATCATGTGCAACATGTATTTGAAATCGTTTGGCACATGAAGGAAGGAGTGCTTTTGAAACAATCACCCTTTAAAACCAATTTGAGATTTAAATCACGATCTATCCCCCGATCAAAAATATCAAACCATTTGAGATTTGTGATCCCAAATGATTTAAATCATTTAGAAATTTTAGGGGAATGTCGTGGCACGATTTAATTTTGAAAAATGATTGATAAGTAATAGTTTTTCGACATCAAAGATTGTTAGTGTCAGGTATGATAGTTTTTAAGAGATCTTTAAGTAAAATAAAATAATTTCACCATCAAACAAGAAAAGAAAAAATTTCATTTTGAAAGATCTTTGAGTTTTAAAGAAAATCATACCATAACATAACATTAAATCTTTAGATCACCACTTATATAGCACAAACGGACTTGATAGATGAAATATCATTTGAAAATATTTTATTTTAAATAACTCTCCCCCTCAACCGATGACTGTAGTCGTTGATTGAGTGACTTAAGTTTTGATAAAATGAAGTCCGGTGATTTCCAAAATTCAGTCCAATTTATATTCAAAACAATATTTTTCCATTTTCAAAAACATCTATTTCAAAATTGTTTTAAGAAACATGGTATCATCCACTACTATTTCTTGCACAAAGATTACATGGTGGTTAAGCTGCGTTTGTTGTTGATGTTGTAGGGCATGAAGATAACCATCTGCTGATGCAGCAAGACCTATGACGTTGCATATATCATGCCAACTCTTAATAGAGATCCAATTAAGCTCTGTTTCTTCTTTTGTCGACCCAAGAAATAGTTGCCCTTTCCTTTCGGCATCCAATCATCTTCATTTGTGGGATCCGGATCAGGAACATTCTTATATACCATGCAATCTGCATACGTTAGTAGAAACAGATAGACATATATGGTGGTCGACATCACCAAAACAACCATCGACTAATAAAAGTCAATCCAGTATATCAATCTGTTCATATAAGGCATGGGATTTACGTAGTTCATCAAACTCTAATCATCTAATCCTAACAATCATATCCTAAATTCCTAGTCCTTCAACATAGGCAAACATCGTTTTTCAGTTAAGCACGTAGGATGATTATATAAGCTCGTTAGATGATATAAATTTGAAAACATTCTCCCCCTCAAGCAATGACTCTTTCTCTGAAAAGATTTTAATAAGCTGAAGTCATTGATTGGGTTTTGCAAATTTATGAAAACATGATTCTGATTGATTTTCAAGCAACTCATTTACCACCATTTTGTTAAAAAAATATTTTTCTGAAGAATTTTTAGGAAGGAAAAATATTTGAGTAGGAACAGCAGTCCTTCGACATACTTTCCTCACTTGTTTTAGGATAAGTGCTCGAAATTTTTGAAAAATGGTTTTAGAGCAGCACTTTCATTCTTTAAAGAGTGGGTTGCTATCTGAAATAATAGCAAACCATAGTTTAAGCACGGGTTACAGTCTAAAGTAACTGTAAGCCATATTAAGAGACATGTTTTGAAAAGAAATATTTACACCTCCTGCTCGAACTTCATCTATGGTCTCGTGTCCATTGTTGAATGACATTTCTAAGACCGTAGATGTTATCGATACTAGAAGACATGTCTTTTAGAAAAACAATATTTTTGGTATTTTTCCAAATTTTCTGATTTTTATGGGTTTTTGTTGATTTTATATTTTTCTATTTTCTTTTTGTGTGTTTTATATTTTTCTATTTTGGTTTTTGATAAATATTTACAAAGATAGAGTAGATGATATAGTTTAAGAAAGATGATGATACGAGTACCGAGATAAGGATATCGAACATCCCCATTGTAGAAGATAGAAATCGTCATCTCTTAAACTTTCACCACCAAAGCTTCCAAGGCTCTTGAATAGAATTAAGAAATTGAGCCTTCTGAATGTGAGACTTTGGTAGCTTCCCCCCAAACTGAAAATCCTTTTGTTGAGTAGATTCGAAGCTTTCTTTCAAGCTTCCCTTAGCCAGGTGCACAAAGAAGCACACCATTATCATCGATCTTGCTGCTCCTTTTAATTATGATCTTTGTGATCCTTCGTTCGGGGTCATATCATCAACAAGAAGAACAACACCGTATCATCCCACGCTTGAATGAATCTTCTCATATTTCTTTCCACCGAAGTCTGAAGCGAAGAAAACCATAAGTAGTCAAGAGACCAATTCCTCCAAGTAGTTGAATTGATGAAGTCAGCCTCTGGGAATAGAGCTCAAGAACCCAAATACACATATACCCGAAGGCAGAGAAACTTATACCATCAAAGTAGCAGATTAAGTCCGATAGCCAAAGAATAACCCTGATGTATACTTTTCTCTCCCCTGATGATAGTGTATGAAGCTCAAGAACCCGAAGTACCCAAATGCCCAAAGAAAGAATAACCGATAACATTGAAGTAGCATGCTGAATCACTGATTATCTCTGCGGATGACTGTTGGAATCACTCCTAAACACTAATCAAGTGTTAGTAATTAATATGTAATAGTTAGCTTAATTAGGGCCTTTATGTTTGTTTTTGCTTTAAGCTTATGTAGAAGGCCCATGAGCTTAGGCCCAAGCCCAATAAGGAATAGGGAAGGAGAGGGAGTGCCGCCCTAGCTCCTTGCCTATAAATACTATGTAATAACCCTCACTTGAGGGTTGGTTGTTCAAGTTTTCTCTTCACATATGCTCTACGCCTAACCGGTCTCATTTATACGTGTATGTGTGTGTGTAGCTTGTTCATCCGCCTTAATCTCTTTCTCTAAAGCTTGTGTTTGTAAAACTAGTGACCTATCAATGGTATCAATCGCCTAATAGTTGAGTGAACGTATTGTTTGAAGTGAGTTTTGGTCTCACGCCTAACTTGCGTTAACCTCACCTTTGGCTTGATCAAAAACGTATTTTTTTCACTTTTGAATCCAAGATTCTTGTACTTTCAACGTCTTAAGGTGTTAAAATACTTGTTTTTGGCAAAAAGTTTCAAACTTTATGCGTGGATAGTGGTTTTTGAACGAGGGTTTCATTCTACTCGTAACTGTTTTAGTTGTTTTGGTTCATCAAGTTTCACACTTTTGTGTATTTTGGTGTTATTGAAGCTATTTTATCACACAAAAACTGGTTTAGAAACACTTTTGGACATAATCAAATTTTTGTGCAATCCTACGCGTAGTAAAACCCTAAAACTACGCGTAACTGCCTCCTTGGTTTGATCTTCATTTTCGTGGTTTATTCCGTGTTTTCTTACTTGGATAAGTCTGAAAATACGTCGACTTTGGATATCCTTTGCACTGTGATAGTGTAAAAGATCATTTGGGCAAAAACCCTAAAATTACGCATAAGCATAAGCTTACGCGTAGAAATCCTACGCATAAGATTTTTCTTACGGCTAAGCCTAGTCTTACGCATAAGTAAATCCTACGCCTAACTTTCTACGCCTAACTTTTGTCTACGCCTAACTTTAGTGCTTTTTCCTACTTACGCGTAAGCTAAATCCTACGCGTAACTTCTTCTGTTACGCGTAACTTTGGTGTTTTTACGCATAAGTGCTACTTGGTTCTTGTCTTTTCTACGCCTAAGGTCACTTCATCAACAAAGGTTCATTCGACTACAAAGATCCATTTTTACCAACACAAGTTTTCAACATGTCTCAACCTCCATACTCTAATTATTTCCCTTACACTTAACCTCAACGTCAACAACAACAACAATTAACTCCTTAACATCAACAATGGAATCAACAACAAGCAATCTATCAACAACAATTTAATCAACAACATACTCCACAACTTGGTGCAATTCCACAACCTCAAATGGTTCAACCACCACCTGGTCTTCAAGTTCAACCCTACACAACTGATTTCAATCAACATCCGTCTAGGAACACTATGAAGGAACCCTCTTGGTTTGCAAAGATGTGTGAAGCTTTAAGCAGCCAACAATCAATACATGAAGCTGGATCACTTGATAGACCTCCAATGCTCACTCCAGGAAACTATGATCAATGGGTGATAAGGTTCTTTAGGTTTTGTGATCTGAAGAAGCCACATGGAAAGTTCTTAAAGAAGGTTATCTTGGAAGGTCCATTCCAGATGCCTAATGTAGTTGTACCCGGAGATCCGAATGCTAATCCACCAAGAGATGAACAAACCAACATTGCTACTGTTGCAGACTTGAATCCTACGAAACTTCTACACTATGAAGTAGATGAACTTGCAATGGAATATATCCTCTTAGGATTACCAAACACAATTCTTTGTAGTGTTGATGCTCAAAAGACTGCACAAAAGATGTGGGCACATATTCGTCTTCTTATGGAGGGATCTGTACTCAATCAGGAGGATTTGGAATCCAAAATCTACTTGGCTTATGAACACTTCATGATTGAACCTGGAGAGACACTAGAGTCTTACCATCATCGTTTTTCAGACATCATCAATGATTTGGATAAACACAACATCATCATGCCAAGAATTGCAGTGAATACTAAGTTCCTGAGTAGTCTTGGTCCTGAATGGGAGAAGTATGTCATTTTTCTTCGTCTAGCTATAGGAGTAATCGAAGTCAATGTTCACGAACTCGTAACAACAACAACATACCTTGATCAACTAAAACAACGACACTTCCTAGTACACCACCCAAGCTTCGTCAACCAACTCAACGACTAACTCCTCCTATTAAGACAACTCGTATATTCCGTTCAACAACTAAAAAGCCCACACAGCCACCTCGTTAAACTCGTGCCTCTTAGGTTAGTGCTAGTTGAAGGAAAAGTACTCCTAAGTTCATTAGCATGTTGTTAGGCATCCATCTAACTACGTATAAGAAGCGAACTGCTTCTTTTTACTGTATGAAGAGGGTAAGTCCTGGTTCTGATGAGTCCTTGAATCATAAGTGACGTTAAGAACCGTACTACTACAACACAAATAGGTTTAGTAACTACTACAGACTTTTTGCTACTACC
>BPTQ01000001.1:120094362-120104877 GCA_019973895.1 Chrysanthemum seticuspe | reverse complement strand
TTACATTGATGCCCCAGATAAACTTTTAGTAGCCTTACTCTACATCTTCTGAGTAAAACTTGTAAGACTCGGTACCGCCTAAGTCTATAACCGCCTCTATAATCTAGTCTCTATTTGTACCAAACAAGCCCATGGACTCTGTTCGGTAGTCACAGTATGTGACCCGGACAAAGTGAGTACACATTGGAAACGTATAATCGGTAGTTGTATTGACAACTTAACCAGACGTTCAGGAGGTATAGTAGTAGACTCAGACGTAGACGGTATTTCGAGACAAGAAACAGACACTCTCAAGGTGGTCGAAGTAGGAATTCTCGGTTTTCTTCTCGGAGAAACACTATTCGTGACGGGGATCAAGAACCGAAACCCGTACGTAATCGGTCCACAGGGAAGAGTAACGTCAACATCGTAGCTTCTGGTAAATTGGGTAAGACTCGTAAAGAGTGGTGACCTCGAGATAACAATAAGGCTGGGTGTCGTAATTTGGGAACTGGTGGCCAGTAGACTGCTGGCAATGAGAAGGGACACCTGGCTAATGCATGCCCAAAGCCAAGAACTAGGGGCAGTGCTTATCACAAAGAGGCTCTTCTTTTGGCTCTTAAGGATGAAGCTGGTGGAACTCTCACAGACAAAGAACAGAGCTTTATGGCAGATGCAGACTCAGATGATGATATGGAGGACTTGCAGACCAATTCAACAGTTATGTTGATGGCTAATATGCAAAGGTTACACATGAGTGAAACAGGCCCAGTGTATGACACTGATGGCTTGTCTCAGGTACCCGAACAAACCATGTTTATCTCTGATCTAATATCTCCGCCAATATCTGAATCCGCCATGGCTCAGAATGTTCAAAATGAGTCTTCTACATCTCATTCCGATGATTTTCAAATAGACCCCGTAGTTACATTTGATGATCAAGATGACCTTATGGTTTCCCTTGATAATCAAATTGACTCCGTGGTTATACTTGAGGATCTAAATAATGATCATGTTGAGACTCACGTTGAACAAGCCGAACTTTTGCCTCATCCAGATTTTGCTCGTTTAATACAAGACCAACAAACCATAGTGGAAGAATGTCGTGCCATTAATGAGGACTTAAAATGCAAAAATGCACTGTTAACCAAGGATTTTGAATGTTTAAACATGCAACTCAATTTTTTCAAAGCTCAAGATAAACGTGAAAAAGGTTTTGAAGCAGCTTTTTTCTAAATCTCATCAAAACGAAAAACATTTAGAAAGACAGATGCATGATCTAGCCGCTTCGAAAAATGCTTTGTTGTCTGAAATAGAACAATTGAAATATGAACATAAAAAGCAAATTAACGCTGTCACCTTGGAAAATCAAAAAGCTAAGGCTGAGTTGTTAACTTGTCAAAAATCGTTCTCTGCATACAAAAAGCATTCAACGAATCGAATAGATGACTATCTGGAAGAAATTGTTGATTTGCAAAACAAGCTTAAAGAGTTCAAAATTGTTGTTTATAAACATGGTGAGTCTGCAACAGTTATTGAAAAGTTTACTTTAAAACCAAATCCAAAAGGATATGGACTCAATCTTGTTGATTACAAACCTAAGCTTTCTCTCAAAACATTTAAACCAAATCCGGAAGTTTCCAGTGCAGAATATAAAATTGATGATACTATTATGACTGTTGTTGAATATAATCGTCAAGAGGAATTAGATGCTGAAGACGAGAGTCGATCAAAATTAGAAAAAGTTGTTTATAACAAACCTTTTACTTATTCACAAGCGGTCACTTTCGTCCCGTTAAAGGATTCTTCTAACACACCAAGGGTTATCATTAAAACACCCGAGTCTTCTTATGTTAATCCCAAACAAGATTTTGAACAAATTTATGGTCCTTTACCTTCCATCAGTGAAGTTAATTCTAAACCTGAAAATCGCAAAATTCTTCGATATTTTGACATTTTCATGGCCGACCTCAAAACATTGGAACATGAGATAGAATATCATTCTGAAATAAAAGTTCAAAATTTTCAATCGCCTCTGGCGCGAGAACAAAGAGACATTTTTCAGAAAAATCTTTTACCTAATGTCAAAAATTTGAAAAAATGTGCAATATCTTGGGAAAAGGAATTTCATAAGGAACTTGGAGTGATGAAAAACGTTTTCGAGAAAACAGAAACATCTATTTTTTAATACTAAACGCAAAAATAAAATGTTGAGAAAAGATGTTGATCGACTCTTGGAAGACGTTATCTGTGCTGATATCTATAATGTTGTGTTATTGCATACTTTTCCATTTGCATCTGATTTTATCTCTGCTGATATCGTTGATAATCTTGTTACCGTTGATAATTTTGATCTTGTGCATCATTTCAAACTTTAAAAGATGAAAATGAACGATTGAATAACGAGCTTTCAAACGCAAAACGTCGTCTTCAATGGTGTCAAAAAGACTGTCAAAATCGTGAACTTGCTTTGCAAAAGAAAATCACCCAGTTGCAATCTAAATTGTTTAGTCCAAAAATTGAGCAACTGGATGATCAAAACGTGTCTTTGAAAGGTCAAATATCTAAATATGAACAAGAACTTGTAAAAGTTAAACAGGAATATGGTTTCATATTTGATTTACTCAAAAAGACTCGCGATGAAGCATCAAACGAGCTTGATCATTTTCTCAAACACACTAAGGAAGTCATGAATTTTTCGGGAAATCTTCGTTATGAAAATCAAGAGTTGGTGCACACTATCTTTAAACTAAGAGAAATGTTTGGAAAGTATGAACATTTGCCCCCAACTGTCATAAAGAAGATAGCACCAGTCACACTTAGTAATCGTGAACCTAGAATTCCTACTGCCAAATCACAAGTTGCTAACGTGCTTCCCTCTACAGAAACATGACTAGTTTCGTCTTTTCCAAACGCCCGCACTTCACAGCCTAGGAGCACTCAAACGAAGAATAGGAAGTTGCGACCTAAGAAAAGATCAATAAGGACTGCTAAAGTAGAAGAACACCCTAGGACAATGAATAATACTCACGTTGCTTCCACTATAGAAATTGCGTCTGGCAAATGTAATAGAAATAGTGATGTAACGATGCTAAACCGTTGAGTACTTTTTATATTATGTCTGATGCACCTTGTGATATTTGTCTTAAAAGTATGAATTCTGATTGTCATGACAAATGTGTTGCTAAAGCTATCATCTCTCGTTTACGGAATCCTAAGATTCGGAATACCTCTAGGCCAACTAATCAATCTAAGTCTGTGCTTGGTAGACCGCCGTCTTTAGATTCTAAGAAACACACTGTTGTCCCTGTAGCTCCCATCTTACCTCCTAAGAATGTAGTACCACCTAGTGCATTCACCAAGACTAAAACAAATAGTAGTTATAGATGGCAGAAATGGATACATAATACATTTGGATTTAAATAGATGCCTAAAATTATTAATGTGTGTATGTCTACTCTAACTGCTCCGGAACCCTCTAACATTTTGGGTTCCACATCTACTTCTATTCCATCTGTGTCGTCTGTGTGCAATGCAGGTGATACAGATCAGTCTCTGGATTGTTGATAGCGGTTGTTCCCGACACATGACAGGCAATCTTAAACTGTTAACCAACTTTATTGCACAGTTCATTGGCACTGTCAGGTTCGGGAATGATCACTTCGCAGCTATCATAGGCTACAGAGACTATGTTAATGGGAACATCAAAATAAGCAGGGTTTACTATGTGGAAGGCCTCGGTCACAGTCTGTTTTCAGTAGGTCAATTTTGTGATGGAGATTTGGGAGTTGCTTTCAGGGAGAAAACTTGTTTCATTCGTGATCTACAGGGAAACAACCTTATGTCTGGCTCGCGTTCCTCTTGTCTTTACACTATCTCTATGCAAGACATGGTTGCTTCTTCACCCATCTGCTTACTTTCAAAGGCAACATCAACAAAATCCTGGCTATGGCACCATCGTCTCTCACATCTAAACTTTCAGACCATCACCAACCTTGCTCGACACAAACTAGTAGAAGGACTCTCACGATTTCGGTATTCAAAAGATCATCTTTGCTCAGCCTGTGAACAAGGAAAAAGTACTCGTGCTCATTTTTCTTCTAAGGTGGAACACAACTCTCAGCATGTGCTTCATCTTCTTCACATGTATTTGTGTGGCCCGATGCGTGTGCAAACGATCAACGGCAAACGCTACATTTTAGTAATCGTTGATGATTATTCACGCTGGACTTGGGTTTACTTTCTTAGAAGCAAAGACCAAGTTCCACAGATGATTATTACCTTTCTCATGAAAATACAGGTTCAGCTCCGTAACACCGTCCGACAAATCAGAACAGACAGAGGAACTGAATTTGTCAACCAAACCCTTCGTGAATTCAATGAGAAAGCGGGAATACAGCATCAAACATCTATTGCTCGTACACCTGAACAAAACGGAGTTGTTGAAAGACGAAACCGAACGTTGGTGGAAGCAACAAGAACAATGTTAATAAATGCCAAACTCCCAAATTACTTGTGGGCATAAGCCTTCTCTACTGCATGCTATACTCAAAACCGTTCTATGATCACAAAACGCCACAACAAAACACCATTTGAGCTTGTCCACAACAGAAAACAGAATCTAAAACACTTTCATGTATTTGGATCTCTTTGCTATCCGAATAATGATCGTGATGACTTTGGAAAGCTCAAAGCCAAAGCTGACATTGGAGTCTTTATTAGATACTGTGATAATTCTAAAGGTTTCCGCATTTGGAATGGTCGAACAAAGGAGGTAATGGAAACGATTCATGCTCATTTTGATGAACTCACAGAAATGGCTTCTGAGTATAACAACTTAGAACCAGGTCGAAACCACTTAAACTTTCCCCAAACCCCATCATCAGCTGAACAAAGCCCTCAGCTCACTCGTCAACAAATGGAAAGGTTATTTGCTCCGCTGTTCCGTGACGATATTGATGAACGTGCTCAAGGTGTATCTGCTGTTTCCGCTGCACAACCTGATAATATTCCTATACTTGATACACTTGCTACAACAACTATGGTTGAAGAAGCACCACCAGTTGACTCCAACACAACAGTAAAACAAACCGCTTCAAACAATGATGAACCAGCTGATGCTGTTCTGAATGAAGTACCCCCACTTGCCGATTTAGGTCCAAATGCGTTCTTTAACCCGTTTGCTAATGAGACTGTTGCACCAGATGTCGCGAAATCTTCAACAAACCATTTGAATCCTCAAAATCTGCACAATGTATACCAACATCAACCCTCTACACATAGATGGACAAAAGATCATCCTCTAGAAAATATTATTGGCAACCCGAATCAACCAGTCGTTACAAGACAACGTCTTCACTCAGATGGTGAACACTGCATTTATGCACTCACCATCTACCAATCTGAGCCCAAAAACATCAAATACACAATGACCAAAGACACCTGGATTGAATCCATGCAAGAAGAGCTTAACCAATTCAAAAGACTTGAAGTATGGGAACTGGTTGAAAGACCAATAGGGGTTTATGTCATCGGTCTGAAATGGATTTGGAAGAACAAATTGGATGCTGAAGGGAATGTTATCCGTAACAAGTCACGACTCGTTGCTAAGGGTTATCGTCAGGAAGAGGTAATAGACTTAGAAGAATCTTTTGCTCCGGTTGCTCGTTTGGAGGCTGTTCGGATATTTCTCACGTTCGCGGCTCATATGAATATGACGGTCTATCAGATGGATGTCAAAACAGCGTTTCTCAATGGACAACTTAAAGAAACGGTTTATGTCAGCCAACCAGATGGATTCGTTGATCCTGAGTTCCCGAACCATGTCTACAAACTGAACAAAGCTCTGTATGGTCTCAAACAAGCTCCTCGGGCATGGTACGATAAGCTATCATCTTTCCTCATTGCCAATCATTTCTCCAAAGGTTCGATCGACCCTACTCTCTTTATACAATATCACGGGGCACATATCTTAATTGTTCAAATTTATGTGGACGACATCATTTTTGGGTCTACACATAACAAGTACTCAATCGCTTTTGCAAAACTAATGAAGAAAAATTTTGAAATGTCCATGATGGGTGAACTTACGTTCTTTCTAGGACTGCAAGTTCATCAATCACCCCGTGGTATTTTCTTGAGTCAGTCCAAATATGCCCTTGAATTGCTAAACAAATTTGGAAAGAAATCCTGTGATACTTATGCCACACCAATGACTCATACCAAGAAACTAGACGCTGATTTAAATCGGAAATTAGTGGACCCTACAAAATACCGTAGTATTATTGGGTCTCTAATGTACCTAACAACAAGCATACCTGATATTGTCTTTGCCGTTTATCTATGCTCCCGTTATCAGTCATGACAAACTGAAACCCACCTCTCTGAGGCTAAAAGAATCCTCCTATACATCAAGGGAACCATTAACTAGGGGATTTGGTATCCGAAGGATTCTGGTTTTGAACTAATCGCTTTTTTCAGATGCTGATCACGCAGGATGTTTAGATTCACGAAAAAGTACTTCAAGAGCACTACAATTTCTTGGTGATAAACATGTGTCTTGGCAATCAAAGAAGCAGGATTGTACATCGCTGTCCTCAACAGAAGCAGAATATGTAGCCATGTCGGCGTGTTGTGCTCAAGTCATCTGGATGAGAACACAACTCAAAGACTATGGTTACGTATTTGACAAAATTCCGATGTACTACGACAATCGAAGTGCCATTGCGATCTCGTGCAACTCAGTTCAGCACTCGAAATCAAAGCACATTGATCTTCTCTAACATTTCATCAAGGATCACGTGGAACAGGATACCGTTGAATTATACTTTGTGGGTACTGAATACCAATTGGCAGATCTGCTCACCAAAGCCTTGCCTCCCGCTAGGTTTAATGAGTTGGTCCACCGGATTGGTATGAGGTGTTTGACTCAAGAGGAATTGGATGACCTCCTAAAACAGTCTTAAAAACCTGTCAAACACCAAAACTCTCTTTTGTATATAAATTTTTCAAAAACAAAGTACAAAAATATAAAATCTGATAAAACAACAAAAATATTCTCCTAATCTATCTTTCTTTCAACATGGAACGTACATTTCTTCCGTCAACACTTTAATCTTTCAAAATTCAGTATTTTTCCGATCAAGTGTTGAGGGGGAGAAAATAATCTCTTAACTGTTTCAAAACATCTGTGTACTTGCATGTTATATTATCTCGGTTGTCTCTTTTAACAATGGTGGTGAATTTTATGGTTCAATGACACTCCTCGGACTAAAATTAATAACCTTTCATTATTTTCTAGAGTCGAGGGGGAGTGTCGTCAAGTTTCTTTCTTAAAAACCTTTGTTTGGTAACCAAAATGGAAGTTAAATGGCTTTGTTTGAAAAAGGAAAAGGTGGAGGGACTAAAACTGTCAAAATGTTTAAGATAACTTTAATAAAATAACTCCACCTACTATTTCTACTTCACATTTATTACACGCAACCAAACACATCTACGCCTAAGAATCACTCGAGTAATCCGTTGATTTGATCATCATTGTGTAAGTGTTTTAACGATCTAAACATGTTTTTAAGATAAGGTCTTTAATTTCATTCAAATCCAACGGTTAAAAAGTATGTTACGCGTGATTATGTGTTCTACGCATAAGCATATGAACACACAATCATTGTGTGGACGTTTGTGGTTAAAAAGATTGTGTCAAAACGTTTAAATACATCAAGAATATCTTTTAACCATCAAAACTCACCCAGAAACACGTATCAATGAGTTTTGAAAATTAGGGTTTATGTGTCGATTTGGGTTTTTCCAAATGTGAAGTGTTTTGGTATAAAAGATTGTTGGGTTATGGTCTTGAGTTGTTGAATTAATGATTTCCATGGTTATTAACCACCCAGAAACACGAATTGGTTAACATTTTGTATTTAGGGTTTAAAGTTCATAATATTGGATAACTTTTGATTCACAACGAGTTAGATGTTATAACTTGGTCTAAAGACTCTAACAACACTCTAGACCTACCAGAATTTGTTTGGTGCAAATCCCATGGTTAAATTTCATACGCGTAAATCTCAACCCTTAGGGTTTTGACCTACGCTTATGACTTTCTACGCGTAACTGTGTTATGAATGATTCATGCCTTAACTTGTTGATAAAATGATGTTTTGCGTTAATTTTGATGATTTGATGAACTTATTTCAGGCTTTGCTACGCTTAATACTCAGAATCAAGGTCATTTGCAACTCTACGCATAAGGATTACCCTACGCGTAGTCATGTTATGCGTAAGAATAATCCTACGCATAACAGTTACGCGTAAGGTTCTACAATGGACTATGCGTATCCTGTGAAGGATATGCGTAAACAGTGACCTCTACGCATAAGGTCTACTCTTACGAGTAAGCCTTACGCGTAAGGTACTTATACGCCTACTCGTAAGCTCTACGCATAAGGTCCCCTTTTCTTACGCGTAACATTTCCTACGCGTAAGTTAGGATCCTACGTATAAGCTTTCGTCTACGCGTATACTACTTCTGTTTACGCGTAACTTTGTCATTTCTATGCTTAAGCCTTGATTGACCTTCATTATGATTCGTTACGTGTACAAACTTGTTAATAAACTAATCATATCATCACGAATCCAATAATGTCACTAATAAACTTAAACATTTGATACATTGTGAACTATAAGTGATAACATAAACTTTAAAACTTAAAGTTAACTAACTCACGAAACATTTCACGACGTCATTGGACTATTGGACAAAACAAGTGACTAAGGACTCGTAACAATCATTAACACTATACATTCAATAACTAGACAATAAAACCTTCTGTTGACTAACATTATGTCTTTCGATATGTTGGTTCTTTTGGCTAATGTTATTTCAGATCACGACATGGCTGAACAAATGAATGTGGATGCACCAGATGCTCTTACAATTGCTGATATCTTTCCAGAAGGTTATCCGAGAAAGCTTGGAAAGAACAACCTTAGGGTTGACTTTGCTACCCTAATATGCTCAGAATCATCTTGTCTTATTGCGGTGGATATTCTCATGAATCATCCCTACCAGAATATGCTCTCACACTCTGCCACAGTTCCAGAGGTCTACAACAATTCTGGGATTCTATGCAGAGGATCACTGGTCAAAATGCTGTGAATGTGACTCTTAATCACAAGCAAGTCACTATCACTCCTGATGACTTACGGGCTGTTCTCATCATTCCAGACATCGCCCCAACCGACTTCTTTGCTACCCTTACTGAAGAGACTGTCCTACAGTTCTTGATAGACATTGGTTATGATGAAGCTGCAGGAATCATTACCAAGCACTCTCATGTAGAGCTGAAGAACATTCCTCAACCATGGAGGACACTCTATATAATCATCACCAAATCAGTCTCGGGTCGTGACAGTGGCTATGAGCATCCCAAGCTCATGGAACTGCAGATCTTCTGGTCTCTGATCAACAAAAAGGATATAATAATCGAAGCACTGCTATGGGAAGACATGATGTTGTTTCACAAGAAGCTTGGCTCCAAAATTCCCTATGTCAGATACACCAAGCTGTTGATCCAGAGAGCTCTTGGACTTCATCCTGACATCCCCAGGAGACTCAATGACCCAGATAATCATGACATCCTGACTGAGCCAATACTTTCTGTCAGAATCAAAGAATCATCTACGAAGAAACAGGGGGCTGAGTTGCCCGATCACCTTCTTACAAAGGAAATCACAAAGCTGGAAACGTACAAAAGGTATCGGGTAGCCGTCAAAGAAGGTAAAGTTGGCTACCTTGATGAAAAGGCTTCTGGGACACCTACTCGGAGGACCAGAAGAGGCAGTGCTGGAAGTGCCACAAGTACGGGAAGTCAAAGGAAATATCCCAAAAGGAACCCTCCAAGTAAACGGTTTGTTCCCGCAAAGGAAGCTACTCCTATTCCAACTCCCAAACCTGAACCGAAACTACAGCTTAGGGACGAAAGTTCTGAAGCAACAGAATCAGACGAGGAGGTCCACTATCATGTTCATTACCTCAGAAAGGAAATGGGAATAGTCGAACTCCTGAACCTCCAGAGACATGACAACCTCACAGTCTCTGTAGAAAACGTCAAAGTCTTATCACCTGGAGGAGCAGACTAAGACAACGAAGTCTTGAAAGCAGGGATTCGACATCAAAGCCAAGTCCAAACCCTCAACCTTATCCTCATCGAAGGAAACGCCCTTGTTTGGCAAATGAACCTCCCAAGGAAAACCCTATAAAGGAAACTGAAGGGCATGAACACCGTGAAGGTCGTGACGGAGAAGACCAGGAGGCTCATCCACAGGGTCTTCGGAAAAGTAGTTCCATCGGTTGAAATGGAAGAAACTGCCGATGGGCTATGGAAAACATGCAAAGGTCGAAACACTAAAGGAAACATTCTTCCACTAGCCCGTTGAGTCGGGGGACAAAGAAGCATCTACTAAGAAACTAAGACTGTCTTTCATAACCGAGTCAGTCCTACAGTACTAATAGACCCAGTAACTCAGAGGACC
>BPTQ01000001.1:120039135-120050246 GCA_019973895.1 Chrysanthemum seticuspe | reverse complement strand
TTTAGTTGGTTTAGGTTGTGGTTTGTGATTTAGTCTGGGTTGAGTCGGAATTCTAGTGGGGTAGAGGTATTGTTCTGGTTAAAGTTGGTGTCAACTGAAAGCAACTGACTTGGATATGGAGATGGGGTGATCTTAAGGCTGAGTTGGGTCTGATTTAGTGTTTGGTGTTGGATTTGGTTGATTTGGTACTGTTACTCTGCCCAAATTAAGCTGGATATTAAGTGAGTTTATTTTCTAAAACTGTCTCATAACTGTCATGGATTTGATCTTGTTTGTTTGTGTTTAGCACTAGGTTAGACTATGTTACAGCTTTAGGATCTTAGTTTACTGCTTATTTCACTGTCTGCATAAGTAGTTATAGGATTAGATTGCTTAATTTGTTTGTTAGATTCATTAAAGGACTGTTTGGATCAGTGGATAAAATTGTGTTTAAGGCTATCTTGGTATTAGATTTCTGTTGCATTAGTCTTTAATAGTACTAGTAAAGTCATTTCAATCAAAGTTTACATCAGTTCTTTTTACAAAAGTCAAAATCACAAAGTAACTACCCTTGATCCAAAACCTGTTAGAATCAGTTGCTTAGATTCTGCACATAGGTGTAGAATTTGATAAACTAGCTTGCTATAATTGTATTACATCATTATTCATCAACTTCAGTTCATCATTTGATCTTAAATCTCAAATAAGTCAAACATCAGTAACTGTTTTCAAAAGTCAAAACATGTCTAAACCAGTTTTTTGCAGACCTTGCAGCCTTTGCACAAGGTTCTTTACAGCTTATTAGGGTCTCAAATTTGGTCCAATTGTAGTTTGCTTGGTGGTCTTGAAGACCACCTATCTGGTTTTCACATTAGCTTCTCTGATAAGCCTGTGGATAAGCTCAAACAGGAGGGTCAGTAGCTGTTTGAGTAGAAAAGATCAGTTAGCTTATTACTTAATAGACTGCTTATTAGAGGTTAGGGTTAGGATAAATTAGTTGATAATAGTTAATTTTAGTATAATATAGCTTCTGTAGAAGTTTGGTGGCTTATTGTGCTAGTTTGCTTATTCATAAGTGCTTATTTGCTATTCAGTTACACTGCAGCTCTCTTATCTTTGACATAAGCATCATATTTTATATTTTTCATAGAACTAGAATAACATTTTAGAATTTTCCTGAGTTTTTCATAATTTTTGGTCACTGTTTGCTATTTTTCTCTATTTAAAACAGTTTTTAGTCATTTTTAAATAGCTTTTATTGCAAATAATTAAGAAAAAGTTCCAAAAAATAATTTTTCAATTTTCTCAGTTTAAGAAAAATATAAAAAGCATAAAAAATATTTTTCCCTATTTTTCCCCTTTTATTTGGTATTTTTAACAATTTAAATTAGATTCAAATAGTTTTAAATTAGTAGAAAATAGAAAAATAATCAGAAAAATAAAAAATTAGTTTTGAAAATTCTCTTAGGATATTTTAGATTTTATAAAAATAGTTTCATATTTTTCCTTTTGATTTTCATAATTTTTAGTATTTTAAATTAGTTTTAATAGTTGAAAATTAGTTTTAATTCTACTAAAATCCAGAAAAATCCAAAAAAAAATAGTTTTAATTCATAAATAGTTTTCACATGGCATTTCTAGAGTAAAAGTAATTTTAGGCATTTTTAGGATATAATTTAGACGTAGTTGCATTTTTATTACGTTTCGTTAATTCCGTTTTAGTTAAATTTGCATTAGGATTTCCCGTAAAATAGATTCCCTAATTACTTTCCCTATTCCCGTAGTTTAATAAAATCAAAATCACAAATTCAAAACATTGAGCATTAAATTCCAAACCAATAACGAAGTTGGCAATTCACGCCTCGTTGGGAAACGATTCGGGTTGACTAATCCGTATCAACGATCACACACGGGATTTGGTTTGATATTCTTTTTCCTAAAGGAATTTTGAATCTATCTTCATGATTATTTTTGATATCGATATTGAGGTTTTATTCGTATACACATAACCCCTAAAGCCTTTCAATTATTGTAAATCAATTAGACCAATAATCATATACTCAGAAGTGTAGCAAATATCATGTAATTTCATTTAATAAAACTAGAGATATGATATACATGACTCTAAATACTAAGAAAATGAACGATACATGACTTTGAGTTACTAGACTATCTAAGTCACGCTTGATACTAGGACACCACTAAAAATCCTCTAGCTCAAGTTTGTTTAGGTTTAATCTCGTCGAAACATTCGAGGAGGTGATAAAACATGAAACGTTGATCTTCCCGTACTTCATGTATCAAACTTTCAATATGTTGAAACTGATAGCAATCTTTGTCATGGCTAGTTAGTGGTGATGGAAGAAAGGAAATTTCTTGATGTGAAGGATCAAGTGAAGAAGGTTGAGGAGCCTTAAATGATGGAGGGACTGGTGGAGGCGCATTTGAAGATGGCTCGACCAAGAATGATGGTGGTGTTAGAGAGGTGTCAACTTCCATGTGGTTGGGTGGTTGACTTTGATAATTTCTCATAATCCAAATGGGGTTATTTGATAGTGACGGCGAAAAGGAAGCCGGAGCTAGTGTTGATTCAACACCTTGATTTTGTTCCATTACTCCTCCTAATGAGGAGAATGTTTCCGGTGGTGGAGGATGAGATGGCCTAGGAGGCAAGTCCTCTAGATTGTAGATGTGTGGTGATGAAAGTGGAGTGGTGAATGATAGGGCTCTAGGCACCAATGGTGATGGTTTAGTGGAAATGGGATTGTTTGGTTTAGGAGGTATGGTGGTGTTTGACATTGGTAGTTTTGTGGGAACTATCCTTTTAGGGATTGGCTTGAATGGTTGAGTTGGTGGAGGAGAAATCCTAGAATTTGTGGATTTAACCGGAGATGATTCGGTTGAAGAAATTTCGTGTACAACACGAGTAATTTTCTTGGGTGGTCCTTTGGTGGATGAGTTACCACTTGGAGCATTTCTCATGATGAGATGATTCAAAGAAGTTTGTAAAGGTTTCTAAGTGCTGAAAATGAAGATGAAGATGATGACTATAGGAGTCCTAACAATGTGGTTTATAAAGCAAGGGATTTAGCAAGTGCATTCAAGACTTAAGCCACAAAAATTCATTGGAATGTGATGATTAGCATGCACAAGAGTCAACTTCAGAGTTGTACTGATCTAGGAACTTAATTAAGATGAGATGGAGTGTTCAAGTTAGCAAGATGAGCTTGAAATGATTGTTTTAGCTAGAGTTGACATGAATCTGTCATACGGATCCCACGGTTCCCTCCAATGAGGGATCCGTCTAGGCTAATCCTAGGGATCCGTCTCTCATCAGCTAAGAAAAGATAACAATGATGTTTGTAAGGTCTAATGCCTATACCTTCTTGAGTGTTTCAGTTCATCTAAGTGTTGTAAATGAAAAGGTACTTAAATGCTTAAAGGCAATGAGTGATGTAGCTAATGATTGCCTTCTATGGAAGAAATTGGAACTTTTATGAGTACCAATGAATAACCAAAGATGACACTAAAGATTTGAGAGTTTTAAATGGAGCTAAGTGATCCTAGAGACCAGATAGTAACTTAAGGTAACCTTTTGGAGGATATCCTAAAAGCTTAAGATGGAAAAGCTAGAGTTTGATCCATTTTGACCTATTTAAGGTAAGGATGACTAAAATCAATTTGCTAAAATTGAAAGATTTATAAATCTAGATGTGTTAAAATGTGAGGGATCATGTGTGAGTATAAGAGCGAAAGAGTAATGAGTTTTGGTGAAACGATAGATCAACAAACTCTTAGAGTGTAATCTAAGTGAGTTAACCGTGAGTATGAAACATTTACTCAACTTGACAAGGACTTAATATTGTCCTAAGGAACTATGTCTAGCTTAGTGTGATGTGATCTAAAGACATGTTTTGAAATACAATGATTGCAATTGCATTTTTGTTCGCCTGATCCCATGGTTCCCTAAGAGTAGGGATCCGTCTAGCACAAACTTTGGGATCTGTCTCTCTGCTAAGCAGAACCTTTACAAAAGGTA
The DNA here is from genome assembly GCA_019973895.1 of Chrysanthemum seticuspe. Lineage (NCBI taxonomy): Eukaryota > Viridiplantae > Streptophyta > Magnoliopsida > Asterales > Asteraceae > Chrysanthemum > Chrysanthemum seticuspe. Next base: position 120,046,228 of record BPTQ01000001.1, on the reverse strand, counting down.
TGCAAGGGTTGCACAATGCATCATATTTCAAATTTAGTGTTTTTCTAAGAAGTTCTAACACTAATCTAGTAGAGATATCAAATGTAAGATGTTTTATTTCATGAAGAAAATTGAATTACATTGATAAAACGTGGATACTTAGGATTGTCCCTATTTGAAAGAAAACTAAGTTCCTTGAGCATTTTTGCTAGATGGATCATCAAATGGTTGATGAGTGTTTTCCGATTGAGAAATGAAGAAAGTCTTCATGAGAGATGTGTTTAACGGTTCCATCATCTTGTTCACAAGTACGTACAACAGACTTTGAAATTGATGGTGGAAGTACATGATATGATGGTAAAGGTGTGTTAAGAATATTCCATAAGGGATTAGTTTATTCTTGGAGCCTTGAAGATTTACAATTCGTCATGAGAAGAAGTTGGCGAGATTGTATGGTTGTTGTGTTAGCAAACAATACATTATGTGAGCACAACAAGCGGGAAGGATTTCTCGATTTCCCCCTAAGACTCCAAACATTTTCACGTAGGATGAGTGCGAGAACCTTGTACTCTTCTCGGATATCCCGTGTATAGATAATGTTTGGATCGGAGTAATAGGGTCGAGGTTCACATATCGTGCGAGTCAAGTCTTGCAGGGAAGGTATGTGTGAGCAATATGGACTATTTTCTTCATGAAAGTTGAAGAGAGAATCAAGAGACCAATCGTCAGTGAAGGCACATTTTCCATGATTTGGAATTCGGAGGATGTGAGCAAATTGACCAAGAGTTAGAGCAAACTTTTGGTTTTTGATCCAAAACCAAAGAGATAGAGAGCGATCCTCGTTACGAACGAGTTCAACTTGACGGAAGAATTCCAATACAAACCTTGGACATATTTTATCGTTAATTTTCTTGAAGACATTCTAGTCCTATGGTTCGGAAGGAGGTATTGATGCCTTCTTCGTATTGTAGAGGAGTGTCCATAATACGTCCTTCATGGAAATGACGGGTTTCGAGATTATTGAACCCACTGACATGATTGCCAGGTATGTTGGGCTCAAGAGAAATGTTAGGGGTGTAGAAGCTAGTGAGTGAAAAATTAAACTCATACTCATGAGACATAGCGAGACCTACAGAAAGGAAGAGTTAATGTGACGTATTACGGGCAAATCAATGATTACCTAACGTTTTTACAAACGGTTTTTATGTTGCATGAAAAACTGTTTTTCAGAATGACGGTTCTCACAGTTCCCTTTTATGAAGGATCCGGCTACTATACCTACAGGGATCCGTGGATCTGTAATGACAGAAAAAGGTTTTGATGAAAATGGGTTTTTGCATCTTATATGTTTATACAAAGGTATGTATTTTAGCCAATTTTTACTATAGCATGCATTTTCGGTTTCAAAAGTATCTCAAGATCAAAAATTACGAGAGATATAAAGCAAAAGAAATGACGAACACATTATGAGAAATTAACTAGATAAACTAGAACATTAGTAATATTTCATTTCAATGCTAAGAACGATACAAAGGATTGGGTATATAACACCAATGTAGATTAATAAAACAAAGTATATGTCTCCATACGTGAACTTCATCATAGGAAACACGGGAGCGATGAGTGTTAGGGCGACGAGTACAAGGGCGACGTAAACCATGTTGATGAAGAACCTTCTTGATTTTGGTTTGAGATGAGATGAGGTGAGGAGGAAGATGAAGTTTTGAATGAGAGGTAATTTTTGAAAGTGGAAGATTTAAAAAATGAGGATTTGATGGAGTGGATGTGGGAGGGGGTTTTTATGGGGAAGGAGGAATTTTTGAGATTTGTGTTTTGTTTTATTATTAGAAAGATATGATTTATGGATTAAATTAATTAAAACACTAATTTTATAAACCTCGACTTTAGACGAAAAAGTACCATGTATGCGAGAAAAAGTTTTCTAACGAAGCTACGTGTAATATATGAATATGCACATAATATAATCATATAGATTCCTATATAAGCATACTTATTTATTAATATAATGTCATTTAAAGATAAGCGGAAAATCATACCTCTAAAGCACTTAGGAATGTCTTTACAAATGACACAACAAATGTCAGAAGACAATTCCGGTTCCTTCGTGTTTAAGATACCTTCTTAGGGAAGGTAGTCTTGTTACCAAGCAATTCCTATGGCTCGGTAGGTATGAGCTTTAACTAAGCATCATGACAAAGAAGGTTAGTGCAATTAAATAAATAATATAAAATGTTGTTATCTAATCAACATCCAAACAAGGTGTTTTAAAAACACGGTGTTTGTTTTTATAAAAGACCTTCTTTATAGTTTTCAATTAAACACAGATCGTATCAAGTTTTTTTAAAGTACAATATACTTTAAGAAACTTGTTAACGAAGCTCTGATGCCAATTGTGGAAAACTAGAAGGGGGGTTGAATAGTTTTACCGATCAAAACTTCGTTTTAATCTATTGAGATCTACTTATGTCAATCTATTAAACGTGTGTGTTGTGTGGAAAACTAGAAGGGGGGGGGGTTAAATAGTTTTACCAATTAAAACTTCCTTTTAAACTATTTAGATTGACTTATGTCAATCTATTTGATTGTGTATGTTGGATGTTGATAAACAAGCATATAAAGGTATGTAATGAAAAGATAAGAGTAAGAAGCACAAAACCACAACACAAGTATTATAGTGGTTCGGCTGCAAGGACACCTTCCTTGCCCTACTCCACTCCCCGAGTCACCTACTCGAGAGTTCGTAAACACTATACCAATCTCCTTATGGCGGAGAAGCCTTCACAACGTCGCCTACTCTTTTTCCGGTACTAGGCTAACCACCGGGTTCTTTCACACCAAGGTGAACCACTCCTACACAACTTCGCCTACCCTTTATAAGGTACTAGGCTAAGTACCTAGTTCTTTCACTCCAAGGTGAACTACACCTTCACAACGTCGCCTACCCTTTATTAGGTACTAGGCTAAGCACCTAGTTCCATTGCAATGGAGGAACTACTACCACACTACACCAACGACTAATCCCAAAGGAGATCTACTCCTTTACAACATCATCAAGGATATCAATATCCTTGGATCCTATACTAGTCTATCTTGTACATCGAAACACACCATATCGAATGTACATCTAAGGCACCTTTCACTAATGCCTTTGACTAGATCTACAAGACACCTTTCACTAATGTCTTGTGTCTTCACTTCTAAGCACCTTTCACTAGTGCTTCTTTGTCTTGACTTCTAAGCACCTTTCACTAATGCTTCTTTGTCTTGACTTCTAAGCACCTACCACAAGTGCTTATCCTATAGACGATAGATACCTTTCACTAATATCTTCGTCTTGACACTTGAGACATCTTTCACTAATGTCTTCAACACTACACTTCTTTAAAGAAAGAAAGAGATCATCAACAAGACGGCTTTAGTAGCCTTGATGATGAGGAAGCATGGCAACTCATGGACTTGAGCTTGCTCGACTTCAAAGGTGGTGATCTTGCCTTTAAGATGAACCTAAAAGATCACACAAAAACAAAACTACAAACATAGATCTCTTGGATCTAAGGTTAGTGAGATTTAACTCAAGGGAGAAAGTATGTTGGAGAGGGGTGAGAAATAATGAAGAAATGGCTCACTATTTATAGAGGAAAAATCCTACTATTCCCCGGATCCCACGAATCCCTTCCACTTGGGATCCGGCTAGCACAAAGCTAGGGATCCGTGGAACGCTCCTCTTTACCCATGGGTATTTTTGGTTATGGGTCATGGGTCATGGGTTATGGGTTGATCCATGGTTTTCTTTCTAGATACAATGTACCATAAGGATACATTGAACTTGGTTAAGTGGTATATGTAAAACCATGGGTTATGGGTCAATACCATTTGCTAGTTTTTACTTTAGTATATACTTGTTTTTACCCATTTTAGTATATACATGTTTTTACCCATTTTAGTATACTTAGTTTAAATATATGCTAACTCAATATGTAAACATTAGTTGTTGTACATATATATATATATATATATATATATATATCTAAATCATAAAATCACTTATACTTGTTTTAGTGTTTTATGTGAAAATGTGAATATGTTAAAAACTACTAGTTCAAATGTAAAACCCTAAAATCTCAATCGCGTGAAATGACAATTCTGCCCTCAACTTAAAATTATACAACTCGGGAAACACTTCAACATCGTTTAACAAGTTATATCATCAATAATATATACACATTATGAAAGAAATTAACTTATGATATAAATTAAAAGAACATAAATGATTAAACTCTAAGTAACAATTAAACACATCAAAATGTACACAATTAATCTAGACTACTAACAAGACTACATACATGATTAAGAGATAAACTTGGAAAGTCTAAAACTTGGTCTTTGTTCCCCTTGATGGCCGGCCTCATAGGCTCCCACATTTATCACCATATCAATTTTATTAAACCCTCATTTATCTCTTCCATTTTCATTTCAAAAACACCAAGAAACCCTAAGTATCTCTCTCTCTCTAACATAGTGGCGGCACCCATATTATTTTCATTATTCCCATCCGAAAATCATACAAACAAAGGTTCCTAGGAGGCTCGTGATCGTGTGTGATCGATTGGTGGACGTGGGGATTATGTTTGGTTCAAAAATAAGCTTGGACGTGGGGTTTGGTTTTTAGCCATGGGTTTAGATAGAGCCAAGGAGGCTTGGTTTTGATCGTGGTGGTTCGATTCTTGTTTCTTTGTCACGTGCACGCTACTAGGGTAACGTATCATCATCTCACATCTTTCCTTTTTGTTTTCTTGTCCAATTCGTGACCATGGAGCCTTTTTCTAGGGCTTGTTATTTGATATAGGTCACATGAAATGATGATTTCGTTTGTCACATAAAATGATAAAACAAGAATACATAAAACCTTGACTCTTAACGTATATGATTCCAATGTTATATGACATGATAATATTCATACAAAACTGAATTTGGTGCTTCTTTATGTCGACTTATATGTATGGTAATAAAGGGTTTAATGAGCTTGTGAAACTATACGAATACGTATGTGATTAATGGATTCGATAACGAATGATTTACGGGCTTGTTTTGATATGAATATGGGGCGTACATATATATTTATTGGAAGGGATGTCTCGACTTATAATGGACATCTCATGGGAGTTGTGTAATCTATTGATAATCAAGTCTACATGTGTTAAAACCTATACGTAATCATAATCTAAAACTAGGGTTTTGTAATTACATGATTTAATAAAGTTAAGGGGTTATTTTGTAAATTATGAAACTTGATGGATTAACTTGTTAATATAGTAACTAAATGGATTTAATGAGTAAAATGAGTAAACTTGCTATATTTACACTTTTAACCCTATACTTTACATTATTGACATTTTAAACCCTAAACTTTTGTAACTTATCATAAACGATCCTTAAATCATAATAATACTCATTTTCATTATTTAACTATAGATAAGTGACTAAAGTTACTAAATATGGAAACCTGCTAATTATGGAAAGTTACTAAATATGGAAACCTGCTAATTATGGAAAGTTACTAAATATGAAAACCTGCTAATTATGGAAAGTTGCTAAATATGGAAAGCTGCCTAAAATAGAAAGTTACCTAAAATAGAAAGTACTTAAAATGGAAAGATTACTAAAAATGGAAAGCCGTCTTAAACGAGTGATCTGATTCTTATAGAACTTTATTTAATTCATATAGGTTCCGGGCGACGGGATTGATCTCTTTCTTGATTTTACTTTCATTGTGATTTGCTTTGAATAAGGTACATATATTCTGACCTTATCTCTTAAGGTTTCTCGTGATTCTTATACATCTTTCGATATTAGCTTGAACTGTTACGTTGTACTCTAAGCCTCATGATTAGGGCTTCCCTATGACTTTGCTATGCTCCCTTTGATTTGAAACTTATATGAACCTTTGATATGAAACTCCGATATGAAACTATGATATGAAACTTTGATATGAACTTTGATATGAACCCTATGATATGAATATGCTTTGACCCTTCAGTCTGATACCCGAGCCAAATATGTTTCCTAGTCAGGAAGGTAACCTGACTGTGTCATTGATGCACCAATGGCATGACTTTAGTGTGGTTGAGTGATGTTGCACCCCGTCCCCATTATGATATGATTATGAGCTCACTATATGTATATGATTTGGCCACTATGTTTCCGGGGGGCGTATGGATGCATCCTAGATATGATATGTTTCGAGGGATTTGATCTAATTGGGCTTTATGTGGTGAGTGATGTCGGGTGCAATCCGCGTCTTCACATTTCTGGGAGTTGATCACTCCATTGTTACTTGAGGTCTCCCCTCCTATATATGGTATTCTGAGGTCACCCCTCGGGATACAACTGTTATGATATGATATGATATGTGTATGATATGATATGGGCTCGTGGTTGAGGACTGACCTTTCATTTCTATTCTATTCGTTATCCTTTGTTATGCCTTATGATATTCCCATTTGCACCTTATGATTATGCTACCTTCGTTACTTACCTTCGATTATTCGTTTGTTATATATATCTGTTCACTGGGCTTTTTAAGCTCAGCCACGTTTTCTTTCCATGCGGCAGGTAATTAAGCTAGATGCTGGGATTCTTAGCTATGGGTTTGAGTGATGAGCGGATATGCGGACTTATGGCTTTAGTCATCTTAGTTTCTACTTTATTATGTTGACATTATTTAGACTCGGATTATGCTTATTTATGTCTTGGATTATTCCTTTGAACTTATGTAACGTTTAAGCCGTGTTGGCTGGATATTCCTTTGGTTATTTATTTAAGACTTCCGCTGTTTTGTTATGTTCATTATGTATGCTTTGATATGACACCATTTTGTAATACTTCTACCCTTAGTGGGTTGGGGTGTTACATCAAACCATTTACGTATTTTATTTGTTTCGTTAATATGATTTTACGTTTGTTATCGACAAAACATTAGAAGATCGTAAAATATAAATAAACGTTTTTACGGCTTATTTGTATTAACAATCTCCCCCTTTTTGTTGATGAGAAAACATAAAATTATTTTAAGGAAAAGCTAAAATTCGTAAAA